>CM029023.1:128102218-128699988 GCA_016801055.1 Panax notoginseng
TGGACTTGGTATGATTATGACCAGGGATTATTCGGTATAATCATAACTGTAATGTTACAAATGATGTGAAAAAATCCTCATTGGCCCGTTGTGCTTTGATGGACAGTTTTTGGTATGATTATGGCTATGGATTCTCTTTGGCCGTAGTGCAGAGATGAATTGTTTTTGGCATGGTCAGGACCGTTGATGAAAACATGATTATCTTTAGCCGTAGTGCATGGATAATCGTGGTCGTGATACTAAAGATTATCATTGGCCGTAGTGCAGGGGTGATTCGAGTTGTGAATTATTTATTAAGTTGATGTCCCAGCGATAAAAGTCATGAAAAACTTTTTTAAATCATAAAAGATAGTAGAATTTTATTCTGTACTTGACTCATTTAATGGATTGCTTGATCCGCTGCAGTTAAACTTGATGTCTATTGTATTTTATCAGTTTAACATTGTTGAAGACTAATGATAATTTAATTCTGCATTATTTAGTCATAATATTTTTTACTCGGCTAGTTGAGCTCTCCCTTTCTTTTATGTTAAACTTGATGTCTATTGTATTTTATCAGTTTTAACATTGTTGAAGACTAATGATAATTTATTCTGCATTATCTTAGTCATAATATTTCTTTACTCGGCTAGTTGAGCTAACCCTTTCTTTTACTGTTCTCTTCAGAAATGATAATATAGTTGGGACGAGAGTCGGGAAACGGAGTGATGGACCAGATAATAGCATTAGTAGTCCTCACTATTCTATGTAATAGTGTGATAATAATTGTAAGAGGACTCCTTTTGAGTATGGATACTCGTTAGAAGACAATATTTGTATTCAAAATCACAATTTATGTTTTGTCGTATTGTACACGACAGTTGTTTTATTAAGTTGTATTTGAATTCTATGTACCATTGTATCTGGCGACTCAAGATGGGTGATGTATACCTATTTTTGGGGGCGTCACAAAATAAGTTTTCAGAAGATGTTATATCCTCTAAATACAAGATATTCAAGGAAGACCTAAAAAAATGAGAAGGAAAGAAAGGATGGGAGAATCCAAAAAATCCTACAGGATAACAAGGAAGGGAAGGAAAATGCATTGCTCAAAATATAGACAGACATGGCACATTAAGGGTAACTATCCTACCATCAGTGGCCAAAAGATGAACTTCAGTTAGTAATGTAAGTATTATAACATTCCAACATTATTTTTATGTAACAATTTTGTTTACCTGAGTTAAACATTATTGTTTCTCTGTGTCAGGCAAGTAGGCAGGTCAAGAGGAAAATTGCAATGCATCAGTAGATCTAAAAAAGAAACATAACAATGACATGGTGCAGTCTGGTAATTCTAACAAGGTATTGTTATATCAATCAATTTCAGTTTTCTTAATTTCTCATATCTTGCTGTATTTCAGACAAATTAAGTTAACTTTTATAGGATGATCTAAAGAGTAATATAGACCAAAGTTGCAAGTTAAGAGGATAAAGACCAGCAGTAAAGTACCAGCAGGATTTGGTGTTTATGTTAGTCTGAAGGAGCTGTAACAGATAATATGAATGGACACAACTCTGGCTTAGTTTTTGTGAGTTACAACTTTTTTTAAATTGCAAGTATTAATGTTACTTTTATTTGTCATTTTTCATATGTAATCATACTTGTGCTTGGTTATGTCAAATGCAGATGCCAACTCCAGGAGAAGTTGTAAGACCCAAATATTATGAAATAAAAATATTCAATTTTTCTATTTAGTAAATAGTTAAATTGATAAAAGTTTAAAGTTAAGGGTGATATATATAAATTTTTTAAAATAAGCAAGTGGTTATTAAATACTCATTGTTGTCGGGGAATATTCGTTTGGTCGTGGAATATTCATGTTGTCGGGGAATATTTCGTACGACGGCGTAGCCATTTGTGGGCCCCATAACAGAATAATTGTCGAATGAAGAAAATGACAAGTTTGAGTTTTTATAAATAACGGCGTAATTGTTACCGTTAACACTGTTGGAATACCCGGTTATTAAAATACAGTAATACGCGTGGTTGCATAGTAGCACACGGTATTGCATAGTATTTTTGAATTATTGATTCTTACGTAAGAAGGCACTACTCAATAATTGTTACAGTAATTACTGTTCAATATTTTATTTTATTGATTCAATAATTACTGCGTTGATATTTTATATTATTGTTGTTTCAATAATTGTCACTGCACATATTTCCATTATCAGATCAATAATTCATATTATTTGAATAATATTATTAGATAGCATTATTGGAAATGTCTAGAAAGTTCTGTCTAAGGAGATGTTTGGTCACCTAATTGCGCGCCAGTAAGGAAAATTCCTTATCGAAAAGCCCCCTCTTTCCTAGGAACGACCTGGTTGTCATAATTGTGATTCTGTAATATTATTTGTGAATAATTAATTATTGATTTATATGATAAGAAAATTGTATTTTATGTGATTATAAATAAAGGAATTAATGTTGAGGTGTTTTATCAGTATTTTGTCGAAATGAAGAACGAAATTTAGAAATTTTCAGAAAATTAGTTTATTACTTGATTTTGTAAAATCTATAACTCCTTATTTATAATAAGTTAGGGGATGAGTCATATATCAAAAGAAGCCCTGGAAGTAAGCTAAACATAGAAATTTAAATCACCCAAAAAAAATTTGTAGATTTTTCGTGGTGACTGTTTGAATGAAACTGGTCCAAAAGACGCATAGTCCGAAAAATCAGTGTTCTTAAGCTATATTGCGTGAGGTATAATTTTTAATCGGCCGTTGGATCGTTGTGATTTTTGGATATGTTATATACATATATAAGTTGAGTATATGTCACAAATTTTGAACGTTAAAAATTAACATATGATTTGTTATTAATTTTAAGAGGTGACTGATTCAGAAATTGTTGAAGTTTCTGAATTTATAAATGATTTTGGAAAATTCTAGAATAAGTGGACCCCACCTTGGTTGGTGAAAAATGCTAAAATTCTATTTCAAAAGTGATGGGTGGGAATAGTAGCAGGTAAAGCCATCAGGTAGCAGGTCAAGTCTGCTTCGGCGTTCTAATATTTTCCTATAAATAGGGTGCTGAGTTATAATTGAAAATCACACCAGAAACAAGTTTTTCTCTTTCCCTCTCTATATTATCAAGCGTATTCTGTGAGTATTTAGATACTTTGTGAGTTGCTAATCAGTACAAGTTTTCTTCAGCGTCATATTCGATATTCCATCAGAAGTACTGCTCTTTTGAGGTAAGGGATATTGTCATTATTATAGTAAGGGATTGTAAGGGATAGTAAGGGATTTTAAGAGATTGTAAGGGATGTTATTTTTTTCGTAATGATGTTACTTTCTTCAATATCATTATGTCGAAATATTGGTATGGATTTTATTGTGAATTTCTACCTTTTTCATGTCGGGGTTACTATTCACGTATACAGCACTATTCATGTATATGTCACTATTTACGTATATGACATTATTTACGTATATGGCACTATGTACGAATATGAGTTACTATTCATGAGTTACTATTTACGAGTTACTATTTATGGGTACTATTCACGATAAAATTGGTTTCTTTTCTGACCAAATTATCGTTGATTTATGAATCTTACTCTTGAAATTAAATGCAGTTGTTGATCATATTATTTTATTATCATATATAACATTTTTATAATCCTGGTGAAGAAATTTCTCTTTGACTTGAGTGTAAAGATGGGTAGATTATTGGTATTATCGTGACTATGGGTTCTCTTTAGTCAGTAGTGCAAAGTTGAATTGTTGACTGGTATGATCATGACCATTGAATTTATAATTGAATATCTTTAGCTTAAGTGCAAAGGTGAATTGATCAACATGGTTATAATTATCGTTTATATAAATTCTAAAATGATTATATTTTTATTTGGGATATGAATATCTTTAGCCGTAGTGCAAAGATGATCTGTTGTTGAATATCTTTGGCCCATAGTGCAAAGATGACATGTTGTTGAATATCCTTGGCCTGTAGTACAAAGATGAACTATTGATGAATTTCTTTGGCCCGTAGTACAAAGATGAATTTATTAGTATGATTATGAACAGGAACTGTGATTTAGTATAACCATGATCTTTGATGTTTCAGGTGAAGACATGTGATGAAAATTATCTTCCTCCTAGATGAGAAGAGGAATTTTGAACCACAATTATGATTATGAGTTATTCATATGATTGTGAACCAGAATTGTTGATTGATGTTACAGGGATAAAACATTGTTGGTGGACTTTTAACATGGAGAAGATAATAGACTTTATGGTCTATTTGACTCTTCTAATGGATTGTTCGTTCCGCTGCAACTATGGTTGAAAAGTTTTATCATCTACCATATGTTCTAAATCTCTGATTTTTTATTATGACGAAGGCTATTGATAATTTATTTATCTTTAGTTATGATATTCTTTACTGGGCTAGTTGTGCTCACCCTTCTATTTCACAATTCTTTTCAGGTAATAAAAGTGTAGCTGGGTCGAGCGAGGGTAACATGGGAATAGAACAGTGGTCTCTAGTTGTGGAGGTTCTCCCTAAACAGTATGAAATAATTTTATTGAGAACTTTAGAATAGTGTGTTTTATTTTATACATCATTTAGTAGTTATATTTGGTGAATCAAATAGGGTGAGGCAAACCAACGTTGGAAGGGTGTTTTGCCACTATCATACAAGATGTCTAATGACATACAACCTCGTGTCATCATAAGACATGGTTGTGCACATCACTTGCTGAGTATATCAACGAGCACTACCTATATAATCTTGAAGTTTGGTTGAAGTATAATTCCCAATTAGAGACAGTGGAGATAATTATATGTCAAGAGAAGACTCACCATTAGAAAGAATATGATAGTAATCTTCTCGTTTTTCTTTGGGGTCTATTGGGTCAACCAATAATAATTCTGTAGACATATGATATCTATCATAACCTAGACGCATGGCCTCCCATGTACGAAGGGTTTCTTGAGCACTTTCTGAATATTTTAATTTCTAAAACAGTTATTGATTGTACCTTTATGTAAGTTGCCATTGTGACGTGCTATCCAGGTTGGGATGAGAGTCACAGTTGGTATATATTTGTATCAAAACTCACAACATATGTGTTGTTGTATTTTACACGATAATTGTAGTAATAAAGTTGTAGTTGTTTTCTATACCATATATTTGGCGACTCGGAAAAGGTTGGGTGGAATGGACCTATTTTAGGTGCATCACAGTTGGTATCAGAGCTTAGGGATATGGTCTCTGGCGGAGATCTGAGATTAGAACTAGGAAGAGAGAGACGAGTAATATCCTTCGCTAGTGTGTGTCCTACCTAAGCTGAAATTTCTTACTTAAGTTGACAAATTGTGATATGTCAATTAACCTTTGTTTTGAAGCTGTATTCTAGAATGATATCTGAAATACAGGAAATGTGCAATGGAGAAATCGTGATGACAAGGAAGATGGAATCTGAAATGAAAGCAAGGTATTCTCAACTCTTTGAAATATCAGGTACATAAATTTTGAGGATAAAATTTCATAAGGAGGGTAGATTGTAAAACCCCGAATTTTATGAAATAAAAGTATTCAATTTTTCTATTTAATAAATAGTTAAATTGATAAAAGTTTAAAGTTAAGGATATATATAAATTTTTTAAAATAAGCAAGTACTTATTAAATACTCATTGTTGTCGGGGAATATTCGTTTGCTCGTGTAATATTCTTGTTGTCGGGGAATATTCGTACGACGGCGCAGCTATTTGTGAGCCCCATAACAAAATAACTGTCGAATGAAGAAAACGACAAGTTTGAGTTTTTATAAATAAGGGCGTAGTTGTTACCGTTAATACTATTGGAATACCCGGTAGTTAAAATACAGTAATACGCGTGGTTGTACAGTAGCACACAGTATTGCATAGTATTTTTGAATTATTAATTTTTACGTAAGAAGGCACTACTGAATAATTGTTACAGTAATTACTGTTCAATATTTTATTTTATTGATTCAATAATTGCTGCGTTGATATTTTATATTATTGTTGTTTCAATAATTATCACTGCATAATATTTTTCATTATCAGATCAATAATTCATATTATTTGAATAATATTATTAGATAGCATTATTGGTAATGTCTAGAAAGTTCTGTCTAAGGAGAGGTTTTGTCACTTAATTGCGCGCCAGTAAGGAGAAGTCCTTATCGAAAGCCCCCTCTTTCTTTGGAATGGCTTGGTTGTCATAATTGTGATTCTGTAATATTATTTGTGAATAATTAATTATTGATTTATATGATAAGAAATATTTATTTTATGTGATTATAAATAAAGGAATTAATGCTGAGGTATTTTATCAGTATTTTGTCGAAATGAAGAACAAAATTTAGAAATTTTCAGAAAATTAGTTTATTACTTGATTTTGTAAAATCTATAACTCCTTGTGTATAATGAGTTAGGAGATGAGCCATATATCAAAAGAAATCCTTAGAAGTAAGCTAAACATAGAAATTTAAATCACCCAAAAATTCTTTGTAGATTTTTCGTGGTGACTGTTTGAATGAAACTGGTTCAAAAGACTCATAGTCCGAAAAATCAGTGTTCTTAAGTTATATTGCGTGAGTTATAATTTTTAATCCGACCGTTAGATCGTTGTGATTTTTAGATATGTTATATATATATATATATATATATATATATATATATATATATATATATATAAGTTGAGTATCAGTCCACAAATTTTGAACCGTTAAAAATTAACGTATGATTTGTTATTAATTTTAAGAGGTGACTGATTCAGAAATTGTTGAAGTTTCTGAATTTATAAATGATTTTGGAAAATACTAGAATAAGTGGACCCCACCTTTGGTTGGTGAAAATGTGCTGAAATTCTATTTCAAAAGTGGTGGTGGGAATAGTAGCAGGTTAAGCCATCAGGTAGCAGGTCAAGTCTGCTTCGGCGTTCTAACATTTTTCTATAAATAGGGTGCTGAGTTAGAATTGAAAATCACACCAGAAACAAGTTTTCTCTCTTTCCCTCTCTATATTATCGAGCGTATTTTGTGAGTATTTAGATACTTTGTGAGTTGTTAATCAGTGCAAATTTCCTTCAGCGTCATATCAATATTCTAGTCAGAAGTACTACTCTTTTGAGGTAAGAGATATTGTCATTATTATAGTAAGGGATTGTAAGGGATTTTAAGAGATAGTAAGGGATGTTATTTTTTTCGTAATGATGTTACTTTCTTCAATATCATTATACCGAAATATTGGTATGAATTTTATTATGGAATTTCTACCTTTTTCATGTCGGGGTTACTATTTACGTATACGACACTATTCATGTATATGTCACTATTTACGTATATTACATTATTTACGTATATGGCACTATGTACGAATATGCGTTACTATTCACGAGTTATTATTCACGAGTTACTATTTATGGATACTATTCACGACAAAATTGGTTTCTTTCTCTGACCAAATTATCGTTGATTTATGAATCTTACTCTTGAAATTAAATGTAGTTGTTGATCATATTATTTTTATTATCATATATAACATTTTTATAATCCTGGTGATGAAATTTCTCTTTGACTTGAGTGTAAAGATGGGTAGATTATTGGTATTATCGTGACTATGGGTTCTCTTTGGTCAGTAGTGCAAAGTTGAATTGTTGACTGGTATGATCATGATCATTGAATTTATAATTGAATATCTTTAGCTTAAGTGCAAAGGTGAATTGATCAACATGGTTATAATTATCGTTTATATAAATTCTAAAATGATTATATATTTATTTGGGATATGAATATCTTTGGCCCGTAGTGCAAAGATGATCTGTTGTTGAATATCTTTGGCCCATAGTGCAAAGATGACATGTTGTTGAATATCCTTGGCCTGTAGTACAAAGATGAACTATTGATGAATTTCTTTGGCCCGTAGTACAAAGATGAATTTATTAGTATGATTATGAACAGGAACTGTGATTTAGTATAACCATGATCTTTGATGTTTCAGGTGAAGATATGTGATGAAAATTATCTTCCTCCTAGATGAGAAAAGAATTTTGAACCACAATTATGATTATGAGTTATTCATATGATTGTGAACCAGAACTGTTGATTGATGTTACAGGGATAAAATATTCTTGGTGGACTTTTAACATGGAGAAGATAATAAACTTTATGGTCTATTTGACTCTTCTAATGGATTGCTCGTTCCGCTGCAACTATGTTGAAAAGTTTTATCATCTACCATATGTTCTAAATCTCAGATTTATTACTGACGAAGGCTATTGATAATTTATCTATCTTTAGTCATGATATTATTTACTAGGCTAGTTGTGCTCACCCTTCTACTTCACAATTCCTTTCAGGTAATAAAAGTGTAGCTGGGTCAAGCGGGGGTAACAGAAGAATAGAACGGTGGTCTCTAGCTGTGGAGGTTCTCCCTAAACAGTGTGGAAATAATTTTATTGAGAACTTTAGAATAGTGTGTTGTATTTTATACATCATTTAGTAGTTATATTTGGTGAATCAAATAGGGTGAGGCGAACCCAACGTTGGAAGGGTATTTTGCCACTATCATACAAAATGTCTAATGACATACAACCTCATGTCATCATAAGACATGGTTGTGCATATTCACTTGCTGAGTATATCTACGAGCATACCTATATAATCTTGGAGTTTGGTTGAAGTATAATTCCCAATTAGAGACAGTTGAGATAATTATATGTCAAGAGAATACTCACAACTAAAAAAAATATAATAATAATCTTCTCGTTTTTCTTTAGGGTCTATTGGGTCAACCAAGGATAATTCTGTGGGCATATGATATCTATCATAACATAGACGCATGGCCTCCCATGTACGAAAGGTTTCTTGAGCACTTTCCGAATATTTTAATTTCTAAAACAGTTATTGACTGTACCTTTATGTAAGTTGTCATTGTGACGTGCTATCCAAGGTTGGGATGAGAGTCATAGTTGGTATATATTTGTATCAAAACTCACAACATATGTGTTGTTGTATTTTGTACGATAATTGTAGTAATAAAGTTGTAGTTATTTTCTGTACCATATATTTGGCGACTCATAAAAGGTTGGGTGGAATGGACCTATTTTGGGTGCGTCACAGTTCGTATCAGAGCTTAGAGATATGGTCTCTGGCGGAGATCCGGGATTAGAACTAGGAAGGGAGAGACGAGTAATATCCTTCGCTAGTGTGTGTCCTACCTAAGCTGAAATTTCTTACTTAAGTTGACAAATTGTGATATATTTCAATTAACCTTTGTTTTGAAGCTGTATTTAGAATGATATCTGAAATACAGGAAATGAGCAATGAAGAAATCGTGATGACAAGGAAGATGGAATCTGAAATGAAAGCAAGGTATTCTCAACTCTTTGAAATACTAAGTACGTAAATTTCGATGACGAAATTTCATAAGGAGTGGAATTGTAAGATCCCGAATTTTATGAAATAAAATTATTCAATTTTTCTATTTAGTAAATAGTTAAATTGATAAAAGTTTAAAGCTAAGGTGATATATATAATTTTTTAAAATAAGCAAGTAGTTATTAAATACTCATTGTTGTCGGGGAATATTCGTTTGGTCGTGTAATATTCTTGTTGTCGGGGAATATTCGTACGACGACGCAGCTATTTGTGGGCCCCATAACAGAATAACTGTCGGATGAAGAAGACTACAAGTTTAGTTTTTATAAATAACGGCGTAATTGTTGCCGTTAACACTTTAGAATACCGGGTGGTTAAAATATAGTAATATGCGTGGTTGCACAGTAGCACACGGTATTGCATAGTATTTTTAAATTATTAATTCTTACGTAAGAGGCACTACTCAATAATTGTTACCGTAATTACTGTTCAATATTTTATTTTATTGATTCAAAAATTGTTGTGTTGATATTTTATATTATTGTTGTTTCAATAATTGTCACTGCACAGTATTTTCCATTGTCATATCAATAATTCATATTATTTGAATAATATTATTAGATAGCATTATTAGCAATGTCTAGAAAGTTCTGTCTAAGGAGATGTTTGATCACCTAATTGCGTGTAAGTAAGGAGAAATCCTTATCGGAGCCCCTCTTTCCTGGGAAGGCCTGGTTGTCATAATTGTGATTCTGTAATATTATTTGTGAATAATTAATTATTGATTTTTATGATAAGAAATATTTATTTTATGTGATTATAAATAAAGGAATTAATGCTGATGTGTTTTATCAGTATTTTGTCGAAATGAAGAACGAAATTTAGAAATTTTCAGAAAATTAGTTTATTACTTGATTTTGTAAAATCTATAATCCTTCTGTAAATGAGTTAGGGGATGAGCCATATATCAAAAGAAAGCCTGGAAGTAGCTAAACATAGAATTTAAATCACCTAAAAATTCTTTGTAGATTTTTCGTGGTGACTGTTTGAATGAAATGGTCCAAAAGACTCATAGTCCGAAAAATCAGTGTTCTTAAGCTATATTGCGTGAGTTATAATTTTTAATCCGACCGTTGGATCATTGTGATTTTGGGATATGTTATACATATATAAGTTGAGTATCTGTCCACAAATTTTTGAACCGTTAAAAATTAATGTATGATTTGTTATTAATTTTAAGAGGTGACTGATTCAGAAATTGTTGGAGTTTTGAATTTATAAATAATTTTGGAAAATACTACAATAAGTGGGCCCCACCTTTGGTTGGTGAAAATGTGCTGACATTCTATTTCAAAAGTGGTAGGTGGGAATATTAGCAGGTAAAGCCATCAGGTAGCAGGTCAAGTTTGCTTCGGCATTCTAACATTTTTCTATAAATAGGGTGCTGAATTAGAATTGAAAATCACACCAAAAACAAGTTTTCTCTCTTTCCCTCTCTATATTATCGAGAGTATTCTGTGAGTATTTAGATACTTTGTGAGTTGTTAATCAGTGCAAGTATCCTTCAGCGTCATATTCAATATTCCAGTCAGAAGTACTGCTTTTTGAGGTAAGGGATACTGTCAATATTATAGTAAGGGATTGTATGGGATAGTAAGGGATTTTAATAGATTGTAAGGGATGTTATTTTTTTCGTAATGATGTTACTTTCTTCAATATCATTTGCCAAAATATTGGTATGGATTTTATTATGATATTTTTACCTTTTCATATCGGGGTTACTTTTACGTATACGACATGTTCATGTATATGTCACTATTTACGTATATGAAATTTTTTATTAACGTATATGGTACTATGTACGAATATGAGTTACTATTCATGAGTTACTATTCACGATTTACTATTCATGGGTACTATTCACGACAAAATTGATTTTTTTTTCTGACCAAATTATCGTTGAGTTATGAATTTTACTCTTGAAATTAAATGCAGTTGTTGAATATATTATTTTTATTATCATATATAACATTTTTATAATCTTGATGATGAAATTTCTCTTTGACTTGAGTGTAAAGATGGGTAGATTATTGGTATGATCGTGACTATGGGTTCTCTTTGACCAGTAGTGCAAGTTGAATTGTTCTGGTATGATCATGATCATTGAATTTATAATTGAATATCCTTAGCTTAAGTGCAAAGGTGAATTGATCAACATGGTTATAATTATCGTTTATATAAATTCTGAAATGATTATATATTTATTTGGGATATGAATATCTTTGGCCCGTAGTGCAAAGATGATCTATTGTTGAATATCTTTGGCCCGTAGTGCAAAGATGACATGTTGTTGAATATCTTGGCTTGTAGTGCAAAGATGAACTATTGATGAATATCTTTGGCCCGTAGTACAAAGATGAATTTATTAGTATTGATTATAAACAGGAACTGTGATTTGTATAACCATGATCTTTGATTTTTCAGGTGAAGACATGTGATGAAAATTATCTTCGTCCTGGATGAGAAGAGGAATTTAGAACCACAATTATGATTATGAGTTATTCATATGATTGTGAATCAGAACTGTTGATCGATGTTACAGGGATAAAATATTGTTGGTGGACTTTTAACATGGAGAAGATAACAGACTTTATAGTCTATTTGACTCTTCTAATAGATTGCTCGTTCCGCTGCAACTATTGTTGAAAAGCTTTATCATCTACCATATATTCTAAATCTTTGATTTATTACTGACGAATGCTATTTATAATTTATTTATCTTTAGTCATGGTATTCTTTACTAGGCTAGTTATGCTCACCCTTCTGCTTCACAATTCCTTTCAGGTAATAAAAGTGTAGCTGGGTCGCGCGGGGGTAACAGGGGAATAGAACGGCGGTCTCTAGCTGTGGAGGTTCTTCCTAAACAGTATGAAAATAATTTTATTGAGAACTTTAGAATAGTGTGTTGTATTTTATACATCATTTAGTAGTTATATTTGGTGAATCAAATAGGGTGATGTGACGCCCCCAAAATAGGTCCAATCTATCCAACCTATTCTGAGTCGCCAAATACATGGTACAAAAAATAACTACAACTTTATTATAACAATTGTCGTGTAAAATACAACAATACATATGCTGTGAGTTTTGATACAAATATATACCAACTGTGACTTATGTCCCAACTATGGACAACACCTCACATTGATATCTTACATAAAGGTACAGTCAAAAACTGCATGTTTTAGAAATTAAAATATTTTAGAAAGTGCTCAAGGAAACCTTCGTACATGGGAGGCCACGCGTCTAGGTTATGATAGATATCATATGTCCACAGAATTATCCTTGGTTGAGCCAATAGACCCCAAAGAAAAACGAGAAGATTACTATCATGTTTTTTTCAATGGTGAGTCTTCTCTTAACATATAACTATCTCCACTGTCTCCAGTTGAAAATTATATTTCAAATAAACTCCAAGATTATATAGGTAGTGCTCGTAGATATACTCAGCAAGTGGATATGCACAACCCTGTCTTATGATAACACGAGATTGTATGTTATTAGACATCTTGTATGATAGTGGCAAAACACCCTTCCAACGTTGGGTTCAATTCACCCTATTTGATTCACCAAATATAACTACTAAATGATGTATAAATACAACACACTTTTCTATACTGTTTAGGGAGAACTCCATAGCTAGAGACCACCGTTCTATTCCCTTGTTACCCCCGCTCGACCCAGCTACACTCTTATTACCTGAAAAGAATTGTGAAGCAAAAGGTTGAGCTCAACTAGCCCAGTAAAGAATATCATGACTAAAGATATAAATTATCAATTGCCTTCAACAGTAATAAATCAGAGATTTAGAACATATAGTAGATGATAAAAAAAAATTCAACCATAGTTACAGCGAAACGAGCAATCCATTAGAAGAGTCAAATAGACCATAAAGTCTATTATTTTCTCCATGTTAAAAATCCACCAACAATATTTTATCCTTGTAACATCAATCAACAGTTCTGGTCCACAATCATATGAAAAACTCATAATCATAATTGTGATTCTAAATTCCTCTTCGCATCCAGGACGAAGATAATTTTTATCACATGTCTTTACCTGAAACATCAAAGATCATGGTTATACCAAATCACAGTTCCTGTTCATAATCATACCAATAAATTCATTTTTGCACTATGGGCCAAAGATATTCGTCAACCGTTTATCTTTGCACTACTAGCCAAAGAAATTTAACAACAGATCATCTTTGCACTACAAACCAAAGATATTCAACAATAGGTCATCTTAGCACTACGGGCCAGAGATATGCATATCTGAAAGAAACACATAATCATTTCAGAATTTATATAAACCATAATTATAACAATGTTGATCAATTCACCTTTGCACTTAAGCTAAAAATATTCAATTGTAAATTCAATGGTCATGATCATACCAGTCAACGATTTAACTTTGCACTACTGGCCAAAGAAAACCCATAGTTACGATCATACCAATAATCTACTCATCTTTACACTCAAGTCAAAGAAAAATTTCTTCACTAGGATTATAAAAATGGTATATATGATAATAAAAACAATATGATCAAAACATGGATTTAATTTCAAGAGTAAGATTCATAAATCAACGATAATTAGGTCAGAAAAATAAACCAATTTTGTCGTGAATAGTATCCCGTGAATAGTAACTCGTGAATAGTAATCCGACATAAAAAAGGTAGAAATTCCACAATAAAATCATACCAAAATTTCGGTATAATGATATTGATGGAATAACATTTCTTAAACTTATAAACAATTTATTTTAATTATTTACACTTTACTAAATAATGCATTTAATCATCTTAAAATCTCAAACTCATAAGATTTCATCACCAATAACCAAAACCCTCATCAAAAAATCTGCATATACCTCATATAGGATTCTCAAGCCATAAAATTCTATTTTTCAATTTTTTTACTTCACATAACATATTTAATTCATTTACTCATAATTAGTCCATTTTTAAGAAAAATACCAAATCAGTCCCAAAAATATTTCTTTTCTGGGATTTAGCAGAATATAGTCCCATATTGAACATATATTTTTCCCGAAATTTTTAAAATTCATTTATTATTTTTCATATGGTCAAAACTGCCGAATATTTAGATATTTATCATAAATTATACTTTTGTGTAAAAATTCTGAAATTTACAGAGTATACTTCTGTTATGTACATGTACTCCCAATAAAAATTTTACCAATTTTGGAGTTAACCACAAGGAGTTATAAGGATTTACTTTTCAAATAGTCTTCCCAAAAAATTCATAACTCTTAATCTATACATCTAAAAATTACCATTTTTTGACACAATCTAGAAAACTCATCAAATTATCATTTCAAATTTTTTCAGAATTTTTGAAGATCAGAAAAATTACGAAACTGAAAAACATAATAACCCTTAAAATCCTTACCTCAAAAGAGCAGTACTTCTAGCTGGAATACCGGATATAGTGCTGAAGAGAACTTACACCGTATAGCAACACTCAAAATATCAAAATACTCACAAGAATACGCTCGATAATATAAAGAGAGAAATCTTTAGTTTTTGATGTATTTTTTAATTCTAACCTAAGCACCCTATTTATAGGAAAATGCTTAGAACACCAAAGCAGAAAATTTAATAAAATAATAATATATTTTATTAACTTTCCTACGCACACAAACTTGGTCCAAAATCAGCCACACACCTCACCAAAAGTCACAAAAACGTTTTTCATGCAAAAGTCACTTAAAACTCCAAAAAAAAATAATCAATTAATTCGGAACTTCAATAATTAATAATAAATAGCCCTTTTATTAAAAAAATTCAAACCTCATGTCCCTTCTATAGAAAATTTCATTCTCTACAACTTTGCAGAAGAAAGTTTTTCTAAATTCTAAACAGAAATTGATCGAAATCCACAAACGGACGATTTTACAAGCTATAATCAAATTTCAGTCAAGAAATAGGGTCCACAAACATGAAAAACATGTTTTAAATATTTTTAGTAACAAAAATACTCTTCCTCCTCATTTATTCATATATCCCACATTCATTGTAAAAATATCACCATTATTATATTATTATAATATAATAATATATTTAAATGAATTTTTTATCAGAAAAAGATAAAATATTAATTTTTAACAATTGTCACATTTAAAAATTTTCTCCATCTATATCCACATACAATGAATATTTTTCTCATCATATAAATTAATAATTAATTATTCACAAATAATATTACAGAATCACAATATTGACAACTATGCAATTCCCAGGAAAGAGGGGGCTTTCCAATAAGGATTTCTCCTTACTGGCGCGCAATTAGATGACCAACCCACTCTTTAGACAGAACTTTCTAGATATTGTCAATAATACTATCTAATAATATTATTCAAATAATATGAATTGTTGATCTGATAATGGAAAATACTGTGCAGTGACAATTATTGAAATAACAATAATATAAAATATCAACGTAGCAATTATTGAATCAATAAAATAAAATATTGAATAGTAATTACTGTAACAATTATTGAGTAGTGCCTTCTTACGTAAGAATCAATAATTCAAAAATACTGTGTAATACCGTGTGCTACCGTGCAACAACGCGTATTACTTTACTTTACCCACCGGGTATTCCAACAGAGTTAACGATAACGATTACGTTGTTATTTTTAAAAATACAAATTTGTCGTTGTCTTCATCCGACAGTTATTCTGTTATGGGGCCCACAAATGGCTGCGCCGTCGTACAAATATTCCCCGACAGAAAGAATATTCCACGAATAAACGAATATTCCCCGACAATAATGAATATTTTATAACCACTTGTTTATTTTAAAATAATTTGCATATATCACCCTTAACTTTAAACTTTTATCAATTTAACCATTACTGAATAGTAATTATAAGAAAAATTGAATACTTTTATTTCATAAAATTTGGGGTCTTATAATCTCCCCTCCTTATGAAATTTCGCCTTCGAAATTTACGTACATGGTATTTCGAACAGTTGAGAATACATTGCTTTCATTTCAGGTTCTATCTCTCCGGTCATCATGATTTTTTCATTGCTCATCACCTGTATTTCAGATATCATTCTAGAATACAGCTTCAAAATAAAGGTTAATTGGCATATCACAATTTGTCAACTCAAGTAAGAAAGTTCAGCTTAGGTAGGACACACTAGCGAAGGATATTACTCGTCTCTCCCCTCCTAGTTCTATTCCCCGATCTCCACTAGAGATCATATCCCTAAGCTTTGATACCAATTGTGACGCCCCCAAAATAGGTCCAATCCATCCAACCTATTATGAGTCGCCAAATACATGGTACAGAAAACAACTACAACTTTAATATAACAATTATCGTGTAAAATACAATAACACATATGATGTGAGTTTTGATACAAATATATACTAACTGTGACTCATGTCCCAACTATGGACAACACCTCACATTGATACCTTACATAAAGGTACAGTCAAAAACTGTTTTAGAAATTAAAATATTTGGAAAGTGCTCAAGAAAACCTTCGTACATGGGAGGCCACGCGTCTAGGTTATGATAGATATCATATGTCCACAGAATTATCTTTGGTTGACCCAATAGACCCCAAAGAAAAATGAGAAGATTACTATCATGTTTTTTCCAATGGTGAGTCTTCTCTTGACATATAACTATCTCCACTGTCTCCAGTTGATAATTATATTTCAAATAAACTCCAAGATCATATAGGTAGTGCTCGTAGATATACTTAGCAAGTGGATGTGCACAACCATGTCTTATGATAACACGAGATTGTATGTTATTAGACATTTTGTATGATAGTGGCAAAACACCATTCCAACGTTTGGTTCACCTCACCCTATTTGATTCACCAAATATAACTACTAAATGATGTATAAATACAACACACTTTTCTATACTGTTTAGGGAAAACTCCACAGCTAGAGACCACCGTTCTATTCCCTTATTACCCCCGCTCGACCCAGCTACACTCTTATTACCTGAAAGGAATTATTAAGCAAAAGAGTGAGCTCAACTAGCCTAGTAAAGAATATCATGACTAAAGATAAATAAATTATCAATAGCCTTCAACATTAATAAATCAGAGATTTAGAACATATGGTAGATGATAAAAAAAATTCAACCATAATTGCAGCGGAACGAGCAATCCATTAGAAGAGTCAAATAGACCATAAAGTCTATTATTTTCTCCATGTTAAAAATCCACCAACAATATTTTATCCATGTAACATCAATGAACAGTTCTAGTCCACAATCATATGAATAACTCATAATCATAATTGTGATTCTAAATTCCTCTTCGCATTCAGGACGAAGATAATTTTCATCACATGTGTAAGACCCCAACTTTTATAAATAAAGATGAATTTTCTATAAATATCATTTTTGAATATTATGGAGTTAATTTGATATAATGTTATAGTTGTGGGTAATATTTATAAATTTTGTAAAGTACGCAAGTTGTTATATAATATTCGATTGGTCAGGGAATATTCGTTTTAACAGAGAATATTCGTACAACGGCACAATCATTGGTGGACCCCACAACGAAATTATTGTCGGATTGAGAAAACGATAAAAATATTTTATTAAAAATAACGGCGGAAGTTTTACCATTGATACTGTTGAACTACTCGGTAGTAAAAGTACAATAATACGTGTGGTTGGATAGTAGCACACGGTATTGATTATTAATGCTTATGTGAGAAGTCACTCAGTTTGATTCAATTATTGTCATTTAATAATATGAATTATTTAGCGATAATGACGTTTTGTTTTATTCGTATTATTAACGTAATAAAACAGAAACATCTTTTTATATAAAACAGAATACTTTATTAAAGTTATTCTATAAATAGAATATATTATATTTTATTTAAAAGATTTTTCTTTAAATATGGACCGTTAGATTAAAGTAATCAATCTGGACCGTTCATGGATTAGTTACTATGCATTCTATTTTTCTATAAATAGCAGCTCATTCTTTCATTATTTCTTACGAATTCACTGAACTCTAGAGAGAGAAACTATAGAGAGAGAGAAGAAGAGTATTTTGCTACTTAACTACTTCCTTATTTCAGCTCTTCTTTAAAACGGTAAGGGGTGTTATTCTTTCTTATTCATGAAGAGAACTGTTGTTATTCCATTTCTTATTATTCTGTTGGAATAACCTGTATACGCGGTCTACCCTATACTTGGTGACATTTTTCTATTATTCTGTTGGAACATCATGTCTGTGTATTTTACACCGGACCTGGTTCCGTTTTTATTATTATTCTGTTGGAACATCTTGTCTGTGTGTTTTACACCGGACCTGGTTCCATTATTTATTATTCTGTCGGAATATCCTGTCTGTGCGTTTACGCCGGACCTGGTTCCATTATTTATTATTCTGTCGGAATATCCTGTCTGTGCGTTTACGCCGGACCTGATTCCATTATTTATTATTCTGTTGGAATAACCTGTCTGTGCGGTCTATCGCATGCATGGTGATTTCTTTTGTTATTCCATTCTTTATTGTACTCAGTTGGTTAAGTTTTGACTTCTATACTCTATGAAATTTGTGGAATATCCTTGATAATTGTGTTTCATCCAGTATCTTTTCATGAAAATATTCTTCTAAGCATTCTTGAATTTTACTCCACAAAGCAGTATCATGTTGACAATTTGGACTTTGTTAATTCTTGGATAAATTAATTCTTGAACTTGTTTTATTGAATTCTTATATCATTGTCATCATCCTCATGTTTATAAAATGTTAAAAGTCATCTGTGGCCTGTAGTGCATAGATGGACTTGGTATGATTATGACTAGGGATTATTCGGTATAATCATGACCGTAATGTTACAAATGATGTGGTAAAAGTCTTCATTGGCCCGTAGTGCGTTGATGGACAGTTGTTGGTATGATCATGACCATTAATGAATACACGAATATCATTGGCCGTAGTGCAGGGGTGATTCGATGATGTGGATTATTTTATTAAGCTGAGTCCCAGCGATAACAGTGTTGAAAAACCTTTTAAATCATAAAAGATAGTAGAGTTTATTTTCTACTTGACTCTTTTAATGGATTGCTTGTTCCGCTGCAGTTAAACTTGATATCTATTATATTTTATCAGTTTAACATTGTTGAAGGCTAATGATGATTTATTCTGCATTATCTTAGTCATAATATTTCTTACTGGGCTAGTTGAGCTCACCCTTTCTTTCACTGTTCTCTTCAGGAAATGAGAACGTAGCTGGGGCAAGTCGGGGAACGGAGTGATGGTTCGAATGATAGTATTAGTTAGTAGTCCTCACTATTCTATGTAATAGTGTGTTAATAAATGTAATGAGGAACTCCTTTTGAGTATGAATACTTTCTAGAAGATAATATTTGTATTCAAACTCGCAGTTTATGTTTTGTCGTATTGTACACGACAGTTGTATTAGTAAGTTGTATTTGTATTCTGTACTTTGTATCTGACGACCCAAGATGGGTGATGTATACCTAATTTTGGGGGCGTCACAGTTGGTATCAGAGCTTAGAGATATGATCCCTGGCTAAGATGTGAGAATAGAACTAGGAGGGGAGAGACGGGGAATTCCTTCGCTAGTATGACCTACCTAAGTTTATTTGCATGGTATTTAATTGGTCGGTCATAATATAAGGATAATATATGACATATCAATTAACTTTTATTTTGTGGCAGTATCTAAAAATGGCGTCTGAGAATGTTGAGAATAGCAATGGAGCACAGGCGACTGTTGATTCACCACATATCAATAATCAGGATAATGTGCATCAGGAAGGTAACAATCCTCATGCAAACAACCACACTGACCAGATGATGAATGATGGAATGTTCAGAAACTTTATGCAGTTCATGCAACAGCAGGCATGTAACGCCCCCAAAATAGGTCCATTCCATCCAACCTATTCTAAGTCGCCAAACACATGGTACAGAAAATAACTACAACTTTATTACAATAATTGTCGTGCAAAATACAACAACACATATGCTGTGAGTTTAGATACAAATATATACCAAATGTGACTCATGTCCCAACCGTGGACAACACCTCACAATGACACCTTACATAAAGGTATAGTCAAAAACTGTTTTAGAAATTAGAATCTTTGGGAAGTGCTCAAGGAAACCTTCGTACATGGGAGGCCATGCGTCTAGGTTATGATAGATATCATATGGCCACAGAATTATGTTTGGTTGATCCAATAGACCCCAAAGAAAAACAAGAAGATTACTATCATATTCTTCCCAATGGTGAGTCTTCTCGTGACTTATCATTATCTCCACTGTCTCTAATTTATACTTCAAACAAACACCAAGATTATATAGGTAGTGCTCGTACATATACTCAGCAAGTGGATGAGCACATCCCTGTCTTATGATGACACGAGGTTATATGTCATTAGACATCTGGTATGATAGTGGCAAAACACCCTTCCAACGTTGGGTTAGCTTCACCCTAGATGATTCACCAAATATAACTACTAAATGATGACCACCGTTCTATTCCCCTGTTACCCCCGCTCGACTCAGCTACACTCTTATTACCTGAAAGGAATTGTGAAATAGAAGAGTGAGCACAACTAGCCCAGTAAAGAATATCATGACTAAAGATAAATAAGTTATCAATAGCCTTCAACAGAATTAAATCAAAGATTTAGAACATATGGTAGATGATAAAAATTTTAACCATAGTTGCAGCGGAACGAGCAATCCATTAAAAGAGTCAAATAGACTATAAGGTCTATTATCTTCTCCATGTTAAAAATCCACCAACAATGTTTTATCCTTGTAACATCAATCAACAATTATGGTCCACAATCATATGAATAACTCATAATCATAGTTGTAGTTCTACATTCTTCTTCTCATCCAGGACGAAGATAATTTTCATCACCTATCTTTACCTGAAACATCAAAGATCATGGTTACACCAAATCACATTTCCTGTTCATAATCATACTAATAACTTCATCTTTGCACTATAGCCAAAGATATTTATTTGTATCACCAGTTGGTCATGTTCATCTCAACACCTGTTCATCTTTGCACTACTGGCCAAAGATATTCAACAACATGTCATCTTTGCACTACGGGCCAAACATATTCATCAACAATTCATCTTTGCACTACTGGCCAAAGATATTCAACCACATGTCATCTTTGCACTATAGGCCAAATATATTAATATCTCAAAGAAATATATAATCATTTCAGAATTTATATAAACAACAATTATAACCATGTTGATCAATTCACCTTTGCACTTAAGCTAAAGATATTCAATTATAAATTCAATGGTCATGATCATATCAGTCAACAATTCAACTTTGCACTACTGGCCAAAGGGAACACATACTCATGATCATACCAAAAATCTACCCATCTTTACACTCAAGTCAAAGAGAAATATCATCATTAGGGTTATAAAAATGTTATATATAATAATAAAATCAATATAATCAACATATAGATTTAATCTCAAGAGTAATATTCATAAATCAACTATAATTTGGTTAGAAAAAGAAACCAATTTTGTCGTAAATAGTAACTCGTGAATAGTAACTCATGAATAGTAAACCCGACACAAAAAGGTAGAAATTTCACAATAAAATACATACCAATATTTCGGTATAATGATATTGAAATAATAATATTTCTTAAACTTATAAACAATTTATTTTAATTGTTTACACTTTACTGAATAATGCATTTAATCATCCTAAAATGTCAAACGCATAAGATTTCATTACCAATAACCAAAACCCTCATAAAAAATCTGCATATACCTCATATAGGATTCTCAAGCCATAAAATCCTATTTTCCAATTTTCTTACTTCACATAACATATTTAATTCATTTACTCATAAATAGTCTATTTTCATGAAAAATACCAAATCAGTTCTAAAAATATTTCTTTTCTGGAATTTAGCAGAATATAGTCCCATATTGAACATATATTTTTCTCATAATTTTTAAAACTCATTTACTATTTTTCATATTGCCAAAACAGCCGAATATTTAGACATTTATCATAAATTATAATTTTATCCAAAAATTCTGAAATTCACAGAGTAAACTAATATTATATGGATATACTTCCAATAAAAATTTCATCAATTTTGGAGTTAACCACAAGGAGTTATAAGCGGTTACTTTTAAAATAGTATTTTCTCATAAAATTCATAACTCTTAATCTATACATCCAAAAATCACCATTTTTGGACACAATCAATAAAACCCATCAAAATATCATTTCAAATTTTTTTTAGAATTTTCTGAAGGCCAGAAGAATTACGAACTGAAAAACATAATAACCCTTAAAATCCTCTACCTCAAAAGAGCAGTACTTCTGACTTGAATATCGGATATAACTCTGAGCAACACTCAAGATATCTAAATACTCACAAAAATATGCTTGGTAATATAGAGAGAAAGAAAACTTGTTTCTAGTGTAATTTTCAATTCTAACTTAAGCACCTATTTATAGAAAAATACTAGAACGCCAAAGGAGACTAAATAATAAAATATTATTATTATTATTTCTCACCTTCTACGCATGCCACCAACCAACTTTGAAAGTCATCAGCCATATTTGAATAAATTAGTAGCCCACATGTTGTAAAACAAAAGTGGGTCCCACCCATAATTTAATAAAAAAAATTTTATTTTCCGAAACTTCAAAAATTCATAGAAAATAGCTCTTTTATCAGAAAATTTGAATCCCGCGATTTTTTATAGGAAATTCAATTCTCTACAACTTTGCAGAAGAAAGTTTTTCTAAATTCCAAACAAAAATTGACCGAAATCTACAAACGGATGATTTTTAATACCTCCACACCAATAAAATACTGATAAAACACCTCAGCATTAATTTCTTCATTTTTATCCACATAAAAATAAATATATCCATTATTTATATCCACATAAAATAAATATTTCCTTATCATATGAATCAAAAATTAATTATTCACAAATAATATTACAGAATCACATTTATGACAACCAGGCCGTTCCCAGGAAAGAGGGGGCTTTCCAATAAGGATTTCTCCTTATTGGCGCGCAATTAGATGACTAAACCTCTCCTTAGATAAAACTTTCTAGACATTGCCAATAATGCTATCTAATAATATTATTCAAATAATATGAATTATTGATATGATAATAGAGATGATGTGCAGCAACAATTATTAAAACAACAATAATATAAAATAACAACGCAGCAATTATTCAATCAATAAAATAAAATATTGAACAGTAATTACTGTGACAATTATTCAGCAGTGCCTTATTACGTAAGAATCAATAATTTCAAAAATACTGTGCAATACCGTGTGCTACTGTGCAATAACGCGTATTACTGTATTTTAATCAACGGGTATTCTAACAGTGTTAACGGTAATAACTACACCGTTAAATATAAAAACTCAATTTTTGTCGTTATCTTCATCCGACCGTTTTCCGTTATGGGGCCCACAAATATCTGCGCCGTCGTACGAATATTCCCTAACAGAAAGAATATTCTACGACCAACGAATATTCTCCGACAACAATGATTATTTTATAACAACTGGTTTATTTTGAAAAAAAAATCACATTTCACCCGTAACTTTAACTTTTTATCAATTTAACCATTTACTGAATTGTATTTAAAGAAAAATTGAATGTTTTTATTTCATAAAATTCGGGGTCTTACAAGGCGAGAGCGGCTCCTGTCCAAAATATAGGTGGAAACACTGAAAACTCTCGGACGGTCACCGCTAAACAGTTCAAGGAGCTGGGACCACCAGAGTTTAAGGGAGAGCCAAAACCACTTATAGCGAAAACATGGATAAAGCAGATTACCAAGATATTTGATGTCTTGGGATGCTCTGAGGAGCAAAAGGTTCCCTTTGCCGCCTTTATGTTGCGAGGAGAGGCAGATTACTGGTGGGAATCGATTAAGCGTACTCAACCTGCCGCATTGAAGATGTCTTGGGATAAGTTCTAAGAGCTGTTCAATGACAAATACTTTCTCGAAAGTGTTCGTCACATGAAGGAGGTGGAGTTCATCAAATTGGAGTAGAATAATATGACCGTGTCGCAGTATGAGGCTAAATTTACTGAGTTGTCCCGGTTTGCATCCCACTTGGTGGATAATAAAGAGCGAATGACGCGAATATTTTTGCGAGGTTTGAAACCTGAGATACGTCAACATCTTATTTCTCATAAACTGTGTTTGTATTCAGATATTGTGAATAGGGCTCAGTTAGTGGAGCGCGATAACGAGTCAACGCAACCAAAAGAGAGCAGTCAACAAAATGATAATATCAGTGAGAGCAGTCATCGAAGCGGTGACAACAAGCGTGGAGGGAATCAACAGGCCAGAAATGGTAACCACTTCGGTGGTAATCAGGGCCAAAACAATAAGAATGATCATTTCAAGAAGAGGAGATTCAACAATGATGGAAAGACGTCAGCACCAGCACCCGTTGTTAAGGAAGGAGAACGACCACCTATCATATGTTTCAAATGCGGAGGGGAGGGGCACATCAGTCCAAACTGCGCGATGCCGTCTAAAGAATGTTATAATTGTGGAAGAGAAAGTCATTTAGCTCGATTTTGTCGTTTACCAAAAACAAGTTCAGCCAAGATGGAGACACCAAAGGCCGTCCCAGAAAAGTCAAAACCGGTAGTGCAAGGGAGAGCGTTTGTTGTGACCTCCCAGAAAGTAAGGAACCTGAATGAGGTCATCACGGGTAAGCTTATCATAAACTCTAACGAAGTCTATACTTTATTTGATACCGGTTCTACCCATTCTTTTATTTCTCCTACTTGCGCTCATCGATTAAATTTGACTCCGGAGAAATTAGACTTTGATTTATCTGTTGAAACTCCATTGGGAGAAACCTTCATTACATCCACGGTTTATAAGTCTTGTTTGGTTCAAGTTGGTACCCACACATTACCTGTCGATCTGATTTCATTAAAAATACTTGCATTTGACGTGATTCTAGGGATTGATTGGTTAACTACTCATCATGCAAAAATTGATTGTTTTCGTAAGGTTGTTAGCTTTCATATTCCTAATCGACCTATTATGCGAATTCAAGCAACCAAACCATTAAAATCAATCGTTGTCATCTCAAGCCATAAAGCTATTCGTTTATTGAAAAAAGAATGTCAAGCTTTCTTAGCTCATGTCACGGATCTAAACAAAAATACGTCAGTTTTGAATGATATTTCTATTGTTAATAAATTCCCTGACGTATTCCCTGAAGAACTTCCTGGCCTACCCCCAGAGCGTGAAATTGAATTTTGTATCGACCTTGAACCCGGTACAAAACCATTTCCAAAGTCCCATATCGAATGGCTCCTATTGAACTTCAGGAGTTAAAGATCCAATTGCAGGAATTGTTAGACATTGGCTTTATTCGTCCTAGTACTTCTCCTTGGGGTGCTCCTGTGCTATTCGTAAAGAAGAAAGATGGAAGTATGCGACTTTGTATTGATTATCGGGAGTTGAATCATGTCACCATCAAAAATAGGTACCCATTGCCACGTGTTGATGACCTGTTTGACCAGTTGCAAGGAGCACAATTCTTTTTAAAGATCGATCTTCGTTCTGGATATCATCAGCTGAAGGTTAGAACTGAGGATATTCCAAAGACGGCTTTCAGAACTCGGTACGGGCATTATGAATTCCTAGTCATGTCCTTTGGATTGACTAATGCTCATGCTGCCTTCATGGATATGATGAACCGGGTATTCAAAGAATATTTGGATCACTTTGTGGTCATCTTTATTGATGACATCCTTATTTATTCCAAAAGCCGTGAAGATCATGAGCAACACTTGAGGCTGATACTCCAAAAGCTTCGTGAATACAAGATTTATGCCAAGTTGAAGAAATGCGAGTTCTGGTTGGAGGAGGTAGCATTCCTTGGGCACGTAGTATCAAGTCGTGGAATATCGGTTGACCAAGCAAAGATTGAAGCTATTCAAAGCTGGGAGCAACCTAAATCAGTGAGCGAAGTACGTAGCTTTCTTGGTTTAGCTGGTTATTATCGGAGATTCGTGGAAGGATTTTCTCGAATCGCTACTCCATTAACTCAACTGACTCGGAAAGATACAAAGTTCGGTTGGAGCAAAGAATGTGAGAAGAGTTTTCAAGAACTCAAGAGGAGACTCATTTCAGCACCTGTTCTAACAATACCATCTGGCTCGGAGGGATTTGTCGTCTACAGTGATGCTTCGAGCAAAGGGTTGGGATGCGTTCTCATGCAACATGGAAAAGTCATAGCCTATGCATCAAGACAACTCAAGGAATATGAGAGGAATTATCCTACTCATGATCTAGAGTTGGCAGCTGTTGTCTTTGCACTTAAAATTTGGAGGCATTACTTGTATGGGGAGAAGGTGGAGATCTTTACGGATCATAAAAGCCTTAAATATTTCTTCACTCAAAAGGAACTCAACATGCGACAACGACGTTGGCTTGAACTGTTGAAAGATTATGATCATACCATTCAATACCATCCTGGAAAAGCGAACGTGGTAGCTGACGCATTGAGTAGAAGATCATATGCAAGTACGAGTGCGATATTGTCAACACAAATGCCCATTTTGTGTGATTTGCAAAGGATGGAGATAGAGTTAAAGACTCCAGGGACCCATGTGATGATGGCGAATATACGAGTAGAACCGACTTTAATCGATAAAGTTAAAGCTGCTCAAGCTACAGACCTGGAGCTGATGCGTATGAGGAAGAAAGTGCAAGAAGGTGCTATGCCGGAAGCAAGAATCGATGAAAAAGGAATACTTCGAGTCAGCTCCAGACTTTGTGTTCCTAACAACCCTGATTTAAAGTATAAAATCATGATGGAGGCGCACAACACACCGTTTGCAATCCATCTTGGAAGTACCAAAATGTATCATGATCTTCGTCATACATTTTGGTGGAGCAATATGAAGAGAGAGATAGCGTTGTTTGTCTCAAGGTGTCTAACTTGTCAACGAGTCAAAGCGGAGCATCAAGTACCAAAAGGTCCATTGCAACCACTTGAAATTCCAGAATGGAAGTGGGAGCACATTACCATGGATTTCGTTACCGGTCTTCCTAGGGTTTCTCAAGGTATTGATGCGATTTGGGTCATTGTTGATAAATTGACCAAGTCTGCTCATTTCTTACAGATACGAGAAACTTATACACTTGAACGTCTTGCTCGTATGTACATAAACGAGATTGTAAGACTGCATAGTATGCCAGTATCCATAGTTTCTGACCGAGACCCAAGATTCACTTCACGATTTTGGGTTAGTTTACAAAAAGCTATGGGCACAGATTTACGATTTAGTTCGGCATATCATCCTCAGAAGGACGGACAATCAGAGAGGACTATTCAAACTCTAGAAGATTTATTAAGACTCTGTGTCCTTGACTTCAAGGAAAGTTGGGACAAGTTCTTACCATTGGTGGAGTTTTCCTACAACAACAGTTATCAAGCAAGTATTGGCATGGCTCCATTCGAAGCATTGTATGGAAGAAAATGTCGTTCTCCAGTATGCTGGGATGAGGTGGGTGAAGCAACGTTGTTGGGACCGGAGTTGGTACGTATGACTACAGAAAAGATTCAAACGATCCGACAACGTATAAAAACCTCACAAGATCGACAAAAGAGTTATGCTGATCTTCATCGAAAGGACGTGGAATTTGATATAGGAGATCATGTGTTCTTACGTGTTGCTCCATGGAAAGGAGTTACGAGATTTGGAAAGAGAGGAAAGCTCAATCCTCGATTCATCGGTCCATTTTTAATCCTCGATCGAGTAGGAACTGTGGCTTATAGACTCGCTTTACCGCCAAGTATGTCTCGTGTTCATAATGTTTTTCACATATCCATGTTACGCAAATATGTGGAAGACCCGAACCACATTATTGAGTTAGAACCGGACGAAATAGCGGAGGATTTGACGTATGAAGAAGTTCCTGTTCAAATCTTGGATAAGAAGGAACATATTCTACGCTCCAAGGTTATACCTCAAGTCAAAGTTTTGTGGAGAAACCACGATGTTGAGGAAATGACTTGGGAGTTAGAATCTGAAATGAAATCAAGGTATCCTTATCTTTTCGACATACCAGGTACGTACCCTAATTTCGAGGGCGAAATTTCATAAGAAGGGGAGGTTGTAAGACCCCAACTTTTATAAATAAAAATGAATTTTCTATAAATATCATTTTTGAATATTATGGAGTTAATTTGATATAATGTTATAGTTGTGGGTAATATTTATAAATTTTGCAAAGTACGCAAGTTGTTATATAATATTCGATTGGTCGGGGAATATTCGTTTTAACAGAGAATATTCGTACAACGGCACAATCATTGGTGGACCCCACAACGGAATTATTGTCGGATTGAGAAAACGATAAAAATATTTTATTAAAAATAACGGCGGAAGTTTTACCATTGATACTGTTGAACTACTCGGTAGTAAAAATACAGTAATACGTGTGGTTGCATAGTAGCACACGGTATTGATTATTAATGCTTATGTGAGAAGTCACTCAGTTTGATTCAATTATTGTCAGTTAATAATATGAATTATTTAGCGATAATGACGTTTTGTTTTATTCGTATTATTAACGTAATAAAACAGAAACATCTTTTTATATAAAACAGAATACTTTATTAAAATTATTCTATAAATAGAATATATTATATTTTATTTAAAAGATTTTTCTTTAAATATGGACCGTCAGATTAAAGTAATCAATCTGGACCGTTCATGGATTAATTACTATGCATTCTATTTTTCTATAAATAGCAGCTCATTCCTTCATTATTTCTTACGAATTCACTGAACTCTAGAGAGAAAAACTATAGAGAGAAACTATAGAGAGAGAGAAGAAAAGTATTCTGCTACTTAACTACTTCCTTATTTCAGCTCTTCTTTAAAACGGTAAGGGGTGTTATTCTTTCTTATTCATGAAGAGAACTGTTGTTATTCCATTTCTTATTATTCTGTTGGAATAACCTGTATACGCGGTCTACCCTATACTTGGTGACATTTTTCTATTATTCTGTTGGAACATCCTGTCTGTGTATTTTACACCGGACCTGGTTCCGTTTTTATTATTATTCTGTTGGAACATCTTGTCTGTGTGTTTTACACCGGACCTGGTTCCATTATTTATTATTCTGTCGGAATATCCTGTCTGTGCGTTTACGCCGGACCTGGTTCCATTATTTATTATTCTGTCGGAATATCCTGTCTGTGCGTTTACGCCGGACCTGATTCCATTATTTATTATTCTGTTGGAATAACCTGTCTGTGCGGTCTATCGCATGCATGGTGATTTCTTTTGTTATTCTATTCTTTATTGTACTCAGTTGGTTAAGTTTTGACTTCTATACTCTATAAAATTTGTGGAATATCCTTGATAATTGTGTTTCATCCAGTATCTTTTCATGAAAATATTCTTCTAAGCATTCTTGAATTTTACTCCACAAAGCAGTATCATGTTGACAATTTGGACGTTGTTAATTCTTGGATAAATTAATTCTTGTACTTGTTTTATTGAATTCTTATATCATTGTCATCATCCTCATGTTTATAAAATGTTAAAAGTCATCTGTGGCCTGTAGTGCATAGATGAACTTGGTATGATTATGACCAGGGATTATTCGGTATAATCATGACCGTAATGTTACAAATGATGTGGTAAAAGTCCTCATTGGTCCGTAGTGCATTGATGGACAGTTGTTGGCATGATCATGACCATTAATGAATACACGAATATCATTGGCCGTAGTGCAGGGGTGATTCGATGATGTGGATTATTTTATTAAGCTGAGTCCCAGCGATAACAGTGTTGAAAAACCTTTTAAATCATAATAGATAGTAGAGTTTATTTTCTACTTGACTCTTTTAATGGATTGCTTGTTCCGCTGCAGTTAAACTTGATGTCTATTATATTTTATCAGTTTAACATTGTTAAAGGCTAATGATAATTTATTCTGCATTATCTTAGTCATAATATTTCTTACTGGGCTAGTTGAGCTCACCCTTTCTTTCACTGTTCTCTTCAGGAAATAAGAACGTAGCTGGGGCAAGTCGGGAAACGGAGTGATGGTTCGAATGATAGTATTAGTTAGTAGTCCTCACTATTCTATGTAATAGTGTGTTAATAAATGTAATGAGGACTCCTTTTGAGTATGAATACTTTCTAGAAGATAATATTTGTATTCAAACTCGCAGTTTATGTTTTGTCGTATTGTACACGACAGTTGTATTAGTAAGTTGTATTTGTATTCTGTACTTTGTATCTGACGACCCAAGATGGGTGATGTATACCTAATTTTGGGGGCGTCACAACATGTCTTTACCTGAAACATCAAAGATCATGGTTATACCAAATCACAGTTCCTGTTCATAATCATACCAATAAATTCATCTTTGTACTACGGGCCAAAGATATTCGTCAACCGTTTATCTTTGCGCTACTAGCCAAAGAAATTTAACAACAGATCATCTTTGCACTACAGACCAAAGATATTCAACAACAGATCATCTTTGCACTACGAGCCAAAGATATTCATATCTCAAAGAAACACATAATTATTTCAGAATTTATATAAACCATAATTATAACCATGTTGATCAATTCACCTTTGCACTTAAGCTAAAAATATTCAATTGTAAATTCAATGGTCATGATCATACCAGTCAACGATTCAACTTTGCACTACAGGCCAAAGAGAACCCATAGTTACGATCATACCAATAATCTACTCATCTTTACACTCAAGTCAAAGAAAAATTTCTTCACCAGGATTATAAAAATAGTATATATGATAATAAAAACAATATGATCAAAACATAGATTTAATTTCAAGAGTAAGATTCATAAATCAACGATAATTAGGTCAGAAAAATAAACCAATTTTATCGTGAATAGTATTCCGTGAATAGTAACTCGTGAATAGTAACTAATGAATAGTAACCCCGGCATGAAAAAGGTAGAAATTCCATAATAAAATCTATACCAATATTTTTGTATAATGATATTGAAGGAATAACATTTCTTAAACTTATAAACAATTTATTTTAATTGTTTACACTTTACTAGATAATGCATTTAATCATCTTAAAATGCCAAACTCATAAGATTTCATCACCAATAACCAAAACCCTCATCAAAAAATCTGCATATACCTCATATAGGATTCTCAAGCCATAAAATTCTATTTTCTAATTTTCTTACTTCACATAACATATTTAATTCATTTACTCATAACTAGTCTATTTTTTAGAAAAATACCAAATCAGTCCCAAAAATATTTCTTTTCTGTGATTTAGCAGAATATAGTCCCATATTGAACATATATTTTTCTCGAAATTTTTAAAATTCATTTACTATTTTTCATATGGCCAAAACTGCCGAATATTTAGATATTTATCATAAATTGTACTTTTGTGTAAAAATTCTAAAATTTACAGAGTATACTTCTGTTATGTACATGTACTCCCAATAAAAATTTCACCAATTTTGGAGTTAACCACAAAGAGTTATAAGGATTTACTTTTAAAATAGTTTTTTCCCATAAAATTCACAACTCTTAATCTATACATCTAAAAATCACCATTTTTGGACACAATCTAGAAAACTCATCAAATTATCATTTCAAAATTTTTCAGAATTTTTGAAGGTCAGAAAAATTACGAAACTGAAAAATATAATAACCCTTAAAATCTCTTACCTCAAAAGAGCAGTACTTCTAGCTGGAATACCGGATATAGTGCTGAAGGAAACTTGTACCGTATAGCAACACTCAAAATATCAAAATACTCACAAGAATATGCTCGATAATATAGAGAGAGAAATATTTAGTTTCTGACGTGTTTTTCAATTCTAACCTAAGTACCCTATTTATAGGAAAATGCTGAGAACACCAAAGCAGAAAATTTAATAAAATAATAATATATTTTATTAGCTTTCCTACGCACACAAACTTGGTCCAAAATCAGCCACACACCTCACCAAAAGTCACAAAAACGTTTTTCATGCAAAAGTCACTTAAAACTCCAAAAAAAAAATAATCAATTAATCCGGAACTTTAATAATTCATAATAAATAGCCCTTTTATCAGAAAAATTCAAACCTCATATTTTTTTTATAAAAAATCTCATTCTCTACAACTTTGCAGAAGAAAGTTTTTTCAAATTCTAAACAGAAATTGACCGAAATCCACAAATAGACGATTTTACAAGCTATAATCAAATTTCAATCAAGAAATAGGGTCCACAAACATGAAAAATATGTTTTAAATATTTTTAGTAATAAAAATATTATTCCTCCTCATTTATTCATATATCCCACATTCATTATAAAAATATCACCATTATTATATTATTATAATATAATAATATATTTAAATAAATTTTTTATCAGAAAAAGATAAAATATTAATTTTCAACAATTGTCACATTAAAAATTTTCTCCATCTATATCCACATACAATGAATATTTTTCTCATCATATAAATCAATAATTAATTATTCACAAATAATATTACAGAATCACAATACTGACAACTAGGCAGTTCCCAGGAAAGAGGGGGCTTTCCAATAAGAAATTATCCTTACTGGCGCACAATTAGATGACCAAACCTCTCCTTAGATAGAATTTTCTAGACATTGCCAATAATGCTATCTAATAATATTATTCAAATAATATGAATTGTTGATCTGATAATGAAAAATATTGTGCAGTGATAATTATTGAAACAACAATAATATAAAATATCAACGTAGCAATTATTGAATCAATAAAATAAAATATTGAACAGTAATTACTGTAACAATTATTGAGTAGTGCCTTCTTACATAAGAATCAATAATTCAAAAATACTGTGCAATACCGTGTGCTACCGTGCAACAACGCGTATTACTTTACTTTACCCACCGGGTATTCCAACAGAGTTAACGGTAACGATTACGTTGTTATTTATAAAAATACAAATTTGTCGTTGTCTTCATCCGACAGTTATTCTGTTATGGGACCCACAAATGGCTGCGTCGTCGTACGAATATTCCCCGACAGAAAGAATATTCCACGACCAAACGAATATTCCCCGACAACAATGAATATTTTATAACCACTTATTTATTTTTAAACAATTTGCATATATCACCCTTAACTTTAAACGTTTATCAATTTAACCATTACTGAATAGTAATTATAAGAAAAATTGAATACTTTTATTTCATAAAATTCGGGGTCTTACAGGTGAGGCGAACCCAACGTTGGAAGGGTATTTTGTCACTATCATACAAGATGTCTAATGACATACAACCTCATGTCATCATAAGACATGGTTGTGCACATCCACTTGCTGAGTATATCTACGAGCACTACCTATATAATCTTGAAGTTTGGTTGAAGTATAATTCCCAATTAGAGACAGTGGAGATAATTATATGTCAAGAGAAGACTCACCATTGGAAAGAATATGATAGTAATTTTCTCGTTTTTCTTTTGGGTCTATTGGGTCAACCAAGGATAATTCTGTGGGCATATGATATCTATAATAACTTAGACGCATGGCCTCCCATGTACGAAAGGTTTCTTGAGCACTTTTCGAAGATTTTAATTTTTAAAGCAGTTATTGACTGTACCTTTATGTAAGTTGTCATTGTGACGTATTATCCAAGGTTGGGATGAGAGTCACAGTTGGTATATATTTGTATCAAAACTCACAACATATGTGTTGTTGTATTTTACACTACAATTGTAGCAATAAAGTTGTAGTTGTTTTCTGTACCATATATTTGACGACTGAGAAAAGGTTGGGTGGAATGGACCTATTTTGGGTGCGTCACAGAAGTCATATATCAAGATGGATCAAGCAGAAATAACACACCTCCTGCTACAAGAATGTATTGAACCCCACATACATCAAGCAACAATCCACCAACTTCAAGCACACCTGAAACACTTAACAAGTCAAGTCAGTTGGAGAACATGAGAGATTAAGTTGGAAGCCAGTAGGAACATGAGATATCAATGTCAACATTTTATGACATTTGTTTAATTTTTAAGAACCTTGTTTAATATTTATGACCTTTGTTTATTATCAAGTTTGGACAGTGTGTTAATTACTCTCAAGGTTATTAATGAAATGTTGACAATCTCAGTTTTCATTTTTATGGTTGGATTGAATCATTTTCATTTTTATGGTTGGATTAAATGTTAACATTTTTATGTTGGATAATGTTAAGGTTAGTTATTTTCATTGAAATGGCTTGATTGAATGATGACAGTTTTATTCATTTGAAAAGAGGATTGAACAACGTTTGTCAAGTTGGTTATTGTTATTTGTCAAGTATGCCATTCATTCATTAATTGAAACAGAGCATCATTCATTTATTGAAACAGCAACATTATTCATTCATTGGAACATCAACATCATTCATTCATTGAAACACCAAACAACACCAAACATGAAAATCCATTGAAACACCACCAGAAACAAACCTTCAAGCTAACTAATACATTAAAACAGAGCATCATTCATTCAAATTCTATCATCAACAACACCAGCCAACTAACATCCATGAGCAAATTAAAAGAAACCATAAAAATATTTCCTTTTGTTGAGCTTTGACATTAATCTTCTTCAACTTTTTAACCTCCTTCTCCAATGTCTTCACTGAATCAATTTCTGCCAACTCTTTCCAATTCTTAGTCTTCTCACTATTTTCATTCTTCAATTTATCCAACATCTCTTTGCTCATATTCAACTTTAATATCAAATCTTTAATAACATCTTTTGCTCAATCAGGAAATGGTGTATCGTACCATTTAAAGAAATCGCAGCAAGCTTTCCTGTCCTATTACACAACAACACACTAACCATTAACATAAGCAATCATATGGAAAAAAATAAAAAAAACATCTTTCCAAAATCTTACCCGATAATTAATACACCTAATGAATCGCCTTCCTCAATATTTTGTTCCATCTTTTCTTGCCTCCCACATTCGCACCATTTCTCTATAGTGGCACCGATTTGGGAACTCTGGTGTAATCTATTCATTTTTGTTGCATGAACTAAAATCTTCTTTTTCGATTTCATTTACGATTCCACTCCAAGACGAGCTCATCCTTACAATTAAACATTGAAAACTCTTTAATAAATATATGAAAATCAGTAATCAATGGAGAATCGAGACAAGAAAAATGAGAGAAGAAGAATGACAGAAGAAGAGAACCCTAATTTTTTTTTCTAAATATTAATTTGTTCCTTTTTATTAATCAGCTTTATACATAGAAAAATACATATTAATACAACTTTGTCGCCCAATAATCGCCGTGTAATCTTTTGTATCTGACGTGTTAAATTTTTAAGCATAATAAGACGAAACCTTATTGTTTAATGGATGGTAACATTTTTTGAATACAATTCACGGTTTGTAATTTTTTCGGTTCTAATACCAAAGTACATTTAAAAGTTGATGTATCCCTATAAAATACACCGGCCAATCTTTCCCCAATCTCGGTTTTGCACACGGCGGGAAACAGATTATTTTGGGGTAATCTGATCTCCCTCAAATTAACCCGTTAAAACCCTAAAAATTAGTCTCTATCCGCTCAATTTCGGCTAATTCAATGGCGTTTGCATTGAATACAGACGAAGAAGAAGGCGAAATCTCGAAAACTCCAGTGAAGTACGTTCCGCTCTGCGAGGTGTACTCGGCCACAGCTCCATGCGTTAGCGCCAGTGGATCCTCCATGTCCAAAAAGGTGACAGCTCGAAAACTCCCCAATTTTGATCACCAGGATGATCGAAAACCCTCAGGTGATGTAATGGGCAAGCCGCCGGTAACCCACGTTTACTCCCGTCGCCGGAATCGGTATTCGCCCCAAAAGCCGTCTATTTTCGATGATTTGACGGTGAAATCTGTGGTGGTGAAGACGGAGGTTGAAGAAGGAGAGGGAGGTGGGGATTGGAGGAAGAGGAAGAGGAAGAGGAGGAAAATGGGGTGTAGTGAGCTGATTAATTTAGGGGTTGATTCGAGTGTTTTGCGAAGTCTATGCTCGCCTCGAGAATCACGAAGCAGCCGGAAGAAGAGTAAAAGCAGTAATGTTGGCAATGAGATTAAGCCGCAGCAGCAGAGCAACGGTAGTTTGGGTGAGAATGCTGCTAGCAAAATGGTTACTAATTCCGGTTCAATCCGCAAAAAAAAATGGGCCCAGTATGTTCTTTTCTCAGTTAATTTACATGAGTAATGTTTGGCAATCCCTAATAAGAAATCAATTTACTGTTATATTTATAAATTTTTGTATTTGTAATACACTGCGGTTAGCTATACTTGGATAGTTAAATTGGAGTACAGATTTGTTCCGGGAATGGAATGAAACTGTTGATTAGTGGAGTATATTTATAAGTTCCACTACGATTACTGCAGCTCCCCTTGATTATTCAAATATTTTTATATTTTTATGTACATTTATGAAGTGTTCAGTAGAGAATACTGTTTTCACCCATTCAATGCATCTTATTTTTCTAGTTATGAATCATGGATTTTGGTGGGAAGGTATATTAAGGAAGTGGTCTAATACAAGTTCTGAGCTCGATTTTATTTTAAATTATGAAAAGTTAATAACTTTTCAATGTAAGGGAAACTAAATGGGGTATGCATTTCTTCTAAATTTGGGGGGTTTTGCGTCTATGCAAAATTTTAAATTTGAGCTATGGAACACAGGTTGAAATTTGATGGCGATCCCAAGAGATTTGTTGGATTACAATGCAAGGCAAGTACTTTTATGCTATTAGACTGTCTCACAGCTTTTGTGTATATATTTTTGTTGGTAAACTTTAAGATTAATGTGAACAGGTGTACTGGCCTATGGACGATGCTTGGTATTCTGGTTTTATTGTCGGGTACAATCTGGAGACTTACCGGCATCATGTAATGACTATTCTATTTATCTATACTTGCACATGCTTATTTATTTTGTTACCAAATGTACAAGGAAAGATATGCTGATATACCAATGTGATGTAGGTTAGATACAAGGACGGCGATGAAGAAGATCTGATTCTAGCGAATGAAAGAACTAAATTTTTTATTTCTCCTGAGGAGATGAAGTGCTTAAAATTGAGTTATGGTGTTCATAGTTCGGATACAGATAGTCTTGGTATTGATGAGATGGTCGTTTTGGCTGCTAGTTTGGATGACGGTCATGACCTTGATCCTGGGGATATCATATGGGCCAAGATTAGTGGTATGTGCATCTGAAATATATATTATTTCTTCATTGAACTTAGAATGCATCTATATAGATTATCAACATCAGAAGTAGTATTCTACATGCTCAGGCATCTGCTTTCAACTTTTCAACTTTGACACATATATCTTGTGTACCCATATTTTATGAATTATAGAATACTTTCACTAGTATTGTCTGTGATTGTGTTTATGCAAAACTCAAACTTAAAATCTATGATACATCAGGTGTGTTCAAAAGTATCATCTGCCATTGGATTTTTTTTGTTTTTTGTTTGTTTGTTTGATTACTTGATCATTAGTTGAAAGCTTTACATGGCTTGAGATTTTAAGAGATCTTGATTCTACTAGGGCTTGGGCTTGTTATGCTAGCTGACTTACTAAGAAACATGTAGAACAAGAAGACTTGCTAACCTCATGCATAAACACATAATAATCATATTTTAGCAAAATATAACCCTCATGCATCACAAATATGACCTATGTTTGGCAATTTTCTTGATCCTTATATGCATGGCAATGAGGGTGAGTATGGTACCTTCCCTCTGACCCGGCTCCCCTGCTAAAAATAACCCCACCCACGCTACCAACAATAACCCCCACCCTGACCCCCTCAAGTGAAGCAAACATAATTTTTCTCATGAAACAATTAACAAATTACATAAAGAACCAAAAATGTAAAGGAACATTTTATTGCATATCATATAGTAATATTTCAAGATGACCCAACTTCAAATAAGATTGAGTATATGTAAGGGGTATTTGAGTAATATAACATCTAATCGAGGCGGATTTCGGTAATTTACTTAAATATCTATCCCTACTCTAACCCTATAAGGTCTCATTTTGTCCCAAACACATTCGGTTAGAGTTGGGGGTGGGAAGAGGACCTTTCGGGCAGGGGGGAATTGCCATGCCTAATCCTGAAAGATAGAAGTTATGTGCATCTCTGATTCTCTGATCAACAGAAATCAACTTATGGACAAACACAGTAGAAGACAACTATGATTAAATTTAACTATACAAGCTCCCTTATGGGTTCCACGTTAAAAGCAATCCAGTTTCTAAAATTTCTGGCCCATTTTAATTTACATTTTTTTCTTCCCATTTGATTCATTCCCAATGCAGGTGTGTAACATCTATCAACCAATAATGCCAACTGATAAGGACCCTTTTCTTATGGATTTTAAGTTTGAACTGTTAATAGATGTTTAGTTTTGTGACACAATTATTTATTTTCTACTTCTCTGTATGATTTCCATCAGTTTCATTGTTTGATTATTATATATACTTCCTTTGGTATTTTTTTTGATGCAGGTCATGCTATGTGGCCAGCAATTGTTCTGGATGAATCTGTTACTGGTGATCGTAAAGGTTTAAACAAAATTTCTGGAGAAAAGTCAGTAGTGGTTCAATTCTTTGGTACCCATGATTTTGCTAGGTATGCAATCCTGTACATGTTTCAAGTATACTTTGTTTCTATGTAGTATATTGTCATTGGATAAATTAATGTACTTAGCTAATCTTACTTACCTACCATTGAGTCCTGTTTATCTTGTGATATCCAGGCTTAGAACGAAACAAGCTATCCCATTTCTTGAAGGACTTCTTTCTGCTTTCCATCTGAAGTGCAAGAAATCAGATTTTACTCGAAGCATGAAGGAAGCAAAGACGTGAGCTTATTTTGAGTTCTTTCATAAAATATTTTTAGGAGATACCTAATCTAATCATAATAACAGGGCAGAACTAATGATTGAAATAGGTAGATAAATAAATATTACCGCCGGAGAGTGGAGATTACCACCTTTGAGAGGACAGCCACTAAAATGGATCACCTAGCATGCTTATGGACTTTATGTTTCCTCTAGTGAGGAAATATTGTTATCGTCTCTGTGGTGTATGACTGCACTTTGTTACAAAAAGTACTCTTTTCTATAGTGCATGACCTTAAGCTTATTTAATCATTTTTTTTTTTTTTTGTGTTTGAATTATATTTCATATCTACCAACTGGGGTAGACATTTATAGTTCTCCTTCTTCAGGTGTCATTGATAGAGCCTTCTTGTTTTAAATCTTTAGTCCTAAACTCTAATTTATCAGTTTGAAGTTTGAACATGCATGAATATATCCAGCAGAGTAATAAAGTTTGATTTGATTGTCTCTCATGTCCATTGATGGAGTAATTGCTATCCCAAGTTACTTTTTGTACCCCATGTTTACGTAAAGTTCTGCTTTGCCTTTTAAGCTTGACATTTTGCAGCAATAATTCTGCATAACTTCTCACCTTTGATGATATTTTAGCTACTTTAGTTGGTTGCATTCCCAGCTTCTCACTTTAATTTAATTGTCTCTTCTTCCTGATTTTATGTCAATTATCTTCTATATTTTTTCTTTACCTCAATTTTTTTGGAAATGTTTTATCCGGAGATTTGATTGCCTATCATATTTGCAGTTACAGTGAATTTTAAAAATTATAATCATAGTAATTAGACTTCGAGCAAATTTGAACCAAATTTTAGGTTCCTTGACTGCTAATCGTGTTGTTCAGTTAAACATTCATGTACTTTGAATAGCTTTATACTGAAAAGTTAGATAAGGATTAATAAATTGACATATTATCTAAAACCGCTATTTTAGTTATGCATTTCAAGAAAAAATAGAGTTAAAAATTAAATAAAGGTTCTAATTCTTCCCATCAGGTATCTTAGCAATCAAAAGCTTCCAAAAAGAATGTTACTGTTGCGAAAGAGAAGCACGGATTATAACAGAGCAAGTGGGGAGGAAGAAGGCAGTGATAATTCAGGTGACGAGGGTATGAGAGATGAAGGGATACAGAGAAACTTGGAGGGCCTTAGGAGTTGCCCGTTTGAAATTGGGGATTTGCAAGTACAAAGCCTTGGTAATTATTGCCTGTTTTGAACTGCTTCCACATGGATAGGCAAAATGTGGAATTTGTTTGTTGTGTCTCTATGCTTTGCATTGTTTTTGTAAGTTGTCTGTATTGTTTGATTTGCTTTGAGAGGTCATTTTTATGTAGCCTAACTGCATTAGGACACGGCTTCTTTAGTACTTGATTGATTTGATGGTATCAAGCAAAATAAACAAATACATGTTTTGGATTTCATATTCCATTGGAATATTTAAATGAGATCGTTCCTTCTTTTCTCTATGATAACATGTTTATATTCATGGGTTCACCATATCTCTTACAGGAAAAATTGTCAAAGACTCGGATTGTTTTTACGATGATAAATACATCTGTCCAGAAGGGTATACTGCTGTGAGAAAGTTTCCTTCAATATTAGGTAGATCATTCTTTGCAAGAACTTCGTTATTTTTCTAATGTTTGATTATGTTGGATGGCTTCGTTACAATTCTTTTATTTTCCTTTCCAATTTGAGTGTTTCAGATCCGAGTGTATGTACCTCATATAAGATGGAAGTGCTGAGAGATGCTGATGCAATGAGCAGGCCTCTATTTAGAGTTACATCTGGCAATGGAGAGAAGGTATCTTGTAATGCAATGTTGGAAACTGAAACTACAAATATATTGCCCTTTGAATTTCCTTTTCCAGTACCAGTTTCATTTTATTTCTTAAGATAAATTGCGATCTTATAATTGTACTACTTTATTTCTCATTTGCATAACATACTCCTTTTATTTGCAGTTGCTTGTTTCACTATTTCTCTATAAGTAATTTATGGTGGCCACCACAAAGCAAAATATACCACGTACTTGGCATAAATGTAAGCCATATAATTGTTGAACAAGTGTTCACAGTTTAATGGAGCCATTAAGTGGATCCATCTCCATCCTTTTGTTGGTTTCTATTGCAAATAGCTACAAGTATTGTGTCCTTAAAGAGATAGGCAGTTTTGTAGAATTAATTCAGTTTCCAAAAAAAAAAGAATAATGCAATAATTGCTTGATTCTTCCAACAGCATTAAAACTTGACGTGTGACGGAAGTGTGACAAAAGCAATGGGGGCTAGATATCATTCTAGTGCGGCTAGAACCGATATTACCTAGAATCCACTAGGTGAAATAACCCTAGAATCCATTAGGGGCCCTTAAATCCACAAGAAATTTTTTTTGGGGATAAAAGAAGAATATAATATTAATTAGAAGAGAAAATTAACAATGCACGACGACGACAAGAAGTCTTCCCAAAAGAAATTAGATAAAACAAAATGAAAAAAACTTAGTATTAACTAAGCACCGCTCGCCAATCTCTCTCCCATTGCATGAGCCCAAAGAGAAGCAAAGAAAGAAATTTTATTCCAAAACAACTCAAGATTTGTAGTCCAATCGTAAAAAATTCTAGCATTCCTCTCAATCCAAATTTTCCACAAAATAGCAAAACAAGCATATATCCAAATAATTGTCCAATCACTTGTAAGACCAAAACCACTAAATTTGCTTAGTAAAGATCTTCCATTGAAGAGCGACATATCAAACTTTCATCCGTCACACTAAAAAAACAGCACCACAACTGCCAAGCCATCGAACAACGAAGAAATAAATAAGAATGAGTCTCACTATCCTTCAAACACATTACACACACATCTGGGGATAAATCCACAAGGAAAATTGAATTATAGAATTCACCAGAGGGAGGGAAAACAACCCAAAGAATTTTTATTTAATCAAAAGTTTTCATCCGTTACATATTAGTTACAATTGAAAAGGAAAGTCAAAACTAAAATTAAATGCACAATCAAAATCCCTAAAATTACACCTAGAATATTCTTAATTGATACTAATTTAAATATCTTATTAGAGCCTAAAGTAAAGCATAAATCATCTTAATTGATATAGTAATTGCTAGAATCATGCACATGAAATCTCCTAATAACTAAAATATGAAAATTATTAATTCCAAAGATTAAATACAAATTATCACAATATCTTCCTCCATCAAAATTTCATTATCAATCTATAATGGGTGGAAAGTACATTCACAAACTTGTGCTAAACAAGGTAAAGAACATTGATAATCTATTAATATGTCTATATAATTATGAAAATGGTTTCAATATTTTTCTATTTTAGCCTGCTATTTCAATTTAGGCATCATAGTAGAGTGCGAGAGGGCTAATTGAAGATTTTTCTATCAATAGCAGTGTCTTCAGAGAGCCTATGTAAAATTATAAATATATATTTTCACTCATATGAAGCGAAATATTTCAAATTAATAGTCAGCCAAAAAGTATAAAAATGATTAGCCAGTTCTATAATAAAGGAGTAAGGCAAAAAGTTATAGGAATCACACATATCCTATAAATCTGCCAGAATTTAAAAAGAATGTAAAATGCTATTTAATAATAGTCTATAATTCTATATAAGTGACAAGAGAAGAATTAAACTTTATAAATTAAAGGAGAAAATGATAAAAGTTTAGCCTAACAGGAGAGAAAGGCAAATGAAAATTGAGAATTAACTTCATGTATTTGTTAACTTCAATAAAATTTTTCAAAAAAACAAGTGTATGATGTGGAATATCACCAAGTAAAACCAACCAAGAAGGAAAACTATATCTGCTCCTCAAGTTTTGTTACTAATGTTCAAATCCAAATCTGTAGTTATAATTATAATTCCTTTTGTTTAGTTGTTGAAACAGTACTAATTTGGTTAGGCACCTTGCCGCTTAAAAGTCAAAGCCAATTCCTGCTTCCAAGTCCAACTGTAAAGTAAAGGACGAAAAAAACGAAGTTTTTTCTATTTTTTTTTTAAAAAATGATTTTTAGTTTTATAAAATTTCCAAAAGTAGTTTTGATCTTGTCCTTTGGTATAGTATCAATATTTCTTTTATTATACCTTCTGTTTTTGTTTTAAATCTTATGCCATTTTTTTATATTGATATTTTATGAAAAAAACTTTTGGAATCTTATTTTTGTATTACAATCAATATCACATAAGATAGCTTATATTCTTTTGGAGAGGCATTATAAATATCGTGCGTGCTAAAATATTTTATATTATGAAGAAAAAAGGGTGTGCTAAAATATTTGATATTAGGCAAAATAAAGGTTCCGAGGTTCTGGGGATGATTAGGTATATGCAGCCGTATCTCTATTTAAATAGATGCTGTTTCTTGGGGTTGAACCTGTGACCAAGCATCCAACAAGTGAGCACTTAACCATTGCACCAAGCACGACCCTCAAGATATTTGATACTTTAGGAAATATGTGATTTTATTTTGATATATGTATAACATATAGTGTATAAATAAATGTCTCAATCATGGGCCGAACCTACATATTTAAAAAAAATGTAAATCTGAAACCGTAATGGTATCATTACCTGTATGTACCTTTCCAATAAGAAAACAATACACTCTCTGAAACGGTATTTGTTACTATGGTCCCATCTCTTATGAAAATGAATCCATATGTTATTACTAATAAAATAAATAAGTACAAAACTCAGCATTGCCTTGATTTACAATTTGAATTGATGATATTTGTATTAATCAAAATCCACTGCGACCTGCCAGTTGTACTACAAACTAGCTTAAATCTAGGTTTCAATTGCTTTATATGTTAGAATAATTACTGTCTCGTAACTTTCAATTCAACAACTCTAACATGGTAAAATTGTCTAATACAAACCCATTATCAATTTGCTTTTATTTTTGTTAATTTTCCCTTTTCAAGTGTTATGCGTCTTCTTTACATTCACCAAGTGCTGTATTTTCTATAAGGTGTGCTCTTTTTTGGCAGTTTGAAGGATCCACTTCATCTTCTTGCTGGGATAAAATTTGTAGAAGATTAAGGAAGAGGCAAATCCGTGGTTCTGATGCTTTAAAAGCTTCTGCTGGATACAAAAAGATCGTTAAATCTGGTCCTGGCATGTTTGGTTTTTCTCACCCTGAAATCTTGAAACGTATACAGGTACATTAGCTATCTGTTTTCCTTAATTTGCATAAACCACACCCCAACCCCTCTCTCCCCCCACCCCCCTAAAAAAGAAAAAGATAGAATTGAGTAGTTCCACCTTTTCTGCATCCTATTACGACGAGGTCTTTAGAAGTATTAAATAAGAAGTTAATTAATTTCTTAGCCTCATCATTTCAATTTTATAGCTATTCTTCTTTCACTTATATGGAAATGTTTGAATGTCTGGAACATTTCATGACATTTTTAATCATGCAAATTTTTACATTTATTTGCTTTCTAGATATCTAATACTTTTTCTAGCCTGAATTTGTTTTGTTCATGGTATTGTCAGCTGTCAACTTCAAAGCTACTCTCAAACTCCTCTACGCGTACATCCGATAGGTATCAAGATCTGCCAGTTGGTTACAGACCTGTTCATGTAAAATGGAAAGACCTTGACAAGTGCAATGTTTGCCATATGGATGAGGTATAGCAGTTATTTAACTTACCAATCTTTTACTTACTTCTTGTCTTAATTTGCATGTTACTATATTGCATTGGTCCCCAAATACTGAGAATTGCATTCACAAAGTATTGTTATATATATATATATATTAATTTATAGATGCTATGGTATATTTATGCTTCTTCCTGCATTGGTTCTTCTTTCTGATTGTAATTATGTTTACTCTGTCATGTATTGTTCTACTTTGACTGTGAAATTTAACAAAGATTGATAATTAATAAATATATTTTTCAGGAGTATGTGAATAATCTGTTTCTGCAGTGCGATAAATGCAGAATGATGGTAAGTTCTTTATTTCTGTTACACAATTTTCCCTTTTTACCCAAAGAATAGAGAATCTAATTTCCTTTACCCCCCTGATGTTTCACTATTATATATCTTTACTGAAATTGTGGTTTTCTGTAGTAATGTTTTAATTTAATTTTTCAGTGTTTTTTAAAATATATTTATATTCAAATTCTAGGAAAATGTTTGTAACACCTCCTTGTTTCTTATGGTAAAAGTAAGCATCAGGTCCATGATGGTGCTATATTAATTTAAGGCCTGTACAATGTGAAATATAACTCTTTTGTGCTCACACATTGGATGCATTTTAGCCTATCCCAACTTGTTATTTGGGATAGAAGCCTTTGTTGAGTTGAGATGTGAAATGTAATCAATAATTACTAATTATGCGACTGATCTCACCTATTGTTTATTTATTTTTGGTAGTAAAAGAATACTTGTATATGAATTAGGGAGTCCTCTTCTGAAAGAAATAATAGATAAAACACTTAAGTGAACTACCAGTCCTAGAGTAGATGTTACGGAAACCGTTATGCTTGATGGTTCTAGTATTTAGTCTCCTCAAACGAACCAGATAATTGCAAATGGACACAAGACCACAGAAGCTTGTTGTCTTTCCATCTACCAAAGTCTCTATACCTAATACTCCCAATAAACTCTCCAAAGATTGAAATGCAAACCCAAGCTTCTCCTAATATATGCCAAAAGCCAATTTGACAATCCCTCCACGACCAAACAGTGCAAGAAAATCTGAGTATATAACTTGTGTGATTTACTTAATAAATGTCTGTTTTGAGGAAGAGTCTTACTAAGGGTGTTACCTCTGCAGTAAATCTTGGTATTTAATCTATTGAGAATCAAAGAGACGCACCATGCAATATCCTTAATCTTTGAGGGATTTTGCTTTCGATAGGAATTTTGAAAGAGGGATGGAACGAGAATCCTTGGAATGCAAAAGAAAAAGTAAAAGCGGCTTGCAGACAAAAACAACTAGGTTTTCTCTAGAGTCCAGTTCCTTTTATCTGGAACCAGCAAAATTAAAAAAGGTCCTTTTATCAAGGAAGAACTTAAAATTACAGTGGCTAGAAAGTAACAGATCTCACCAATTATTTATGGTATCTTACAGCTGTATAGTCATGTTTGGTTAAAGCATCAGCCATCAGCTATGTTTATAACATAAATAATTGTCTTGAAATTAGATTAAATCAATCTTGAATCCTATTGCAGGTTTCTTTGAAGTCATCAAAATATTTGTGATCATTTGCTATTAGAAGTGAACTTAAAATATTGTTACTGATTTATATATCAATATTTAATCTGCATTTTAGATTTTCTTAAGATTTCAATTGTTTGTAGTTCTTTTCAGTCATTTTCATGGTTTCATTAGTAGCATTACTTGCTCAGGTTCATGCTAGATGCTATGGAGAAGTGGAGCCTGTTGATGGTGTACTTTGGTTGTGCAACCTATGCCGTCCAGGGGCTCCTGATTTCCCCCCACCCTGTTGTCTTTGTCCTGTTATAGGTATTTGAGTTTTAAAGTTTACATAACTATATGTTGCAAGGTTTTGCAATTTTTATGTGAAAGCATGGATTAATTATATCTATCACAATTTTTTTTTTCTAGGAGGTGCTATGAAGCCTACAACAGATGGACGCTGGGCTCATCTTGCATGTGCCATTTGGATACCAGGTTTTCACTTCTGCTGATGTTTTGTTTTTTAACATAATTTATTCTGTTTTATTAACTATCCACAATTCTTCAGAAACTTGCTTATCTGATGTCAAGAAAATGGAACCCATTGATGGGTTGAGTAGAATCAACAAGGTATCTTTTCTTTTATTTATTCTTATTATTTTGTCAGAAATTTACTTTTCACCACGAGGATTCTCCCTCTCTGCATTTATCAGGAAAGGTGTCCCTTAGTTCTTGTTTGTATATTTTATGAACTGTTGTTTTGCACTTTTGCTACTAGTAAAGAAAAAATGAAAACAAAAGGTAGGAAAATTGTTTAAAAAAATAAGGACAAGACCTTCACTAGATATTCAGATTGTTCCATTGTCTAAAATTTATGCATATATGTACGCTTATTTTAATCCTTCTGTTTCCTGTTTTATGTAGGATCGCTGGAAGCTCTTATGCAGCATATGTGGGGTTTCATATGGAGCTTGTATCCAGGCAAGCTTTTCATTGATGTTTTATTACAATGAATGTAGTTTTTGGTAATTTATATTTTGGAGTATATTTTCCTTTACTTGATACAATCTGCCATTCAACGATTACCCCAAATTAAATTCAGCTTAACTCAATTACACCTTGTTTAGTTTAGTTATAAAAAAAAAGAAAAGAATAAAAAAAAAACCTTGTTTAGGTTGTTATTGGTGTGTATTTTCCTCCCTCTCATACTTCTGCTTTTGTGGTTCTCCTTCCCTTATAGAATCATAGGCTTGTAATTTTCTGAAACTTCATCATCTGTCCCATAACTATTTTTAGCATCAAACTTTCTTTCCTTAATTATTTTATCCAAAAAAACCTTAACTTCCCTTAATTATGTTGCCAACTTTCCACTGACCTTTGGAAGTTGATCCCGTTGGTGATTAAAAATTATAATAACTTTCTGCTAAATTGAGACTATTGTAGCACCAAATGGACTTAGCTCAGTAGTTTAAAATGGTCTTCTAAAAATTCGGTTTTTAACTTGTAAAAAAAAAAAATTGGATTCAGACTGTCCTCCCATCAACAGTCGACACATCACACATGAGTCACAAGAGGAGCTCCTTTATCCCCTACCACACTATACAAATTCAGGGAATCTAAACTTCCCTATCTGCCTGCTATGACCGCCCTCACCAACAGAATAAGTCTATACGATTAATTTCCACAATTGCATCCTGGTAGGGTTCCTAAATTCAATTCTTTTTATTATAATTTTTTGCAGTATAATCTCTCCCATGGTCCGTGTGTGTTATAAATTATGATTTTTTTTTGAATAAGTATCTTGATTTATTTGACAGAGACTTATTTGTTATTGGTAATTACAGTGTTCAAACAGCACTTGTTATGTAGCATATCATCCTCTTTGCGCACGGGCTGCTGGATTTTGTATTGAGGTATTTTTTATTCCTTTTCAACTATAAATGAACTCCTGTTTTTTGTTTATATATACATGAGTGCTCTTTAAAATTTGACTAAATTTATTGTTCTAATTTTATCAACTTACAAGTAGCTAATAAGACTGTCTCTTTGTGTATTACTGTTATATATCAATATAGCCTGATGATGAGGACGGACTGCTTCTGATTCCTGGAGATGAGGATGAGGCCAACCAGTGCATTCGTTTGCTTTCATTCTGCAAGAGACATAGGCCACTATCTAATGATCGTTTTGTGACTGATGATCAGATTGGTCAAAGTTCTTGTCAATATTCAGACTACATTCCTCCACCAAATCCATCTGGCTGTGCTCGCACTGGTTTGTTTTCCATAAATTCTGCATTTCTTCTATTATGTTATGGAGTGCTTCCCATAGGTGTTATGCTTACCTTTCATATGTGTGCGGTGAATAGATAGGGTGAGCATGAATTTCTTTGTACTCGGAGTAGGTACTTCAGCCTTTGGGTGTTCCTTGGTTAATTTTTTACTTTTTATTATATTGTTATTATTATTTGTTTTAACACCTGATTTATGCACTATCTTTCTATGACCTGCAAACAAGAAAAATAAATCGAGGGATTGACCTAACATGATGTTTATATAACCGTAATTGTTCCATGTGAGTGTTGACAACCAATTGGGGTCATCTGATTTACTTGTTACTCAAACGTATATTTATTTTACAACATTATATTCAAAGGCATGCATGCATGCATGCTCTCACCTCAATCTAAAAAGTACACTTTAATCAAACGGCAAAAATTCCCTCAATTGGGTACACTGGACAACTATTCCTGTTTGCTGGTCAACTCTTTCATGTACTTGCTATCAGCAATGTTTCACCTTTTTTAGGATCAGTCTGGACTCTAGAGACAAAGTGAAGCACTCAATTTACAGCTCAAAATCCATGATATCCTTACTTGAGCACCCTGACATCCATTATGATATTTCTTGTTATGACAAATCTCAATAGATGACGACAATAAGTAGAAATGGAAGTCTCATGTGAGGTTTTTTGTAACAATAAGACTATCGAGATAGAGATGGGGATATTGATATCATAATTGTTGAGATTATATATGAATATTGTAAAATTGTTGGTAGAGTTTTATATTATTACCCTGTTATGCCTACCTGAGTCATGGCTGTCTCTGGATTCTCTATCCCATTGTCAACTATGAGAATTAAGTAGGGGAGTTGGTTTTCAATTTAGGGAGTGGTTGAGCTTGCTTGTGCATTTGAGGCAGATGTCAGATTTTGGTATGATTGAATTTGGTTTATATAACCGTAATTGTTCCATGTGAGTGTTGACAACCAATTGGGGTCATCCGATTTACTTGTTGCTCAAACGTTATTTATTTTACAACATTATATTCAAATGCATGCATGCATGCATGCATACTCTCACCTCAATCTAAAAAGTACACTTCAATCAAACAACAAAAATTCCCTCAATTGGGTACACTGGACAGCTATTCCTGTTTGCTGGTCAACTCTTTCATGTACTTGCTATCAGCAATGTTTCACCTTTTTTAGGATCAGTCTAGACTCTAGAGACAAAGTGAAGCACTCAATTTCAGCTCAAAATCCATGATATCCTTGAGCACCCTGACACCCATTATGATATTTCTTGTTATGACAAATCTTAATAGCTGATGACAATAAGTGGAAATGGAAGTCTCATGTGAGGTTTTTTGTAACAATAAGACTATCGAGATAGAGATGGGGATATTGATATCATAATTGTTGAGATTATATATGAATATTGTAAAATTGTTGGTAGAGTTTTATATTATTACCCTGTTATGCCAACCCGAGTCATGGCTGTCTCTGGATTCTCTATCTCATTGTCAACTATGAGAATTAAGTAGGGGGGTTGGTTTTCAATTTAGTGAGTGGTTGAGCTTGCTTGTGCATTTGAGGCAAATGTCAGATTTTGGTATCATTGAATCTGGTTGTATATTGATGACTAGTGTAGCATCTCTTTTATCCTTTCTTCCTCTGCTTCCATGCTCGGTTGCATAGCAGTAAGCAGTGGATATGATTTAGATTAAGCTTTACCAGGTTAGAAGATTTGTCAGATTCAAGTCTCGACTGTCTACTTTATCACGAAAAAAGAGTAGAAAAAACTTTACCTCTTTCGTGAGAGAATGATATTTTTATCTTAAAGTGATATTCTGCCTCTTCCCTTTTTTTTATTGAACAATTATTTTAAACTCGTTATTACTTTAGTTAGGTTGCATTGACATTTTAATAAGTTTAAATATGCTTAAAGAGTAGTAATTCCCATTCTCTCCCAGGGATTCCGACTTAGAAACCCCATGGCAGGTTTAACTGTTGTCAATTATCTCAATGGTGCTCTAGTAGTTTTTGACAATTGTCTGGATTATGTTTTGCTTCTCTTTTGGTTTTTGTCATTATTTTCTTTTCTTTTGCTTTTGATTGAAGTGTATATCCAAGTATTACTTACATCTAGATGATGGGTGTTACTTTGATTTCTTAATTGGGTTCCAGTTTGTGTCCTCTTAACATTAATTGTAGTATATCTATATGACTATTTTTTTTATAACCTCTTCTTTTGCTTATCTGTGTGTAGAGGCTTACAACTATTTTGGGAGAAGAGGAAGGAAAGAACCTGAAGCCCCTGCTGCTGTATCTTTGAAGCGTGCATTTGTAGAAAACAGGCCATACTTGGTTGGCGGCTATAGCCAACACGATTCCTTGAGCAACATGCTCTCTTCCGGAACAGTTGATCGTCCGAAGTTACCTTTGGGTCTTGAAAAGCTAAAAACTTCTCATTTTGATGCTTCTAAAAGCATCTTTTCTGTGGCTGAGAAATACATAGACATGATGAAAACCTTTAGAAAGAGACTGGCATTTGGTAAGCATCTTTCTGTTGCTACCTAGTAGGCTCTTCTAACCTTTTCTTCCAATAGTTACACTTTTTTGGGGCTATTTTTTTTACTTGAATCCTTTCTCCTAATTTGTATCCTCCTTATAGTTGTTGTGTTCCCTGTGGATATGTGAGATATACTGCATCTTAACCTCCTTTGGTACCATGTCTAAATTTAAACCTTTGAACTCTATCTCTTAGCCTATTTACTACTTTAAGTCGATTTTTAAATTTATGAATCTTTAGTTTCCATATTCTATAACTTCAATGTAGCAATTGTGTGGAGATTGGAGGGCTGTACTTTTTAAGTGTTCTTTACGTCTTGTTTTTAGTTTGGTTAGGGCGGACTTCTTGTCCAGTCAGTTTATTGTACTAGCTATTTTCTATTAATAAAATCTCTTTTATTAAAAATAACAAAAGGCTCAATTTAACAATATGTAGACATATTTACCTTTTCTTTTTCTACCCAACCCCTCCCCCACCTCCTCCCAAAAAAAACAAAGAGAAAAGAAAAGAAAAGACAAATCGAGTATCCGAGTGTTTTACTATTCATTTATACTTATTGCTGATTAGGATTTTTATTGGAGTCAGGGAAATCTGGAATACATGGATATGGGATCTTTGCGAAACAACTACACAAAGCAGGAGACATGGTAGATCTAATTTGATTACAACCATGATTTTATTTTACTTTCTCAAAACGTGCAAGAGGATAGTTATTTTGTTTTGTTATAGGTGATTGAATATACTGGTGAGCTTGTTCGACCTCCAATAGCTGACAGAAGAGAGCACTTAATTTACAATTCATTTGTGGTAAGTATGATCAACTTATCGTCTTATTTTTAAAAACAATTTTCAACTTATTGCATATGCTTGTTGTTATGTTTACGAAGTTCTATCTGAAATTCACCTTAAAAATTTAATAGTACAATGTGGTATAGTTGGAATTTTTTTTAGCCATTGATAACAATAAAAGGTCGATTTGACTTGTCACACGCACAAAAAAAAGAAAAACAAAAACAAAAAACAAAAAAAGAAGAAGAAAAATAATAAAGCTAGATCTGCGGATCTGCGGATAAGTTTTAATTTAGTGTCTGCTTTTAAAAATATACATTTCCTCGTATGTAAAGAAATGAAAATCAGATGGATCAATCAGCTTCCTCACTGTACTAATATTTTTCACAATGTTTGTGATATTTGATGGTCCATTTAGCATTTAAGTTGGTGTATCAATGACATAATTAAGCATGTACTTGATTTATTAAAAAACAAAATAAGGATGGATTTGTCCTTGCAAATTTTGAATATGTGGATCTTTTCTTGCTGAAAGTCAAAATGCTATTTTGATTCTAAAGCCTGTTTAACAATTTTCTAAATGCAGGGTGCAGGTACTTATATGTTCCGAATTGATGATGAGCGTGTCATTGATGCCACAAGGGCAGGAAGCATAGCACATTTGATTAATCATTCTTGTGATGTATGTATAGCGTTTTGCTGTGTTACTTGTGAATAATCTTTAGCTGGTGCTTTTACTTATACAAAATATATTACCCTCTCCTTCTGTTTTTGTTTTTTGTTTGTTTGTTTTTATCTTAAAGGAAAAGAGACTTCTTGGTGTTATGCTTAAGAAATGTAGGATTTTTTATTCCAAATTTTATTGGAATTAGCCTATTGTTGTATTCATAATTTGTAAATGTAAGAGAGAGAGAGAGAGTTTAGTGTTCTGTAAATATGTTTAGAGAGAGAGACTGTTTAGTGCTCGTATGTATGTTCTGTAAATATGCAAACTGATTTTAGAGGACTGTTTAGTGTAATACTTCTAAATAGCTATAACAGGTAATTTGGTTTCATGTTAGGCATCTTGAGCATTACATATATATTATGTCTTCACTTTTCCCCTTCTTTTTGTGTGAATTTCGACGTTCAAAAAATTTTCTATTAGAGAAAAAGATATAAGTAAAGAGAAGAGCGAGAGGCTTGCTTGTAGATAAATTAAGAAAAGTTGGATAACATAATGGGTGGGATGCAAATCCTTGTCCTTCTTGTGTTACTTATTCTAGTCCTTGAAAATTTATCAAGGTTACACTTCCTTTCATTTTCTTGTTCGTTTCCAAGTTGGTAATGGCATAAATATTCGGTTTTGGGAGGATATTTGGATAGGAGATGATCATCGTCCCGTTCATCGTTTTCCTCTAGCATCTTGTACTTGGAAAGTAAAGGCTTCCTAAAAAATTAAGGCTTTTTTGTGGTCCTTATCTTTTGGTCGGTTTAACAATAATGACATACGTCATAGGCGCAGGCGTTACAAATCTTTATCCCCTGTTGTGTGTATTGTGTTTGAATTCATTCTCATTTATTTCTTCATTGTTCGATAGCTTGGCGGTTGTGGTGTTGTTTGTTTAGTGTGATGGGTGAAAGTTGGATTTCCCTCTTCGGTGGAAGATTTTTTACTGTGCATATTCAGGAGTTTTGGTTATACAAGTGATGGGAAGATTATTTGGATATGTGCTTGTTTTACTTCACTTTGGGCTCATTGAATGGGAGTTTTTAGAGGAATTTCTTTGTCCGATCTTCAAAGAGATTGGCGGGCGGTGCTTCATTAATATTAAGTTTTCTTTTATTTCTTTTGAGAGGACTTCTTGTCCTGGTCATGCGTTGTAATTTTCTCTTCTAAGCAATAAAATATTCTTTTTTTATCAAAACAAAATAAAATAATATAATAAACAAAGTATCCCTATACCCTACAGACATAATTATAGTTTTGTTAGATCCATGTGTTAGTGTTACTAATGTTTGTTGCATTGCCAATTTTTTAAGGATTTTCTTTACTGTGTCTTGCAGCCAAATTGCTATTCAAGAGTTATTAGTGTGAATGGAGATGAGCACATAATTATATTTGCCAAAAGAGATATTAAACAATGGGAAGAACTAACATATGACTACAGGTTATCCTCTAAGACTAATATGCATTTTCACTCTTTACTTCTGCGTATTAATTTTTATCCAATTTCTTTTACAGATTCTTATCAATTGATGAACGACTTACTTGTTACTGTGGCTTCCCAAGATGCCGGGGTGTTGTCAATGATATTGATGCAGAGGAACAAATTGCTAGGCTATATGTTCCACGCAGTGATTTGATAGATTGGAGAGAAGAATGAGAGGTTAGCATACTTTTAGATCTTTCAGAAGCAATTGCATCACTTTATTTTTCAAGCTGAAAAATTTGTCAATTGCTCAGGAAGAATGTTCTTTTCTATTTCCTTTGCTAAACCCCATTCCCCCATCTAATCAACAATGAAATCTGTTAAAACTAGATAATGTGGTCATTTACCGATTCTCAATAACTCTAATTATCTTTTATGCAATTCAGATTGTCGGCTAAGTGGTAACTGTTGAAAAGTGAGATTGAATAAGCTCGTCACATTCTCATAAATTATAAAGGACTGTTAGGAGGTACATAACCAAGAAGCCCAAGCGAGAGCAATTTTGAAGAAAGCAGATCTTGAAAACTTTTCGATTAGACTTTGACCAGTTCAGGACATTGTCTATATTTGTTGCCCAACAACAATTTTTTTGCAGGTTGTTATATGGTATTTTAAAGTTTTTTTTTTCTCTACCCTATGTTTTGGCACTTTTGGTCTGGTTTAGGCTCAAACTTAGTTACTTATTATAGGATTTATTGGTATTATAACTTTGGGTTGTAGTGAAGCCTTAGCCCTATGGGCATTGTCATGTGGAGTTTACTTGTTCCAGTCATAGATGTTGATACTAATTATACGGGAATCAATTACTTTACATTCATCCATTCTCATTTTCTGGGTAACTATACCATGTCATTTCCTAATACTTAATAATTACCAAAGAAAGATGCATTTGTTATGTTGTCTTCCCCGTGTATCATTAAGTTGGGCTTCCGGAGTCGACAAGTGTGATTCCCCTTGTTTAAAGGCTAGGTGCCTTTAATTGTCTCTTTTTCTTCTATAATATGTGTTATCACAACATAGGATATTGTGGACCAGTGTTGCTTATGAGGCCGATGAGAAGATGCTAGAGCTGAAAATCCTCTGTGGCAGTTGTGGTCATGGAATTAACTCCACTTTAGAATTTTTTGATAAAAAAAAATAGTAATAGAAAAGAAATGATATGATATGATAAATGGGGGAAGAAGTCCCACCCTCAACAGAATAAAGAAAACATAAACAAAAGAGCACTAAATGAAGTGCAGCCCTCTAATCTATAAGCTGAAAAAGAAGTTAGAAAAATAATTTCATCACTCAACTACTTAAAAGATAAGCATTTAAAAAGCCTAGTATTACGCTCATACCAAATTCTCCATAAAACAGAAAAGAAGACATAGTTCCATATTACTTTGGCATCCTCTTGCTTTTAAATCTTTGGAAACAAATCAACAACATATCTTCTATTGGAGCATAGTACACTCCTCTTCTAACACTTTAAAGAGAGCTCCACAACCCTAGGTAACCTGTGTTATTAGGACTCGTCTGTTTTTGATGGAGTATCCGCGTCGACACGATCCGACACGGGTGCGGGATTTGTGTCGAGTGCGGCACTTTCAATTCGGATACAGCTCTGATAACCCCAAATTTCAGCCCCCCATTCAAACCAAATAGCCCTAGATTGCAACCCACTTTTCGTGTTTCAAAACAGTCCAACAAAAAGAAAGGTAGAAGAGAGAGGAAACGAAATCAAGGGAAGATAGAGAAGTAAAACAGCAGTGCCGCCATCCCTTGCCGCTAGAGTTGTCGCTGTCATCCTCATCTTTGCAGAGTTTTCAAATCTTTTCATCCCCAAGCTGCTGCCCCTTACTCCCGCATGACGTGAAGAATGGAAATAGAGTAGAATAATCAAAATAGAATAGAGATCCGACCTAAAAAATTACAGTTAGGTACCCTAAAGTTTTTATAGTTTTTTAATTTAGTCCCCCAGATTTTCTAAAAATTCAAAATAGCCCTTGAAAAATTACATATCAATTCCTATAATTATTTTTCTTCCATTTCAGCTCCTAAAGTTTCAATTCTGCCCTTGTTTCTTTATATTTTTGCACTTCAGTCCCTAGAGCAAAAAAAACTTGGTGATACAATTAGAAACATTATTGTTAAAAAATCATAACATACTGTATCCCCGCACTCGTGTTCAAATTCATATCCATATCCGTGCATCTATTTTTTGACTTTACGTGTCTGACACCTAGATTTGTACCCGCACCGCACTCGACACCTGCACGCGAGTCCAAGTAATACAGCAAGTAACAGGACAATGCATAAATAAATGAACATGTGTCTCACCACTTTGTTTACATATAAACAAATGTCCATAGATAGAGCTTTGTAAGGCCCACAATCTTGATAGAGATCATTAGTATTCAATGTACGTAATATAAAAATTTTAATAACTGCTAATGTACAATGTCAATTTGAAGAACTAGCGAGTACAGGTCTAACTCACAGAAGCTAGTCATTTTTAAGATCTTTAGTTTATATTTCAAATGGAGAAGATAATTACCTAAGATCAAATGAAAAGTAAAATAATAATTAAACTAATTAAAAATATAAACTAATAATGAAAAAACAATCTAGGAATCTGAATCCAATATGAATACCAAATAATCTCTCTTCTTTTTATAATTTAAACTATATCACTTGTTTAGTATACAAAGTTTGGAAAATAAATGAAAGTCCAAATTATATTAATTATACATTTGATCTCTATTCCATTTAATTTAGTAAGTTTTATAATTAACTTGGGCAAATATAGACTATGAAAATTTAAGAATTAACAATAACCCATCAAAATTTCTTGAGCAAGTATGAATTATTATTTAATAATTTATCTAAACCCCTTTATTAATTTGAAAATTACATAAAAATTAAGTATGGAGGGAGGTATTCACTAATGAAATATGAAAGCGAAACCATTAAACATTCAAACACTAATAATAGAAAAGATAGAGAATATTCACCATCAGATATTACTTAGCTTCATCATCATCATAGATCATACAATTTAGCAAGCCATGAAAATCTATGTGAAGAGAAGTTGCATGAGATTAAATAACAAAAATCAAACAACGAAATATATTTGAAAGATGGAAGAAGATTCATATTATTTCAACTCTACTACAATCAAAAACATTCCAACCTCTCTTGGCCCTCCCTTGTTTATAGATTTCTAGGATTGAATTATTTTGGTTGTAGATTTCAACCTTTCCTCTTTTCTAATGTCAATCGATTTCTTTCTAAGAGATCTTATATATAAGCTTTCATTTTTTTTATTAGATTTGACCAATTAAATTGACTTGCATACCAAAATTGTTCCACCTCCTTTCATTTTCCTTGTACATTTCAACTTTCTTTTGTAAGAATCTTCTTAGCTATTTTTTGTATGAATTGGAGCACTAAATACTGCTAGATCACCAACATTTTTACTTTATGATTAAAAAAAAACATTAAATCCTACAAGATAAAATGGCATATATTAATTATATTAAATACAAATGGAAAAGGACAAAAATAGGGATAATAAATATATGGAAAATGTGTCGATCACCTTCACTTTTTGGACGGGACCTTGGCTTTCCATCTTGTTGTTTGATGCACTTGTTTAGCTCAATTTTTAACCAATATAGATGTATACTTTCCTGTTAAAATAGTGTTTTTCATATCTATTTTAATGATAAAATATTACATAAAATCTAGTAGTTTAAGAATTCTTCGCATTTTTTTTGGCTTTGTAGGAATCACAAATCCTTTGTTAGTTGAAGTCCTATTATTCTAAATTACCAAGGCTCTTGGTTTTGGTCCATCTATGAAATTTGGGAGGTTTTAGCTTTTGCGCAGATCTCAAATAGTTGCTAGAGTACTACAAATTAAAAATGGACTTCCTGCTTTTCTTTATTATGTGTTACCTACTTTTCTGTTGAACTGTCACTACTTATTTATTACTTTTGATGAATGAAAATGCTTCTTATAAATCCCTCTCTTTGGTGTTTGGTTTCATTGAAACTTGTAATTTTGTTATGTGACTTTGTTATGGACTTCAAGCTGCTAAAGACTTCCTCAATTATATCTACCCCATTATGGATCAGTCAGTTTCTCAGGCATCTTTTAATAAGAAAAGAGGCTATAAATGATATTGCTCTGGTTAATACAACTTCATAGAATTAATGATTTGAGTAATATACCTAACAATGGGTATTTTTCATTTGACCAGATGGCACAACAATAATGCCAGATTGAGCTATGTGAATCAAATCATAAAGTTGGCTATGATTTATGTTTGAGGGTGCTTCTTTCATGGACATGATTACGTATTTCCTGCTGAGAGTTGAAAGATCATGATGATCTCTCTTACCTTGCTAGCTTCTGGTCAATGTATCACCACAATGTAAGCCTGTAAGTTATTGTTACCCTTTTATCATCTTTTTGGAGATTATTTAAACCCTAATACAATATTCAATAGTTCAATTTGTAGAAAAATTCAATACCTTATATGTATAGTAACTACGGTTACAACGTTCAAGTTTTATTTTTCCATCCCTTCTATTGTTTCTAGCTTATTAAATCCTTAATGTGAACTTGCTTTCTGCCCTTTACAGATCGTTTCTTTCACTTCTAATAACGATTGAATTGCATCCATTCCAAACTGTATAATTTTCATGCCTGCTGAGATTCTGGGAGCTCTTCGGGGTGAATATTCTTTGTTAGGTGATTGGGCTGTTTGTATGCATAATTTGTTACGGCGGGATACCAATTACCTGATGACTAGTTGAGAACTTGTAGTACTACTGTACAGTTTCTGCTTCTGCAGTCGGATCTTTATTCTTATTGGACGTTGTATATGCCACTTGTTTTGTTTAACATTGAATTTGATTTATATACCACTGATTCACTTTGTGCTTATGCTTCACTTCATCTCATATTAGCCAAATGTTTACAGAATCCTTGAATATATGTTGAGCTTTTATGGATCCGCAGCTGTGGCTAATTCTCGCCGTCCTGAAATGTAGTCATTTATTTTTACTACTCTTTGACAGAACTGGCATGCTTATAATAATAATAATTTTAACATGCCTTTGGGTAATTGCTGGCTAATTAGTGAAAAAAGACTCGCATCTTTGTTTTGTTTTGTAAAGGTTTTTCTGTTTTAATAATTTGTGATAAAAAATTTCTTTTTATTGCAAGAGAAATTTTTAGTAAATTTCTTCCTCAACCACGTAAAATTTATTAATTGCTCTAGTTTACAACTAGTACAACGAATTTGCTGTGATAGTACATAATTAGTCTTGTAATCAGTTGTATAATTATTATCCTGACTAGGGTCACGTGACATTTAAGGTGCATAGAGGGATATTCACGCTATCTTGTGTTATTACCAAAGTAATATAAAGATTTTGGTCAATTTCAAAAGAGTTCATATGAATCAACCGCCCAAAAACCAAATATAACATCTTTCGCCTCAACTTCTAAAATAAAAACAGCCAATATCAGTCACTTGTAACATAGACTGAGGTGCACCAAGAACATTTTAAAAAGGATAACACATGAGTTTTTGATATTTTCACATGCTCCCTTGAAACCCACTTTATTCTCATGTGACAGAAAGAGAATTCTTGGTTCAGTTCTCTAACTATACGAAAATATTAAAACTACATGTGAAAATATCGTTTCCTTCAAACAAAAAAAGAAGCCAAAGAACAGTTGAAACAATGCAGGAAAATAGAGAGGAGCAAATCTGGGTATGGTCTCTTTTAAGAAATCTATGATTCGTGTATAATATTGGATGCTTGGATTTGTTGCTTTTGAGCCACAGAAGAAGCATGATGAGAAAGCAAAAGAGTAAATCTTGGTGAAAGTTATGGAGCAGTAAACGCAACTGATTGAAATAATAAATAAAAAGAAAACATGGTAGAATACAAAATGAAGAGGAAAATATTGAATGCACAAGGCACGGCTGGTAGTAAAAGGGTATATGTGCAGTACAAACCCCTGATGTCCTCTTACTCATTTTCCCATGTGAGTTAAGATCCTACTGATCAGAACTTCCTTTTTCCCAGTAACTGGAAGACCGTGAGCCGTCAGGTAGAACTTCAGCTCCACCACAGTTAAATCCTTCAACTACAAAACATGTATCAAACAATCAAATTAGTTGGGTCCTCCGAAATTTAAAACTTTTTAATTTTTTAAATATTTGCGTCTTTAACATTCATAGCGATTCCTTTACAAACATCAGAAAGTAATAGATTCAAACGTTGTTTTTATCAATCAGCAGAAAGTAAAAGATTCAAACATTTTTTTTTCCAATTTCTTCAGTTAACACACACACACATATATAGACTAAATTGCAAATTTAACCCTCATATTTGTTATGTTTTGCAAAAGTGTTCCCTAAACTTTTTTCTTAGCGCAAGTCTCCCTCATAAATACATTAGTTGTGCAAAATTGTTCCTGCAACCTTTTTTGCCAATAAAAACTGAATTTTAACAAATTTAAGTTTGACAAAAAATGCTAACATATTATTCAAGCCTAAAATAAGGTTATTATAGTTATTATGGTAGTTAGACCTATTTGAAATGCATTTGAGAGCAACAAAATTCACATTTACTATCGAGAAAGGACAAATGTGAGCTAAGAGGTCTCAAATTAAAGTTTGAATTCATCTTAATCAAACCATGAGTTTAAAATTAGGACTAAAATTCATCTCAACTAAATCGTATTTTGTGAAATTAAAGTTACAAGTAGTCGTTAGGGTTTAAATTATTGTTGCAAATGGAGTGGATAATTCAATTGCCATGTTGGAAACATGATGACACGCCTGTTAACACTATAATAACCTTAATTTATGTAATGGAATAATACGTTGGCATTTTTTTCCAAATTCAATTAACAGAAATTGCTTTATTATGAACGAAAAAGGATGGAGGAACAGTTTTGCATGACTAATGTATCTATGAGTGAGACTTGTGCTAAAAAATAAATTTAAGAGACTTGTGCTAAAAAATAAATTTAAGGACGCAAAATAGAAGGGTTGGTAACCTCAAAAAGAGAAGGTCCACAATCATTTTTACAAATGTCACCTAATTTTAAATTACAAAACCTCTGACACAATGCACTATTTCTGGACAAACAAAACAAACAGTGAAGACTAACCTTTCCATTGTCTGCTAGGTCAGCCCAATCGTAGTCAGAGAACTCCTTAGCTGCATCTTCAGAAACCACTTTCCTTTTTCTGGAGGTTGCATTTCCTTTTTCATTAGCTGCCAAGTCATTCTCCTCGTTGTAGTTCTCTCCATATACAGAAAGCTTGAATTCTTCCAATGCTTTAACAACTCCTGGCCTGCCATCAATAAACAAACGCCAAACTGAATTTTATCGACTAACTGAACACGGGAACTGAAAGCGTAAGGGATAACAAAGAAAGAACAAAATTTTGCTGGCAGCCCAGTACCTAGCCATGCCTTCCTCATCTGGAACAGTTTCATCTTTAATTTCAGGCATTTCATCTTCATCCAGTGCCAGAGCCTGGACCACTGCATAGTGTCTCTGCAAGGCTGGAAAAAAGTTTTTGGTCAATACACACTCACCAAACATGCAGACAGAATAATCATAATCAACGTCCACTTTTTTCATTGTAAACTTCTCGAAGAACCCAACATATTAATAATAATCACACAAGGACGGCAATGAAATAATAGAAAAAGGATGGCGTCAACTACGTTCACAGCTATTCATTCTCATGCTAATGTCTGCATTTGATTTATACATGTCAAAAGTAAATGACAGGGCAAAGATGGCTACACATGTAAATTGTTAAAGTAAATCATATTCAACACTTCTGCAAGTCCAGAAGTACAATTTCACTGGAGATGTGAATGAAAGATGCATCAAAAAACAGAACCATCACTGTTTTCAAAAGAACATGACCAAAGTTACAAAATTGGTCTTGGATAATATGGAGAGTTACCTGGATTAGCAAATTGGCATACTGAAAAATCTTTTAGGTCTATACGTTTCATTAAAGCAGTGGCTAGTTTAATTTGATCATCAGTTGCTCGAGGCGTCGTGCTATTTGTATCTGTATGAATCTGCAAGATTGAACAAAGTTCCTTACTGTCAATCTTATAAATAATATAATCTTTGTCAGGATAGAAACCTGTTTAAAGAACAAATCAATATCACTCTTGCCTCATCGATTTGTCTAATGTCACAAGAATAAGGAAGGTATATCATGTGCATTCCTGGCGGCTCAACTTGACCACCAGCAGTTAGTATCTCATCCTGCATTTGCACAAAGATTAATGAGAACATCAAGAGTAGAATATATAGAGAGATGGTTATACAGATGCAATTGGAAATTTTCTTCCATGGAGAACATAGTGCCCTGTTTCTAATTCAGAATTTTACGACTTTACGCTTGATATAATTACCAAACTTATGACAGTAAAGGAAGAAATGATACCAAATAATAAATCAAAAAAGAACACTCAAAAGAATTTTCCTGATTTGTCATTCAGCCTCTCTCTCTCTCTCTCTCTCTCCCCCCCCCTTATGTGATCTGTTTTTGGTTCATAGGTTGTCTCAGTAACCGGTTCAATTTAGCTGGGTGGGGCAATCATAGTTTAAGCACTGATCTGATTCAACTGAAGCTAAGTAAAATTACAACATGATCTTTACGAGATTACAACCCAGATTTGGGTATATTCTCCATGAATTACAAGCATATAACACCGCAACTCAACAAATGAGATGTGAGATTGCTCAAGAAGCAGCCAACTATATGCTAAAATGACATAGAACATGAAACAGACACAACAAGCATGAATTAGAATATCAATTTTTTAACTTTTTCTCTTTTCTTTTATTATTATTATTATTGCGAAAGCACCTGCAGCCACTACCTTCTTTTGGTTTGCACTAGGGAACCCCCTGGCCCCTTAACAGAACATTAGGTGTTAAAGCTGCTTATCAGCTGTGTAAAATTATAGGTTAATTCTGATACCATGAATGCTGGTGGATGAGACTGCAATCTAGCATAAAACAATGTTTCAAAGGCATGCCAGTGTCCAACTTTTGCTGATTGTACACATCAATAAAAATCACTCGTACTGACATGATTGCAGATAATAAAATCTTACTTGTGCGATGAGGGCAACCAACTGAGGATGTGTTGAACTCCCATAAAATGCAACTGCAAAACTGAAGTAAAAGGCTCACATGTAAATGGAAATATACATTTATACTCTTTTCATTCCAAATCTTAAACAATATGAATATTGTACATGTATTCTATAGGGGGACATGCAAAATAATAATAATTTTTATTTATTTTCATACTTTAAGTTGTCTATGTATAGAGTGTTCAAAAGGAGTACTTACATTCATTTACATCAAGTAACAGTAAAGGGAACAAAATTCAACTTTTAAGATTTCAAGACAAAATGAAATTACTGGATATGCCTTGGACTAAGAATCCAATACAGGTATTTGATCCATCGTAAATAGTCCATGTAAGATGGCGTGAAAAATATTGCAATATTGCATGACGTTTCATAAGTTCAAAAATTTTGATTTTCGATTTACTTTCATAAATATTTGATGAAGTGGTACATTATTAGCAACCAAATCTGAGAATGCTACTGGAGCTTTATGAAGAAATATGTTGTACTAACCGCTTGAGCTGTAACATAGACCTGTGGAGAGCAATGAAAATGCAAGTGCTGCCAACCACTACCTGCATAAATTTATAATAACCATCTAGCTTGAGCAGAGTTGGCATCAGTAATAATGATTTTGATATAATTTTCAATCAATAAGAACATTATTTATTATCAAATAATCTGGTTCTCAATATGCTTAGATATGTAACTATTGTGGTTTACATTTATTTACGAATCTTACAATATGATACAATTCATGCGTCGAGTATTTCCATACAGGGTTCGATTCACGGTTTGACAACTATGAGTATGGCTGATTAATGTGATATTGAGAGATTTCAACATATACCATCTTATTTTTAAGTAGACAACAATTAAAGAAGTAGCAGGCATCACAAAAGTAACAAAAAATAAAATAAAATAAGAATACTACTCGGGAAACATGACTATCAATAACCTAGCAACAGATGGACAGAACATGAGAGAAAACCAGAGATCTGTGGAAGCAAGTAAACCAGAAGATGGAGCACAATGATATTTAAATAATGAGTAAATAGTGACCTCATCACTAGGAAAAAGAAATGTTGATGGCCTCAAATTGTGATAATCCTTTAAGCAACTCAAAGGCTTGAACCCTATAAGACGAAGGTGTCCAGTAGAAACTCTCTTGATTTCTGAAAGCTCGTCCACTGAGAATTTAATTTCCTCACTGAAAATTATACAAAAAAGTCCATTTAAAAACTGAAAGTTTTGATACTAAATGAGGCAGTCAAAATTAAACTAGAACACGAAAAGATTGTAAATACAGATAAAACATTGTGATGAATGAAGAATTTAGCCAGCGCAAATGACTTACGCTTCTTCAATGTCACAAATTTCCTTATTTTATAATACTAGTTTTGCGATCTAAATAATTCTACCTTCATTTTCTATACATAGCGAATGTAAATGATTTGAGTACAAATGACAAATGGAAGTAAGAATACATCACACTAGAAAGCCAAAGCAACTTCAAAGGTGAATTTGAGGACCACCAACTTTTTTGAGGGGATACCTATTTTGCCTTAAAGATCTGAGGTCATCCAATAATATTCTAGAACTATTTCAAAATGCACAAATGTCATCCAGATTCCAGAAGTCAAACTATCCTCTCATGATGTTTTCCAAAATTTTATTGTGATCCCTGATGTTATAATTCACATGACAAATTATAAAGACAAATGCGCCTCCAATTATAAAGGCAAATTGAGTCACGTTTGGACAAAAAGACCATAAATTGGGTCACATTTTTTGTCAAGTTGGCTGATTTCCCCAATTTAATATGTGCCAAATTTGCAAAAATAAGAGAGATGGGCGAGGACATAGCAAAATTAGAACTTAATGGAGCACACTACAGAAGTGGATAAACATGAGGAAAGTTTTGCAGATTCCACTTTTTTAAATGATCAGAAAATAATATACAGCCACACAAAATTTGTATCTTCTTTTGGTACTAAAAGCCTTGATTTGGCAATGACTAATATTATTATAAAGAAGCAAGAAACTAAAAATTTAGAGCACAAAGACAACACACTCAGCATTTCTTTAAATGATAAGTAGGATGAATTTCAACCCAATACACTAATATATATTCAAATTGACCTCGAGAAATGAGTGAGGTAAATTCTCAATTGATGGTGGGTCCAACCAATCATGAACAAAAAAATCCCCTGCTAAAAGTACAAGAGAAAGGGTACTCTAGTCGACAGAGTTCATGTGTAAGGAGGAGTCATGTCATTTCTGATCAATAGAGTAGGAGAGATAATTACATTGGAATTGTAGTAGCATGTGTAAAAACTGAAGGGAGAACTAACAAATGCATGCAATAGTTCCATAAGAATACTTGGTGATAGCAGTACAAGATTTCTGATGTTAAAAGGTATCCTTTCTATTACTATTTGCATTTGACTAATTACTAAACAGAAGTCTATTAATTTATAATTTGAACAGAAACCGACTATAACAAAGTTGATCTGAAACAACACGACAAACTCACTTCTTGTAAGATTGAGTACGTTTTGGAGGCTCTTGCACTTGTTCCCCAGTATCCGTACAGAAAAATGATCTCTCATTCTGCAAATGTAAGTGTCAACACTAGTTGCAACCATTTTTTCCCATTTTTGTAAAAAGAAAAAATCCACTAAAGAATGCCAAAAGAAGCACAAACCATATTCATATCAAACAAGCATGTGAGTTTAACGAGCCACTAAACAATTGTATAACTTGTTTAATACCTAAAAAGTTATCTAAACTAAACTCTTATACCTTCTTTCATATGGACGCATCTAACCTGCCTAAAAATCTATTCAAAGTTTGGCAGTTAATGAAGCTTCATGTACATTTAAGTTATTGTTGGATAAGTACATTGACTATTCGAATTGTTTGAGTGCATGTAATGAAAGCTATCATACTAAGTCCTACATTAAACAGAAAGATACTCCGTACTCGAGTTCTATTTGATGACTAGAGATTAGACACTAAAAGTTGAAGTGTTGTATTATTTTACTAGAAACTAAGATGAAGTCTCTCTATATGTGTAACTACGTCATCTTTTAAAAAGTTATCTTGAGACTAGCTAATTGAATGACAAAAATACTTCCTCCACCCAATTAATATTATCCCCTTTAATTTTTGATTATCACAAAACCATGTCACCTTACTTCTAACTTATACCAACAAGGCAACAATACAGTTTTGTCCCTTTTTTAATAGAAAATTTTGGATAGGGTTTAATAAAGGGTAACATTGGAACGTTACATACATTCGATTAGTAAAGGGTAATATTAAGCTTTTGTCCCTTTGATTCTTAGCACATCTCAACCATCATCACAAAACCTAAACCTTCCAATATGTTTCAAGTGATTACATTAGTTAGACGCTGTAATAACTGTAGTCACTTAACATCATAAACCTACAATGCCGGCTCTCTCCAGATGAAATTGCACTTGGAAGCGGAAAAAGCGAGTCATTTCTTCCTTAATTTCGTTAAATCTAGGTAAAATATACAAGGTGGAAAAATTAGGCATAAAGAAGCAGAATGGAAAAATAAGGCATAAAGAAGTGGAAAAAGCTCAAGCTTTTAGTATACAATGGCATTTTCTAAATGTATTCCATATCATGGAAATGGTACACACTTAAAAATATTCCTAAAAATCTTTTTTCTGGAGGAGATGTTTGTTGTAAATTGACTACGAGTTATCATAGGACAGGCTATGATAACTATAAACATCAAAGTGAGACTCAAAGAAATATAAAAACTTTCGAATCCACTTGAATGGGCCCCAAACAAATTATTTGTATAAGATAATGCCATTCTAATTAAAAGATATTTATTCAATTAAGTTTAACAATATGTAAGAGTATGAAGGAAGAAACAAGATTGACAAGTTGTACCTGTAAAGGAAGATTAGTAACAGAATCAAGCCAGGTAATTTTCCCTATGAAAAAACATGGAAGAATTAGATCCCAACTACCTCGACTATGATGAGACATGTAAATCCTCAGTGCTGAATGTAGGAAAAGCAACATGCTTACCTAGAACAGTTGGTCGGATTAAAGCATATGTATTCAGTTCTATGGACAAGGCATTGGCAATTATGAATGTTATTCTTCGGACTTTGCGTTTCTTGAACATACGCTTCCTCAGTTGATTTTTCATATCTTCAAATCTGGCATTTTAAAAATCAATACTTCATATATCGCAGAACTAGGTCGTACAAAGATGCATGGCAAGTGAATCTCCTTCTTCGAAATTAGCTGGTCAAAACACTAGGCTCAGCCATGTTGCAACAGAAGGCTTGACAAAGACCTCCAAGATAACTTTGGCATGTATAGTTACTACTTAACACATAAGATGATCATGCTGTATTACCAATATGATCAAAGGTTTCACAAAGTATAATATATGTATATGTTAGACTTAGATATAACAGAAGAAAATTTGCTGTTTAAGCAGTAAGCACAGACTAGTCAACAAACTAGTAACCATGCAAAAGAGAACACCAAAAACAATGACTTGCAATTTTATATTTTTGTTTTATGAATTTGGTTTCTAGCAATAGTGAAAAGACTGAATGACATTATGGAAGGAGAAACCTTAGTAACAAGACTGTGGATGACAATTGACTAAAATGAATAAACAACCTGCTGGCTAGGAAGCACGAAAACTTTTACACCATGAACATGTTTATATCCAACACATGTTAAACCCTTATTTCATGGACATTCTCAAACACAAACCCGACACTAATGTTTACGTGTCAATTGCTTTTCTGTTTACGTGTCTATTACTCTATTATTTAAATATAAATTTTTCATGTCCAACAATTGTTCGAATTTAGCCTTGATGGGTCTAAAATCCTTGAGACAATATTATTTCAGTATGCCAAGAAAGTATAATTGTTATAAGAAACAAAATAAATGTTTTATCATAAGAACGTAAGATAAGAGAAAAACTAATTAAAGTACAAGATCAAATATGTACACATCGTTTATACTCCATGAAAATAGATATTCCTTCCTATTTGCATATATGGTAATTGTGTACTCCCTCCGTCCCCAAAAGGATAAGCAAAATACAATTTGCACACATATTGAGAGAAGTAAAAGTAAAGGAAAGAGAGTAAAAAAAATTCAAATTTATCCTTAGTGACCCCACAAGATTATATAAAGTGATGAGTACTTTTATTTTTTTATACTAATGGACCCCACTAAATGACTTAATTGCCCTTCACTTTATGTATTTTATCTCATCCTTTTGGAGACAAAAAATAATTGTACTTTTAATCATCCTTTTGAGGACGAAGGGAGTATTATTATTTAAAAAAGGCAATTGTATTAAATTAAATTCTCTTTTATAAACTTAACAAAAAATTAACATGTCCTTCTCTTTATAGTTTATTACGTTCACGTGCCCCTGTTATTTCATATATGTATCAAGTCCATATTCATGCTTACATATCGCAGTGCCTCCTTAAGTTTCCAACTTGTCCAAAAACTTAATGTGATAGTGCAACAATGTGTATGTGGTTTCAGAAACTCTCCTCTTTGTTTCCCTCTTCTAAAAATTATTTTATAGGGCCCATTATGTACATCTTGTATCTCAGTTCCTTCCTATTTGGTTTAGAATAATGATTTTCCAGCAGATGCTATAATTTTTTATACTTTTATATGTTGTTCAAACTGCATCAGAAAGAACTGCAGTACCTCCCATATTCTAAACAGCCATTATTACTCAAAAAGAAAGTTGATAAGTAGTATACTTTTCACGATATAGAGGGGCAATGCAATTGCTTTTATCACATGGTTCAAATTAATCAACCAGAAAGGTTCTTCACTTAACAATTCGGTTAAATGTGATCTATTGCTTGAGGAAAAGAAAAGAATTTAGAAAAATCAATTGATAACACGGAACCATCAACCAAGGCAATTGTATTTTTGGACTCGGTTAGAGAAATTTATTTACCGTCTTTGAAAGATACAATTTCTTTGCTCCACCTTATTTAATTGATCTTCATATTTTTTGAAGGATGTGGGAAACATCTATTTTTGGAGGAGTTGGCACAAGAAGATTTTACCAAAATTGCAATGTTTCAAGTATGTTTTTCATTTGGGAAGGAAAGGACAACCTCGACAATCAAATTGTAAACTCGAGACATTCAATACCATTGATCTAGTCCTATTATGTCACCATGCAAGTTAGGGTAAAATTGTGTAAGATTATCTCCAGTTTTTTAAGTTTTATATAACTTTTATATATAGGATCCAGTGTACCCACATAACAGCTTTTGATAAATAAAATTATTTTTGAGATTGCATCTCTTTTTTTCTTCTTGTGGATTCAAGGTTACCTAGTGGATTTAGGCTTATTTTGCAGGATTTAGACGTTTTCTAATCCATCCATCTCTTTTGATCCATGTTAGTCAAAATGTATTGAGCTTAAAGTCATGGGAACATTAAATGTCACTTAAGTGGTTCTCCAAATCTTCCCAGAAGATGCAAATAATAATTTCAACTTGACATAACATACTTTGTTCTTTCAATCTCAATCAAGGGTAGGGAATGTCGGAAGAGAAGAATTCTGATAGAAGCATACCTCTCTACAGCTGAGGGCATAAACTGAGTAAGATCATCACCCTCTAATCCAAGTAATTCCTGGTACACAAGAGGTTGACATAATAATGATGCTCATGATAATACCAACCTGTACAAGTTAAAAGGGAAGCAAATGCATCACATCAACTTACAGCGTAAAAGAGGGATGCATTGAATTCTTCATTTGGCCTACTGAAGGGGAGAAGTTCAATTGAGATACCAAGATCTCGAGCATCCTGAAAAGTTACAACAATGTCTCGATTTTAAGTCCTGATCATAACATTGGAGTTGCAATACTCATAAAAATCCAGTAGTTACTTTAGCTCGCTGCAATGTTGTCCTCATCATATCTGTTTTCGTAGCTCCCTTGATACTCCCAAAAGGATCATCTTCATTTGTAAACAAGAGAATACGTTTATCAGCTGTTTTTGTGGATCTGAAATATTTGAATCAAAATTTTTAGTGAATCAGTGTACCGACATTTTTTACGATAGTGCATACACATCAATGTAGATAAAGCAATGGAGCATTACCCTTTACGCAGCAATGCCTGAGCAACCCAGAGAGCATTGTATAGAGAATTGTCCCTAGACCCGGATAAGATACCATACTGACTCCCAATTTGTTTGATGAATGATTCTGCATCCATATAACTCGTAGAATTAGGTCTAACTTCAGTACAAAAAGTCTAGTTTATCAAGAACAAACTGTGAACATCACAAGTAACCCAGAGCACCCCGAAGGTTAATTGTGAAACAAAAACCTGGATAAAGAAATTCCAGTTTAATCCTTACAAATTGCAAAGAAAATACAAATGTATACACATATGAAAAGCAATATCTAGCTATTATCAGAATCATACACGTCAATAAGTATGCTTCAAACGTCGCAGACAAATATACAAATATAGCTACAAAAAACAAGTTCTTTCAAGATGTATAGTTATGCGGGACAAGGTTAAAGAAGGTTTTAAGAATGGGGTAAATGAGTACAAAGTGCCACCCCAAGTTCTTGTAAAGCTAATCACCTGCTCAAAGCATACAACAGATGACTACACATACTCGAAAAAATAGTTGAGTGCATGAGTGCTCTAAAAGACCTGACACCTCCCTAGAGGGGAGCATTAAATAAAAAAAATCAACCAATGGAAACATGATAGTGTTGCAAAATGTTTGAGGAACCTTAGATTGCAGTAGAATCTAATTGGAATCATAAAATTCCTTTATCAAGCTGTATAAATTTTTACAATGTATTTTCTATGGAAGTTAATAATTGTGAGGCTTATAAAAAAGATAATTGTAGGTTGCAAATGAACTTGCTATATTCCTAAGCACCATCTATGGACACACAGGGCAGGTACAAAAAAATTAGAAATAAAAATCGGACATCGAGCTATATGGTGTGTTTGTGTGTGTGTCTCCTCAATTTGCTGGAAACTCTATTAGAGGTCATTGTAAGTATGCCCTGAAAAATAGGAATGTGACGTGGAAGGAGGGTGTCAAGTGCTTTAGTCTTTCTCTATTCCCCTGGGAGAGGGATGGGGGAGAAGTAGGGTAAGAACTGCTTGAATTTTTAACATGTGAAAATAGATTACATATATGAAGTCGTAATGCTGCACATATTGTTACAAACTGTCATAGTTGAAGGAACTCATCCTTGGAAGAAAACACAAAGCACGAGTAAACCAAATCATGACCAGAGAGTTAAAAAACTAGTTATGATAACAATTTAAAAAGAAATACAGAAGATCAATACTGGTGTAACTCTAGAATATAATTTTGCAACAATGTCATAATAGTAAAACAGTCCGAAACTTGGGAGTTCTAAGATATATGCGAATGTCACCATATGTGGTTACAAACTATCCAAGGCCACATTAGGGCCTTACCTTCTATGCAGTCAAATTCTTTTATAAGCCTCGCTGTTGGCCTGTCTAAGTACTCTCGTTCAGCAACATTAAATACATAAACACCGTTTAAATCTTGCAAATTCTTCTTTTCTCTCTGCATAGAAATAAGCATAGGATAAAATTAGGTGGGAATGAACAATATATAATTTTCTTCTTAAGGCATATCCAAGCTTATCGATAAAAAGTGACTATTAAATTCCACACCCATTTCATAAAAAATCATTAATGTTACAGGAAATTGTCCTACATCTCTAGAACCGCAATCACAACTAACACAACAGTATAAAATTTAAGAAATAGCACATGTATGTCTACATGAACAAAAAAAACATAAACAAATATAAATATAAAGACAAAGGTAAACTTGCAATTTAGGAAGCTGTATAAACTACATGAGGTAAAGCAAATACTCAATTTGAAATGATCTAGAAGAACAAATGTTTATGTTGGTTTATCGGAATTCTTACAGTGTGTCAATGATGTGTTAGCCTGATGATTAAGATTGAGACCCTAGAACCATAAAGGTCAGGTTCAATTCTTGTTATATGAGTAATGAGAATATGTTTGTTGTCGGACTTTCTTTCCCCTTTATTGTGGAACTTTATTTCCTCCTTATTTTAGGCTTGTATCTTCACCTGTAGAGAGTATAGTTTACATAATGTTGTACTTGAGAGATTGCTAAGATTAATTATGTCATTCATTGTACTTGCACTAATATCCCTCCAAAGTAATAATAATAAAAATCTTATAGTGTAGAAGAAGCATACAATGATTAGACCACATCTCAAGTTATATCATCTCCAGTGAGGAAATATCCTTTCTTTAAGAACATCTCAAGTTATATCATCTCGAGTGAGGAAATATTCTTTCTTTAAAATCAAAAGATCAATTCCCATCCAAACATACACAATGTTTGCAAGTTTTAAAGAGAAAACAAATTTAGAGAGATTATAAGTATTTGGTTTGTGAGTTTTTTGAGAAGGGAGAAGAAAAGAGGAGAGAAATTTGAAGCAAATTTCCTTGGTAGATTGGGGAAGAAATTTATCAATGCTTATATGACATATTAATATATTACCATATCAGGATACCAAAAATATCCTTATGATGATTTCTCAGACATAATCTCACAAAGGTAAAATAGTAATGTACTCTTTGAAGTTAAACGTCCTTCCAAAACTCAAAAACACAAGGAAAGAAAGTAACTTTCTTTTCTCTCCCTCTTTTTTATCTCATAAGTTTTAGATTATTTTCTTTTGTTCTCTGTCCAAACTCACAACACATTGTTAAGGTTGGCAGAGAAATATTTAGAAAGCTACCGTGATTACAGAAAACATATCATTATAAAATTCAGGAAAATGTAACACATAACACAACATAAACGAATATAAAGGTACTCTTCACTACAGAAATTACAACAAACATATCAATATAAGATTCAGGAAAAGGAAACACATAACACAACATAAACGAATATAAAGGTATACTTCAGAAATCTCTGTAAAGTATATATCTCTAGTTAAATAAAGCTCCAGTTTACTAGATTCAAGCTCTTACAGTATCGAAGAAGCATATAGCAATTTCATCGTAAGACCTATTAATGATTTGAGTCTTCAGAGACTGTGCAATACAATTCACAGTAACATGAAAAGGGGTTTCATCGTTTTGATCTTCCTGCAATTGTTGGCACAAAAAGCAACATCAACCATTTTATTCTCAAATTAGAAAGTACGGGTATAATGTTGAACAACAGTAAATTGATGAATAACGAAGAAAAGAAACAGTAATGAATGAACACAAACTTTTTTGGTAAATCAAAAGAACAACCCTTCTAATATTAATAAGATACTGGGCTGATATAACATGTTCATAATGATGAGTACATTTTATACTGTAATGTGCATAATGCTCTTAAAATCAAATTGGGTACTGGTGAATTTAATAGTTATTCTTTAACTAATTACTTTCTGGTAATTTTAAACTAATTATTCAATACACGTGGAGAAATACATACATACATAAATATACATATATATATATATAGAGAGAGAGAGAGAGAGAGAGAGGTAAAGCAAAAGTCTAACCCCGGGAGTTGTAGTGCTGAACATTTTGGGGGAAGCATCCACCAGATAAACCGCCAGTTCTTTGCTTGATTCTCTATCCTATTATTACCATTAATTTACACAAATAAACCTAGAAATCAAAATGACAAATTTATTATATACATATAAATTTAAAAGATTATGAAAGAGAAGGAACCAGATAGAAATCATTTTCAGGGTCATCTTCATCGTCCCGAAAGACCTCATCAGGGTCCAATTCCATCACTGAGAGCAAACAACTTGTTTATTGAACACTGTGGAGAGAAGAAGGAGGGATAAATGAGGGATTGAGGGGTTTTGGGTTTTGGGTTTTGGGTTTTGGCTCTAAAACCCGCGATTCTTATTTCACGTTTATATACGTTTTTTGTTTAATTTTATTAGCTTCTTAGAGACGGAGGGGCTAAACTACCATGTTGGCCCTCCAACTCTATCCTTTGTTTGAATCCGTCCTTTGACCTTTTGTATAGTCTATCGGTCGATGCGAGTTTTACAACTGAAATATAGCCCTATATTACCTTTTATTTAATAAATAAATATAATAATACTTTTTTTATTTTGAAAAATAAGATTAATTTCTAAAAAAAATTAATATGATATATTTTAAATTAAAGTGATTTATTTAACTTTTAAAAATAATAATACTAGTAATTAGTAGTATTTTTTAGATAATTTACGATTGTCATAATTGTATACTTTAATATATATTTTTTTTAAGAAAAATGTATAGGCCAGGATCATATAGAGATTTTATAACAAAGAATTATGCAGAGTAAAAGCGGAATATTATTTCAAACTTGAAACAAACTTATATAGATAATTGAAGCTTGAGAACTTCGAACTTGAATATTCACAAGAAACACTTAGAATATAAAACTGAATTACAATTTTCAGATGCTTTAGCAGAAGAGCAAAGATTCCTTCTTATAGGAAAGAGGCTACACACCATTAAAACAAGAAGACAAACTACATTAAAAAAGAAACTACTTTTAAAAAGCAAAAGAAAACTTTAACAAAAGTTGCTGACGTGTGTCCTGGATAAAGCTGAAGTCAAATAGACAGCATGCTCAGAGGGAAAAACAAAAGATAGGATAAAGATTCCTATCGCCGAAAGCCTGAATTATTACGGCAAAAGACAAAGGCTAACTGGACCACCATGATACTTTAAGCACGCTTAAACAACTATCTGGACCACCTCAAAGCTTTAAGCACGCCTGAATTATTTAGGCTGAGAGCAAAGACCACCAAAAGGGTCACTAGATGAGGCGTTTTCATCATCGCTGTCGATCATGGTAATAGTATCATCATGATTCCTCAAGAAATCTAGGATTTCACTTTTAGGAATTCCTTTAAGAATTGATTTCAACTTCTTTTGAGAAGCATCATATTTTTCCATGTCATAATCTCAACTTGAGGCGGAATATTCTCAATTTTATCTTCATCAAATTTAGACCACCATTTAATAGCCAGTTGACGACAAAAGCGATGAACCCATGTTCCTGCATGTTGAGTAATAACATATGACCACTTAAAGATCTAGAGAATTTCGTTGATACCACAAAAGGTTAATAAAGTCTAGTTTTCATTAAGGCAGTTAGAAGTCTGAAAGTACTTATCAAACATATCTTCAACCTTTGGGGGGGGGGGAAATTTCGGTACTGGTCCCCAATAATAGAACCAAGATTGAAACCATGCAGGAAAATCCTGATATTTGATGGTTTTGGAAAACTTAGGATGAAGAAACCAGATATGAGTATAATGCTCATTTTGATAGTATAAGAATTTTTTCCAAGCTAGATTGTAATCAAAATAGTTAAACGTTTTAGGAATCATGGATTTTGTTTCGAAGTACTTATGCGTCCTCAAATCCCCCACCCAATCACAAGGACGTAAGACCTTTAAGATCTTAACCGTAGAGAAAGCTAGGTTATAACGATCTCTCGGTTAATGAGAAACTTTAATAGAACCAGTCTCCACTAAAATTTTTTCAAAATACTCCCTAGTTTTAGGAAAGAAGACCGACAGATCATGAGAGTATGACAGATAAAGATCTGCAACTTGCGGGATTTGAGATTGCTCAAAGGCAATATATCCCTATTGATAAAGCTATTGCCTTCGTCGATAAATTTTCGAAAAAAATCTTAGATCAAAAGCAACTCAAAAGATTTATGGAAAGCGTTAATTATGTCAGAGATTTCTACAAAGATTTGGCGGTTGATGCTGCCCCGTTATACAAAAGGCTAAATAAAGAGCCTACGCCTTGGACAGATGAATGTACCCTAGCGATTAAAAAGATCAAGTCTCGGGTGAAATCTTTGTCGTGTCTGTAATTCTCTGATCCCGAAGCTCCTAAAATTGTTGAGACTGATGCTTCTGACAGAGGCTATGGGGGCATTTTTGAAACAAATTATAAACTCTAAAGAAATCTTAGTTCGGTTTGTTTCAGGGAAATGGGATGATACACAGATAAACTACTCAACTATTAACAAGGAAATATGTTCTATAGTTCTGTGTATTGACAAATTCCAAGGAGATCTCTTAAATCAGAGATTCCTTCTTAGAGTTAATTGCAAATCAGCTAAAGAAGTTTTAGAGAAGGATGTTTAGAACATCGTTTCTAAACAAATTTTTATCCGGTGGCAAGCCTTATTATCAGCTTTTGATTTTGACATTGAGTTCATTAAAGGAGATTCAAATTCTTTGCCAGATTTCTTAACTAGAAAATTCTTGCAAGATATCCCTAATGTGACGCCCCCAAATCCGGGTTTCCTAACCTCGGGTTTGGTGCTCACGATCCATCATACATATCACATCTAACTACTCATTCAATTATGAATTTCATCATTCATTAAGTTACCTTAATAAAAACATACATCAAAACATAATTATACTATCGTTATCCCAGGTTAACTAACCTTAAACTTTCATGTCTATTAATACAAAAGACATAAATAAAATTATAATATAATAATCATTGAACAACTTAATACTACTCGGTCTCCTTCGCATCGCCATTGCCCTTATTAGAACCTCGACTTTAGCTGAAATATTTTATTTAAGCAAGGGTGAGCAACGAGTTTGCTCAGTAAGTTAAAGCGTATAATAAAAAATATAGAAGAATTTAACTTTCAATAATTTTAACGATATTCAAACGATTTCGAAATAGCTGAATGATAAATCATTTTCAATAACAATGATTTTCTTAAGTTTCATACTGAATATCATTCCAAGGATGAAAGAGTAAAATTCTATCGAAGGTTCAATAATATTCAATTAATTAAGAAGAATTATCAATAATACAACAATATTCAACAAAGTGGGATATTCCCATATTTCATGCTGAGTGATCACAAATGGATTAAGAACTACTCGAGGAATCATTAGTAATTAAAGTTGAAATATTACCTCAAGAATATAAGTTAGTTATAAAAACTAATTATACTCTTCTGCAAGTACATGAAATGATAAGCTCCATTGTACCCTATATTATGCATAATACTCAAAAATCGTGTATGGGTCGTTTTACGACAATAAAGTTTCCCCTTTTATAAGGGTTGTTCTTCTCAGTCTTACATCATGAGTCCGTACCATTATAATATAGTTTGGATTGAATTCAAAGAAGTGCTATGAATTTATCATGTAATATCAATGTTGATCTAGCCGAAGTAAATGGCATAAATCAACTCATAATAAAAAGAATGTTTCATGTTTTATCAAATATTAGTCTCGTCAAAACAAATAGCTGAGACGTAGCCCATAAACGGTTCATGCATAAAAGAACTTTAAATTATTTCACAGTTCAAGTAATAGATCAAGAAATCAGATGCACTAAGTGCGAATAACAATAATCATTATGGATGTGAATAACCAATAATAATTATTCACTAACATGCTTGAAAAATAATAACTCGAGTTTGAGTTAAAGAACTTGCTTTGAGTTAAAGAACTTGCCTTGTCTGTAGTCTACTGTTATGAAAATAAATATATCTGGTTAGCAATTTATCTACCTTCATTCGAAAGACCTATAATTGACCTCTCGATTAGCAAATCATATACTTATTCATAATATCATTATTCTATATTAAATTGCCTAATATTCAGTCACACGGTTAAATATTAGTTATTACATTAATTCCTTAATAACATTATTACCTCTCGATAATATTACTATTACGTAAACATTATCTTCACTCATCCTTTAATAATACTTTACTTACTCTTTATTATTATTAATCAACTAATAACACTTTATTTACTTACTAATATTATTATCATCTTAATAATATTTTACTCATTTACTAATATTATTAACTTTTTAATTTTATTAATATATTTATATTTTATTCCTTTAATAATGTTAATATATTTTAATAGCATTTTATTTAATTAATTATTTAATAATATTTTAATCATCTAATAATACTCGGATCTAATATTTAATAATTATTTTGTTATAATTTTAATATTTTATTCCCAAATTTTCCTGGAATTTTAGAAAGTGATTTACTATTTTTAAAGTGCCTAAAGTACTCGGATGTTGCTAAATTTTTTATAAATCAAGTTTTGCTCAAAAAAGTATGAAACTTTCAGGGTACACTACATATTGTAAAAATTTCAGATTTTTCCAAGGTATAAACAGTTAGGAATCTAGGTATGAATATTTTAGGAGTCCGTTACGGTAAAAGTCATTATACATAAACTACACATCGAAATGCGTCTGTTCTTTTTTCTACATGTAGATAACTTCTCAATGTACCTCTGTGATTTTTCCCAGATTTTTAAAAGGTTCATAACTGACCGAAATAGCCTTAGAAAAAACGGGGGCAGTAGCTTTTTAGGATTTTGTAGCATTAAGTTCTATACCAGGACTGTTTTGGGGAAAACATCCCCCATGGCTTCAATAATTGCTAGATTTATGTTCTACCACTTGAGTTTACTAGATAACTCATGTATCTAGCACCCTCATTTGACAGATCAAAAATCCAAGCTATAAAACTTGAGTTACACAAGATTTAGTGGAAGAAAAACTAGGGTTTCACCCCTAGGAGAACACATGCTCATTTTCTTCCTCTAACTCTCTATTCTAACACTCAATATTGTTAGTTCCATACATGAGATATGTAAAACTATGGTACCTTGGGTCTTAGAACATAACCCCATCAAACTTTGATATCAAACAAAATAGAAGAAGAAGAATAACTAGAAAAGTTCTCACCTAGTTTTCTTGGCTACCTTTCTTGTTCTTCCAAAGTATGAGATATGATCTTAGGGTGCATTAATACTCCTCTCTTTCCCCTTAAAACCGAACCCCACTCTCTCTTTTCTCTCTTTGTATTTGCTAGCTTGGGAGAAAAATAGAAGAAGAAGAATATGATAAATGAAATGAAATGTGGTGATGTAAACTAATATCCCCCATGTCGACGTCGGGATTTTTATTTGTCCCTTTTCTATTCTTGTTCTTTTGTGTTCTCATGTCAGGTGAGATTTGTTTGAAAAAACAAGCGAAAAAGGTCTGATATGTATATGTCGACGATTGGACTATAAGAGTCGCCAGTTGGTTTTTTAACTGGTTGTACCAACACAACCGAGAAAAGGTTTGCACATTGACCCAGTGATGTGACATTGCTAAACGGGTCTGTGAAATCGAGATTTATTAGGGTCCGGGGAATTGCTTATGCGGAGGGAAGATGTTAAGTACCCCCCGACATCCGTGTTGCCACGGTGACTGCCACTTTTCAAGAAACTGTTATATGAATGTGTGTGTGTGTGTGGGTCAATGTGCTGTTATTTGGAAGTAGTGCGAGGCCTCGTTCGCACCTATATACACAGGGTTTGAATTTATGTAAAAATTCAGTTTTAAACAAGATATGGCAGTGATGTTTTGTAAAAGAGGTTTTTTCAAACCCTTATGCTCAATAGTAATTGAGACCTTTTACACTTCTATTTTATTAAAATGTTCGGCTTGATTGATTTAATTTTTGAGATGCGAAGCATCTTCGAGAAAATAATATACAACGTAGTGCCGAACTTCTCGTGGGCATGAAAATCATATGAGGAAATCCAAACACCGTAAACAAATTTACAAGCTGCTTACAGCTGAAAATATTCATCACGAGAACCGAATCTAGATTCAGTAAACTGAATCTATGATCACATGATTCCTAGACTCACATGATGTCGCAATTGATATGAACACAATAAGCAGTTATATATATAAAAGCTGTAAATATATATACAGACATTATCAACCACCACGAAACACCTCCATGGGGGATCGAAAATGTAAATATATAAAAGCGGTAAATATATATATATATATATATATATATATATATGTGTGTGTGTGTGTGTGCAAACAATCAACCACCACGAAGCACCTCCATAGGGGATTGCAAATGTAAATAAAGCAATAAAACCATCAACCGCCTTGAAGTAAACTCCAGGCGGGACGAAATGTAAATAAAGCTATAAAAACGGTCAACCGCCACGAAGTAAACTCCAGGCGGGACGAAATGTAAATATCTATATATATATATATATATATATATAACAGTTCATATATATATATATATATATATATATATATATATATACAAAAGTAATTAAACGCTCCAGACGTAAGTCTAGGCTCAATCGAGGCATAACTCGATAATATTAGTTCATATATATATATATACAAACTGAAATGAAACCACGGACCGAAGTCTGGGCATACACACGCAACACGACTCTCAACGTGAAGAATAGTGTGTGCAAATATGAAGAGAAAGGCTTTAAAGTGTGTAAGAATGCTTACAGTGGGCTGCTAAAGAAGACTTCTATAACTTTAAGTGGATGAACACTCAGCTCTCGCCGATAAAAAGTAGCTATATATGAGCTTACAAGTGTTTAGAATGAGAAAGCACTCAGTTTAGGGTGTGTACAGAGCAAATTAGACAGGGCTTCCTCGCCTTTTTCTCTTACAAAATGGCCACCCCAAGCCCTCTATTTATAGAGGGGGTAGCCGCAGGTGTACCTGTGGCAGCCCGGGGTACCCCGGGCTTCGCGGGTCCTGTCGTCTCGAAGTACGTGCACGCATGCAACGTGATGTCCGCTCAAACTTTCAGAACTTCAATCAGGGCATCTGACTGAGGTGTATAAGACCTATTTCGGATCGTTGTTGTCGAGAGTTACGCAATGACATGGGATTAGAGGTTGTACGAAGTCAGGAAGATTGGACCATGCCCTCCGGTCTTCAAGCTTCAAATTCTATCCGTTACCCTGCGTAATAGTCACTCGGGATTGGACTTCCTTGGTTCTTGTGGGACATTGCTGTGTAGAAATGTATGTATGAGATGTTGGGACGGCGCAATGTGGCGTCAAGGTGGCAAGATGATGACTTTTCCCCTCACCGGGGTTATCTCCGATTTGGGCTGATAAAGTAGACGTTGCTCAGGGTTATCTCTGAGATTGGACTGCTGCAAGTATTGAAGGTCCTCAGTGTCATCTCTGAGGTGTGCCTGTCTTCCCGGTGTTATCTCTGGGTCTTGTACTGAGTGTCTCGGTGTGAGTGCCGAGTGTTTTGAAGCTGTTTGCATGCATTTGAAATAAGCATTTCCGGGGTTATCGCCGGAACTGCAACTGCCTTCATAGGGGTTATCTCCAAGGTTGGTGTCTGCTACTCCCAGTGTTGGGATTGAGACTGAATATCTTGGAGTTATCTCCGGGATGAATCGACCTTCTCCGGTGGAATTTCCGGTATTGGAACTGCATGCCTCGAGGTTGTCTCGGAGGTTAGAACTGTTACTCCCGGTGTGTGTTTCGGGGTTGAGACTGAACTTCTGGTAGTATCCGGACTGGATGTGAGCTGTCTTCCAGGGTTATCTCTGAAAGACAAATCTGCCCTCCTGCAATGTCAGTAACAGGTGTGCAGAACATTTTGAGTGTCTACAGATGCCCCCCTTTATCATATTCATGCAATGTAATGGCATGGATAGGATAAATAATCCTAGACACTTGAAATGCAACAAGATAAATATGATGCTATGTATAGCAACATGATGCAAATGTATAATGCATATGTATTGTTTTCTCACATGCTGGGGATGATTGCCGACTCCCTGTTACTTCAACCGGTGATGGCAATGATGACAAGCTTGGATGTGTGATCCAAACCTCTTAGGATGTTGACGTTGGGGCTATCACCAAAGTCCTGAATCCTTGATACAGACTTTATTCCAAAGATGTGCCTCTCGTGTACAAGAGATCTGGGGGGATAAAGCTTTGTCTGTTTGAGGATGTGTCTAGCATATTCCATCATCGATCCTCTCCGATGATGTTGATCTCTCCTGGTTTGTATCGCCAGGACATATCAATATTCTGTAGGATTTACTGCCAACAGTATGTGTTGTCAGGGTTGCCTGACCTTCGTTGGCGTGTGAACCAACGGATGACCACGCATTGTAACCCCCGCTGGGGATCTACTTGACCTCTGCTGACTTGTACATCAACGGATGAATTCTCTGCTGGGGCTAGATGTCAAGGCTGCTTGAACTTTGTTGATGTGTGTATCAATTGATGTAATCATCGGATGGCTTCTGATGCATCATTGGGTTTACTTACCAACGGTTGAATTGACGTCAAGGTTGCTTGACTTTCGTTGACATGTGTATCAACGAAAAGTATGCGTTGTAATCCCCGTCGGGGACCTGTTTGATCCTCGCTGACGTGTGCGTCAACGGACAATATGCTTTGTAACCCCCACCGGGGATCTGTTTTTGGACAGATGACCATGCGTTGTAACCCCCGCCGGGGATCTACTTGAAAGGATTAAGGTGACGACCCTGAATTGACGGCATTGGACCTTTGTGCGGTATTGCCGAATGTGATTTACAACTACTAAGATCATCGGTATAATATACCCTGTGTTTGGGCGAATACCAATGAATGATATGAAAGCCATAGTCGGGTCCAAGAAAACTAGGATTTCAGGCTATTCTGCTCAATCGCGTAGCATTTTTATCCCTGATTTGGCCTTTTCAGCTTGTGAGAACTCCTTTGCAACTCGAACTGAACTGAGCTGGAGGGGTGGGCCCCACGTAGGGGTGCCGCAGGTACACCTGTAGCAGCCGCAGGTGGACCTGCAGCCGGCCGTAGATGGCTATTAATGGGCTGGTTTACTTTTACAAGTCATTTTACGTTGCGTCGCACGGGAAATCCGAGAGCTCTTCTTCAGATCTACTGAGTTCGGACGTCTTTCTGCAAATTCTGTCACCGCGCAAGTGTTCTACACTGTTCTGGTAACGTATGCATGTCTTCTTTTCTAGTTTTTATCTGTTGGAAAATGACTTTTCATATGAAATGTATCTAGACACATAGTAGTGAATATGCATACTCAAATGGCTTGATAAAAAATATTCAACATAGTAAATGTTAGTATTAAACCATACTGAACATAATGATGTGGAAAATTTTGACATTTGAAACAGTCAAATTGGCACCTTTTCCTGCTATTTCTTATCCTTTTTGAGGACAAATGAGCAAAGGTGGTAAAGCAAAGTAATCCTGGTAATTAGGCTACCCTTATAGATTGATGACTTTAACTTTTTTAATGCAAATAGTATGTATATGACTATGGACATGTGTGCTACTGAATGGCCACCTAGTCATGCTTATGTGCATGCGGATAGTTCTATTTATAGAGGAAACTATGACAATTTTTTTTAAAATGTAGGCATCGAGTAGTCATATATTTTTAACTCTACTGTAGATGTATGTTAAAGTAATGCATGCATGTAGTCATAAAATGTAATTTGAAAAGAAAGCTCCAGGTTTCAGAATTACTGATGAGTAGGTTTTATACCTACGAATCTGATATTATTAAACTTAATTATTGCTATCTTTAATTGTTTTTTAGTATCTTTTTATGTGTTTTGTGTTTATTTCTTGTAGGTTGGAGCTGGAGGGACAAATTGGTCATTTGGGAGAAGAAAAAGGTCAAAAATCATTAAAATTAGAGTTGAGTGATATTTTTGTAAATACACGGTCCTGGTCAAGCACCTAGGCGCTTGGAAATGGCTTGTGTTGAGCGCCTAGGCGCTCATGTGCGGCTGAAGAAGGATTTTTCTACTGCCAAGTGGGTTTTTGAAGCCGAAAAGGAATCTGAATGAGGTGGGAGACTAATACAAATAGGAAAAGACTTTAGAAAAGGAATCTGATTAGGGTTAATATGATTAGCATGTAGGATAGGAATATACCTATGTGTCTTTTGTATCCATTGAAAGAATTTGTGCGTTAAACCCTAATTAACTTGATTCACATAGGAATATAGTGAGTTGATTAACTGGGGTGTTCTTTGTAATTCTGTGTCTTAAGGATTGGAGTTAGGAGGATTTGTTCACGTGTTTTGGAAAAAGTGTGTGAATTTTATAAAGTATTCTTGGATAATGATTCATATTAATTAATTAATTTAAATGAGAAGTAAATTGGTTTAAATGAAATACTAAGGGAAGTTGTAATCTTAATCTGTTAAATCTGCAGTTATTCTTGTGAAATTCTTATTTTAATTATTAGTTTTGTTAAGTTTAATTTTCAAATCACAAATAATATTTCGTAGTTTAAAATAGGATTAATTGCATTGAAATTAGTAATTGATAAATATTAGTCTATTTTGCTCGTGGGAACGATATCCTTGCTTGCTAAATATTACAATTGAACGCGTATACTTGCGTGTTAAAGTGCTATTAAAAAAATTAGGCAAAAAGTTTTTGGCGCCGCTGTCGGGGAATTTAGTTTAATATTCTGTCATTATTAATTTTAATCAAATTAATCTTAATTTAAATTTATTTTATTTCTCTCTCTAATCTAATTCTTTTTTAGGTACCATGGACAACTATGACTATCATTGGCCATATTCGAGAATGACTTGGCCAAGGGAGGCAGAGAATTATGGACTCGATGAATTGTCAGCACAATTTGGGACACTTTCGAGAATATTAACGCTTCATCAGCACAACTTATTCAAAGTGTAGCGGTAATATGTGAGTATTACGGTGGAAACCATCCGAGTCATCAATGTGCCATCAGTTTCGAGTCGGTACAATATAGTGGCAACTTTGACGATTACCCTAATAATTATGAATATTCCAGTAATTATCATCATGTCTGGGGGAATCCGCTAAAGTTTTCATGTAGCGATGACAATCTAGCCCAACCCTTTGCTCCAAGCCAATCATACGCTCCTGAATTACCAGTTTAAGCTCCTAATCATGAAGAAGAAAGGATTTTAAACTTGGAGGAACTTATTTCTAAGTTCATGGTTTTAATTGAGGAGCAGACGAATAGTCAGGAGATGTCGATTCAAAATCTTGAGAACCAGGTGGGACAACTTTTCAATGCCATTATCAATCGCCCTCAAGGTGAATTGTCAAGCAACATGGTTCCCGAGACTGATGGATTGCCCACGCTAAATCTGGAACCGGATGTGCCAAAAGAAAAGGACATGGAAAAGGAGGAGACAAGTGGGGAGCAGGAAAAGAAGGTCGCCAAAGATCTAGCCTTGAGTTCTGACATAAATGAACCAATTTTGATAGTGCCCCATATATCTTCTCCACCAAAGTTTAAGGATCCGACTAGATTTGCAATCTCGTGCCCAATTGGTAGCCATTTTTTCGATAAAGCTATATATGACATGGAAGCTAGCTTAAAATTGGTGCCATGGTGTGAAGAGAATGGAAAGAGAGATGAAGAACCAGTTGTTCTGGAAAAGCTTCAACGCAAAAATTTGTTCACAGATACAACTCGAAAAATGCCTAGTTATTTGAAGGTTGTAAAAGAGAATCTAACTAAAAAGAACAAGCTAGGTGAATTTGAATCAATAACCCTTACTGATGGGAAACTCTTGGAAGTTACGTTATTACTAATGGATGGAGGGTTTCTCAATTTTCGAAGGGGAATTGGATAGAGAAAGTTGAAGAAGTCGGGCTGAGGACATTAAACTAAGCGCTCACTGGGAGGCAACCTAGACTTACATTTTATCTCCTTAAATTTTAGTTCATTAATTTTATTTTAGTATTTTATTTATCTAGCTATATATTTTATCTTAGTTTAGGGTTGTATGTTCAGTTGTAATCTCCTTGCAAATGATAACTGAGAATTGGGTTCATGGCTTGCAGGTTAGAAGGATAAAAGAGCACAAATTTTGGCTAAGGCTGGCCCAAGCGCCTAGGCGCCCAAAATAAGCCTATTCTAAGAGCCTAGGCGCTTAACTGTAGAATGCCCAGACAAGCCCAAGCGCCTAGGCGCCCATTCCAAGCTATTTTCAAGCGCCTAGGCGCTCACCATCACCATCAGATTTTGTTCCCAAGCGCCTACGCGCTCTAACCTTCACAATTTTAAGCGCCTAGGCGCTCTACCTATGCACTTGAAAAAAAAATAAAGCCCTAAGTAAGGCAATTCTAATTCAAACCCAATTCCTTTCACTCCTAATTCAAAAGCAACTCCTTCCAAGCTCTTGCACCACAATAACACCAACTCTTGCACTCTCCCAATCAAAATCTAATTCATCTTCTCCAAACCACAATCAAGAAAAAAGCAAGCTAAAGTCAACTTCTTTATCTCCTACTTGGATTCCAACTGCAACAATTCAAAGCAAAGTTCAAGCTTTAAGATTTGCTCTAAACCAAGTTTGGGGGAGGTTCACACAGAGGTCTAAGCCTACAAGTGATTGGCGCTCCATAACAGTTCCCACCATTTCCACCCTTGTCTGCATACCCCCGGGCTGATTTACCCCCTAAGGATGAGGTTGATGTAGAAGAAGAAGAGGATACTGACGAGGAATAGGGCGTTTATCTTTCAGGAAAGTCCTCAGTGCCTAATTTCTTATGTTTTGTTTGTTATATACAATGAGGACATTGCATAGGTGAAGTTTGGGGGTGCATTCTTCCAGTTCTAGTTGCATTCATGCAGTATTCATTTGGTAGTATTTCATGTAATTTTCATTCATGTAGTATTCATTTAGTAGTATTTCATGTAGTTTTCAATCATGTAGTTTTCATTCTAATTTCTTACCAAAAAAAAAGAAAAAAAAAGAAAAAAAAAGAAAAATTAAAGTCTTTGCATGTTTCCAGCTGTTGGATAGTTAAAGTCTGTTTTGGCCAATGATGAGATTGGAATTGAGTAGACAAGTATAGTATTGACTGTTAAGACTTTGATGTGATTTCTTGTCATGATTTGAATCTTTACCTGTTTGAAACTGATATAATAAGGATAGCATAATAAAAATAACTATGTTGACTGATTAAGTCTAAATTGACACGTAATGGACTTCTTGAGGATAATACTAGTTTGAATGAATGAAAGACATGAATAGGCGGAGATGACTGAATTTAGACAAAAACTTAAGTTTGGGGGAATATTTGGGGTACATAAGCTAAATAAAAAAAATGAAAAAAAAAAGATATTGAGTTGAATAAATGGAGTCCTATGGTGGGTCGAGAAGAAGCGTGAAATACACTCTCCATAAATACAGGCGTGAGATGGAGCGTAAAACGCACTCACTATCCATCATTCAAAAAAAAGAAGAGAAAATGGGAAAAGAGCAAAAAGCCCCCATAATGAGTAAAGTATAAGTATCCCGGATTGGACTCTTGAATTTGGTGGATATTTGACTTTAGTTGGATCTAGCTTGTTCGCGAATTTTGTGAGTTTACACTGTATGATGCCTTTAAAGAGATCTATTATGTGTTGTATTTAGCATTATATTAGTTTGCATTATTGTTGAGCACACACGCACTATATCAGTAATGACATGGTAAGATTTGATGATTGACTAGGAAATTATTGATCTGTCTTGGTATAATGTACTAGCATATTTATTGTGATTTCTCTGAGGCTTGATCAATAGATTTTGATCTGTTTGACTGCTGGAATTTTAGGCATGTAGATAGCTGCATATGAATTTGCATTGCATATTTAATTATTGCATTGTGTTTTGTTGCTTGGGGACAAGCAATTGGTTAAGTTTGGGGGTATTTGATGAGTAAATTTTATACCTACGAATCCGATATTATTAAACTTAATTATTGCTATCTTTAATTATTTTTTAGTATCTTTTTATGTGTTTTGTGTTTATTTCTTGTAGGTTGGAGCAGGAGGGACAAATTGGTCATTTGGGAGAAGAAAAAGGTCAAAAATCATTAAAATTAGAGCTGAGTGGTATTTTTGTAAATACACGGTCCTGGTCAAGCGCCTAGGCTCTTGGAAATGGCTTGTGTTGAGCGCCTAGGCGCTCATGTGCGGCTGAAGAAGGATTTTTCTACTGCCAAGTGGGTTTTTGAAGCCGAAAAGGAATCTGAATGAGGTGAGAGACTAATACAAATAGGAAAAGACTTCAGAAAAGAGGTATCACTCAATTTTTCAAGAGATTTGCAGAGAGAACAACGAAGGAAAACACGAAGGAGAATTGCAAGGGTTGGAGATCAAAGAGAGAGTATTGAAGCAAATTCAGAGCTTCTTCTTCTCTTCTCTAGTTTTATCTTTTGTAATTATCTGGGATGTTTGGATTATTAATCTGGATGATGTTTTTCTTTATTATTATTATGAACTAAATTTTTATTAAGATTGCAACGGAACTTGGTATGTTGTTTAAATTAAATCTTCTCATTGAATGAAAGTTGATTTTTATTGAATTATTTATTATATCTTTTGCTTATTGATTAATTGTTTGGCCAGCAATTACTGTGATAATCTATATAAAATTAGAAGATGGAGTATAGATTGAGATCTGGATATGATAACATCTGTTCATATAATCTGATTAGGGTTAATATGATTAGCATGTAGGATAGGAATATACCTATGTGTCTTTTGTATCCATTGAAAGAATTTGTGCGTTAAACCCTAATTAACTTGATTCACATAGGAATATAGTGAGTTGATTAACTGGGGTGTTCCTTGTAATTCTGTGTTTTAAGGATTGGAGTTTGGAGGATTTGTTCACGTGTTTTGGAAAAAGTGTGTGAATTTTATAAAGTATTCTTGGATAATGATTCATATTAATTAATTAATTTAAATGGGAAGTAAATTGGTTTAAATGAAATACTAAGGGAAGTTGTAATCTTAATCTGTTAAATCTGCAGTTATTCTTGTGAAATTCTTATTTTAATTATTAGTTTTGTTAAGTTTAATTTTCAAATCACAAATAATATTTCGTAGTTTAAAATAGGATTAATTGCATTGAAATTAGTAATTGATAAATATTAGTCTATTTTGCTCGTGGGAACGATATCCTTGCTTGCTAAATATTACAATTGAACGCGTATACTTCGTGTTAAAGTGCTATTAAAAAAATTAGGCAACAATTACCACACCCTTTCTTAGGTGATTTGGAGACTTTTGTCCAGATATTATGGATCTGGATCAGCCGAGTAGTTCCCGCAGGACCACTTCTGGTGTACGGAGGAGGGCTTCTGAAGTGCCTCGACCTCGTTCAGTTAGATAGCCTCGTCGTCTAGTGGAGGCAATGATACGTCCAGTCCGGGTTGATGTGCCAGACGTTGAGGACGAGGTGGAGGATATTCCGGTCGCGGACCCCGCTTCTGCTGCACATGTTCCTCGTAGGGACCTCCCGAGTATTCAGGTGGCAAACCCAGAGCTTCTGGGTGATTTGAGTCGACATCCCTCGATGTATTTGCACGCTAACGAGGTATGAAGTTAGATCTTAATCTTCCTTCTTTCTTATTGATGAGGAGTAAAGGATTTTGATATCGATCTGCATTTTATGTAGGTTCCTGGCTTTACACAGCCTTGAGGGAACTGGTTCAGCATTCACTACATGTACCAGGCTCTGCATCTTGACTATAGAGCGATTGTGCATGACTGTGGATTTGGGGCGGCGTTCTTTTCCATCCTTCCCCGTCGCTGTCCCTGGGGTTACCTCAGGGCATTATCTGAGCGCTGGTTTCACCAGACTCAGTCTCTCCATTTGCTGGACTGTGAGGTGATGATGACGCAGATGGGTTGGCGATTTATCACAGGTATAGAGTTTGGAGGGGCACCAGTGCCTTGCACGACGGATATTACCCCGACTACCGTCAGATCCTTGTTAGGAGTTCCAGCGGAGGCGCTCAAGGGCAGGACTGTCCATTCGGGTCCTTTGAGCGTAGATGTGACCCCCCAAAATAAGTATACAACACCCATTCTGAGTCGCCAAATACATGGTACAGAAACAACTACAACTTTATTAATACAATTGTCGTACTAAATACAACACATAAACTGTGAGTTTAAATACAAATATTGTCATCTAGACAATATCCAAACTCAAATAAGTCCTCATTACAATTATTGATACACTATTTTACAAAATAGTGATGACTACTAAAACAACTTCTAGAACCATTATTCCACATCCCGACTAGTACTCGCTACATTCTCATCTCCTGAGAAGAAAAATGGAACAAAAAGGATAAGAGTGAGCTCAACTAGCCCAGTAAAGAATATTATGACTAAGATAATATAGAACAAATTATCGTTAGTCCTCAACAGGAAAAAATCTAATAGAATACAATAGACAACAAATTTTAAATCAATATTCGCAGCGAAAATAATAATTCATTAGAAGAGTTAAGTAGAGAATGAAATCTACTATCTTCTATATATGAATTTAAAAGTTCATCGTCATTATTTTATCCCTGTAACATCAATCAATATATATCTGAAATCAAATATTAATCTTTACACTACAGGCCAAAGATATTCATCAGTTGGTCATGTTCATCTAAACACCTGTTCATCTTTGCACTACGGGCCAAAGATATTCATCAGAAAATCATTCATCTTTGCACTACATGCTAAAGATATTCAATTATATCATCATTTGGGACTGAGGATGATAAAAAATATTTAAAGAAAACGAATCCAGTGAAACAAAAGAACAATTATTAAAGATTTGTACTTTAAACAATCCAAGTTCAAAAATACTTCACAAATAATCATAGTGGAGTAAAATTAAAGAATGAAGACCAAAACATGGATACAATCAAAGCTAGTATCCATAATAGATATCTTGGACAAAAAAAATGAAAATTTAATTTTTCTGTGAATAGTGCCGTATTCGTGAATAGTACCGTATACGTGAATAGTGCCGTATACGTGAATAGTAACCTCGACACTAAAAGACAAGAATTTCACGAGAAAAATCTTTCCAATATTTCGACATAATGATATTGAAAGAAATAATATCATTTATAAAAAAATAACATCCCTTACCTCGAAAAGACAGTACTTCTGACTAAAATACTGGATATAGTGCTGAAAGAACTTGCACCGTATAACAACACTCAAAGTATCAAAATACTCACAAAAATACGCTCGATATTATAAAGAGAGAAAACTTTAGTTTCTGGTGTAATTTTCAATTCTAACCTAAGCACCCTATTTATAGAAAAATGCTTAGAACAACAAAACAGAAAATTAAATAAAATATTAATATATTTTTCTTAAACTTCCTACACACCCTAATTTAGTCCAAACATCAGCCACACCTCCACAAAAACCACCAAAAACGTTTTTCTCAAATAAATCATTTAAAACTCCAAAAAAAATCAATTATTCTGGAACTTCAATAATTCATAATAAATAGCTCTTTTATCAGAAAAATTAAAATCTTATGTCCATTCTATAGAAAATTCAATTTTCTACAACTTTATAAGTTTAAGTTTTTCCAAATTCCAAGCAAAAATTGACCGAAATTCACATACGGACGATTTTACAGGTTATAATCAAATTTCAGTCAAGAAATAGGGTTCACAAACATGAAAAATATGTTTTAAATATTTTTAGTAACAAAAATATTCTTCCTCCTCATTTATTCATATATCCCATATTTATTATAAAAATATCACCATTATTATATTATTATAATATAATAATATATTTAATTGAATTATTTTATCAGAAAAGATAAAATACCAATTTTCAACAATTGTCACATTAAAAATTTTCTCCATCTATATTCACATAAAATGAATATTTTCTTTATCATATAAATCAATAATTAATTATTCACAGATAATATTACAGAATCACAATACTGACAACCAGGCCGTTCCCAGGAAAGAGGGGGCTTTCCGATAAGGATTTCTCCTTACTGGCGCGCAATTAGGTGATCAAACCTCTCCTTAGACTGAACTTTCTAGACATTACCAATAATTCTATCTAATAATATTATTCAAATAATATAAATTATTGATCTGATAATGAAAAATACTGTGCAGTGACAATTATTGAAACAACAATAATATAAAATATCAACGCAGCAATTATTGAATCAATAAAATAAAATATTGAACAGTAATTACTGTAACAATTATTGAGTAGTGCCTTCTTATGTAAGAATCAATAATTGGTGCAATACCGCGTGCTACTATGCAACAACGCGTATTACTGTATTTTAACCACCGGGTATTCCAACAGTGTTAACGGTAACAACTACGCCGCTATTTAAACTTGTCGTTTTTTTCATCCAATCGCTTTTCGTTATGGGACCTACACAAGGCTGCGCCGTCGTATGAATATTCCCCGACAGCAATGAATATTTTATAACCACTTGCTAATTTAAAATATTTGTGCATTTTACCCATAACTAACCACATTAATCAATTCAACCCTTACTATTTTAAAATAATAAATAGAGGAAATTTAATTTCATTTATAATAAGTTGGGGTCTTACAACCTCCCCTTTTTATGAAATTTTGTCATCGAAATTGACGTACGTATCTAGTGTTTTGAAAAGGTGAGGATACCTCGCTTTTATTTCTGTTTCCAACTCCCAGGTCATTTCCTCAATAGCATGGTTTCTCGACAAAACTTTGACTTGGGGTATGACCTTTGTGCGTAGGACATGCTCCTTCCTATCCAAGATCTTAACAGGTACCTCCTCGTACGTTAAGTCTTCGGCTATCTCGTCTAGTTCTAACTCAATAATATGGTTTGGGTCTTTCACATATTTACGAAGCACAGATATATGAAAAACATTATGAACACGAGACATGCTTGGAGGTAACGCGAGTCTATAGGCCACATTTCCTACTCGGTCAAGAATTTGAAATGGACTAATAAATCGTGGATTGAGCTTTTCTCTCTTCCCAAATCTTGTAACTCCATTCCATGGAGCAACTCGCAACAATACATGGTCCCCAATACTAAATTTCACGTCCTTTCGATGAAGATTCACATAACTCTTTTGTCGATCCTGTGCCGTTTGTATACGTTGTCGAATCATTTGGATCTTTTCAGTAGTTATATGTACCAACTCTGGTCCCAACAATGTTGCTTCACCCACCTCATCCCAACATACTGGAGAGCGACACTTTCGTCCATACAATGCTTTGAATGGAGCCACACCTATACTTGCCTGATAACTGTTGTTGTAGGAGAATTTTACCAATGGTAAATACTTATCCCAACTCCCTTTGAAGTCTAGAACACAGAGTCTTAATAGATCTTCAAGAGTTTGAATAGTCCTCTCTAATTATCCGTCCGTTTGAGGATGGTATACCGAACTGAATCGTAAATCCGTGCCCATAACTTTCTGTAAGCTAACCCAAAATCGTGAAGTGAATCTTGGGTCACGATCCGAAACTATGGATATTGGCATGCCATGCAATCTCACAATCTCATTTACGTGCATACGAGCAAGACGTTCAAGGGAATAAGTCTCCCGTATCGACAAGAAATGAGCAGACTTGGTTAATCTATCAACAATAACCCGAATAGCATCTATGCCTTGAGAAACCTTTGGAAGACTCGTAACGAAATCCATGGTAACGTGTTCCCACTTCCATTTTGGAATCTCAAGTGGTTGCAATGGACCCTTTGGCACTTGATGCTCCGCCTTTACACGTTGACAAGTTAAACACCTCGAGATAAACTTCGCGATCTCTCTCTTCATATTATTCCACCAAAATGTATGTCGAAGATCACGATACATTTTGGTACTTCTAGGGTGAATTACAAACGATGTGTTGTGTGCCTCCATCATAATTCTATGTTTCAAGTTAGAATCGTTAGGAACGCAAAGTCTGGAGTTGACTCGAAGTATTCCTTCTTCATCGATCCTTGCTTCTGGAATAGCACCTTCTTGCACTTTCTTCTTCATACGCATCAACTCCGGGTTTGTGGCTTGAGAAACTTTAACGATTAAAATTAGTTTTATGCGTATACTTGACATCATCATATGGATCCCCGCAGTATTGAACTCTATCTTCATCTTTTGTAAATCACACAAAATGGACCTTTGTGTTGACAACATCGCACTCGTTCCTGCATATGATCTTCTACTCAACGCGTCAGCTACCACGTTCGCTTTTCCAAGATGGTATTGAATGGTATGGTCATAATCCTTCAACAGTTCAAGCCAACGTCGTTGCTGCATGTTGAGTTCCTTTTGGGTAAAGAAATATTTGAGGCTTTTATGATTCTAATATATCTCCACTTTCTCCCCATATAAAGAGTGCCTCTAGATCTTTAGCGCGAAAACGACTGCTGCTAACTCTAGATCATGAATAGGATAATTCCTCTCATATTCTTTAAGTTGTCGTGAGGCATATGCTATGACTTTCCCATGTTGCATGAGAACACATCCTAACCCTTTGCCCGAAGCATCGCTGTAGATAACAAATCCATCCGAATAAGATGGTACTGTCAGAACAATTATCGAAATGAGTTTCCTCTTGAGCTCTTAGAAACTCTTCTCGCATTTCTCGCTCCATATGAATTTTATATCTTTCCGAGTCAGCTGAGTTAACGGAGTAGCGATTCGAGAAAATCCTTCCACAAATCTCCGATAATAACCAGCTAAGCCCAGAAAGCTACATACTTCGGTCACCGACTTCGGTTGCTCCCAACTTTGTATTGCTTCAATCTTCACCGGGTCAACAGATACTCCATGTTTTGATACCACGTGCCCAAGGAATGCTACTTCCTTAAGTCAGAACTCGCAGTTTTTTCAACTTGGCATATAGCTTGTTATAGCGAAGCCTTTGAAGTACTAGCTTCAAATGGTGCTCATGATCTTCATGGCTTTTAGAATAGATGAGGATGTCATCAATAAAGACAACAACAAACTGATTTAAATATTCCTTAAATACTCGGTTCATCATATCTATGAAAGCCGCAGGAGCATTAGTCAATCCGAAAGACATGATTAAGAATTCTTAATGCCCGTACCGAGTTCTAAAGGTAGTCTTTGGAATATCCTCAGTTCTAATCTTTAGCTGATGATATCCAGAACGAAGATCAATTTTTGAAAAGAATTGTGCTCCTTACAATTGGTCAAACAGGTCATCAATGCGAGGTAGCGGATACCTATTCTTGATGGTGACATGGTTCAATTCTCGATAGTCAATACAAAGTCGTATACTCCCGTCTTTCTTCTTTACAAATAAAACAGGAGCACCCCAAGGAGATGTACTAGGATGAATAAAATCGATGTCCAACAACTCCTGTAGTTGGACCTTTAACTCCTGAAGTTTAATAGGAGCCATTCGATATAGAGTTTTAGAAATGGGCTTTGTGTAAGACCCCAAATTATTAATAAATAAAATTTAAATTCCCTCTATTTATTATTTTGAAATAGTAAGGGTTAAATTGATTAATGAGGTTAGTTATGGGTAAAATGCGCAAATATTTCGAATAAGCAGGTGGTTATAAAATATTCATTGTTGTCGGGGAATATTCGTTTGGTTGTGGAATATTCTTCCTGTCGGGGAATATTCGTACGACGGCGCAACCTTGTGTGGGCCCCATAACGAAAAACGATTGGATGAAGATAACGATAAAAATTGAGTTTTTATAAATAACGCGTAGTTGTTACCGTTAACACTGTTGGAATACCCGGTGGTTAAAATACAGTAATACGCGTGGTTGTACAGTAGCACACGGATTGCACAGTATTTTAAAATTATTAATTCTTACGTAAGAAGGCACTACTCAATAATGGTTACAGTAATTACTGTTCAGTATTTTATTTTATTGATTCAATAATTGCTGCGTTGATATTTTATATTACTGTTGTTTCAATAATTGTCACTACACAATATTTCTCATTATCAGATCAATAATTTATATTATTTGAATAATATTATCAGATAATATTATTGACAATGTCTAGAAAGTTCTGTCTAAGGAGAGGTTTAGTCATCTAATTGCGCGCCAGTAAGGAGAAATCCTTATTGGAAAGCCCCCTCTTTCCTGGGAACGGCCTGGTTGTCATAAATGTGATTCTGTAATATTATTTGTGAATAATTAATTATTGATTCATATGATAAGGAAATATTTATTTTATGTAGATATAAATGAGGGATATATTTTTGTGGTTAAAAATGAAGGAGTTAATGTTGAGATTTTTATCAGTATTTTTGTCGGAATGGAGGTATTAAAAATCAGGATTTTTGAACCGTTAAAAATGAACGTATGATTTATTATGAATTTTACGATATGACTGGTTCAGAAATTGTTGAATTTTCGGAGTTAATCATTTTGGTGGAAAATTCTAGAATTGGTGGGCCCCACTCTTGGTTGGTGAAGAAATGTGCTGAAATTTTTATTCAAATGTGGTGGGTGGGAATAGTAACAGGTAAAGCCATCAAATTACAGGTTAAGTCTGCTTCGGCGTGCTAACATTTTCCTATAAGTAGAGAGCTAAGTTAGAATTGAAAATCACACTAGAATTCATAAGTTTTCTCTCTTTCTCTCTCTAGATTATTGAGTGTATTTTATGAGTATTTAGATACTTTGAAAGTTGTTATTCAGCACAAATTTCATTCAGCCTCATATCCGATATTCAGTCAGAAGTACGGTTATTTTGAGGTAAGGGATATTATTTTCTTTTTAAATGATATTATTTTCTTCAATATCATTATGCTGAAATATTGATATGAGTTTTTTTATCAAATTTAGAACTTTTTGTGTCGGGGTTACTATTCACGTATACGGCACTATTCACGTATACGACACTATTCACGAATACGGCATTATTCACCGAAAAATAAAATTTTTTCTTTTTGTCCAAGATGTCTATTATGGTTACTATCTTTGATTGTATCCATGTTTTGATCTTTATTTTTGATTTCTGCTTCACAGTTGATTATTATAAAGTATTATTGATCTTGGATAAACTGTTATACGAATCCCTACTATTTGTCCTTCTGTCTCACTGGATTCGTTTTTTTAAGATATTTTTCATCATCCTCAGTCCTAAATGATGATATTACTGAATATCTTTAGCCTGTAGTGTAAAGATGTATGATTACCTGATGAATATCTTTGGCCTGTAATGCAAAGATGAATATTTGATTCAAGATGTATATTGATTGATGTTACAGGGATAAAATATTAATGATGGACTTTTAAATCTTAGAAGATAGTAGAATTCTTTCTCTACTTGACTCTTCTAATGGTTTGCTGTTTCCGTTGCAGTTGTTAATCTAAAACTTGTTGTCGATTATATTCTATCAGATTTTCCCCTGTTGAATACTAATGATAATTTGTTGTATATTATCTTAGTCATAATATTCTTTACTGGGCTAGTTGAGCTCACCCTTTTCCTTTTTGTTTCATTTTTCTTCTCAGGAGGTGAGAACATAGCAGGATCTAGTCGGGGTATGGAGTGATGGTTTTAGAAAGATGTTTTAACAGTCCTCACTATTTCTGTAAAATAGTATTTGAATAATTGTAATGAGGACTTATTTGAGTGTGGATATTGTCTAGAAGACAATATTTGTATTTAAACTCACAGTATGTGTTGTCGTATTTTGCACGACAATTGTATTATTGAAGTTGTAGTTTGCTTTTTGTACCATGTATTTGGCGACTCAGAATGGGTGTTGTATACCTATTTTGGGGGCGTCACAGTTGGTATCAGAGCTTAGGGATATGGTTTCTGGCGGAGATCGGGGAATAGAACTAGGAGGGGAGAGATGAATAAATCCTTCGCTAGTGTGTCCTACCTAAGCTTATTTGTTGGTCAGTCATAATATAGGGATATTATGTGATACGTTAATTTGTTTAATTAGCCCTTGTTTTATGGCAGTATTTAAGAATGGCTGCTGAGAACGTTAACAATGGAGTGTATGAGACTGTGGAACAACCTTTAGTTACAAACCAGGAGAACGTGCAACGGGAAGGCAATATTCCTCCTGTAAACAACACTACCGAACAAACGATGAATGATGGAATGTTTAGGAGCTTTTTGCAGTTCATGCAAAATCAGACGAGGGAGACTCGTGTACAAAATACGGGTGGAAGTGATAGCAACGCGCGGTCTGTCACAGCCAAGCAGTTTAAAGAGTTGGGACCACCAGAATTTAAGGGAAAGCCGGATCCGATCATGGCGGAAACGTGGGTCAAGCAAATTACCAAGATATTCGATGTCTTGGGATGCACGGAGGAACATAAGGTTCCATTCGCCACCTTTATGTTCCGCGGTGAGGCAGACTACTGGTGGGAGTCTGTGAAGTGTACCCAGCCTAACGCACTCAACATGTCCTGGGAAACGTTTCAGAAACTGTTTAATGACAAGTACTTTCTTGAAAGTATTCGTCACATGAAGGAGGTAGAGTTTATTAGACTGGAACAAAACAACATGACGGTGTCCCAGTACGAGGCGAAGTTTGCAGAGTTATCCAGGTTTGCACCTCATTTGGTCGAGAATGAGGAACGAATGACAAGGATGTTTCTGAGAGGTTTAAAACCCGAGATTCGACAATATCTTATCTCTCATAAATTTTCTTTATATTCAGATGTTGTAAACAGGGCTCAATTATTAGAGCAAGATAATGAGTATGTTCAACCGAGGGACCACAACCAGGGTCATACTGGTGACAGCAGTCATCGGAGCGATGAGAACCAGCGAGGAGGGAAAAATACAGACAAAAGTGGTAATCACTCAGGTGGTCATCGTGGCCATGATAATAGGAGAGGTGAGTCAAGTGGAAATTTCAAGAATAGATGATTTAACGATGACAGGAAGACGTCGACAGCAGCACCAGCACCAGGAACAAATTCTAGGGGAGGAGAACGACCGCCAGTTAGATGTTACAGATGCGGAGAGGTGGGACATATAAGTCCAAACTGCTCACAACAGTTCAAGGTATGTTATAACTGTGGATATGAGGGTCATATAGCTCGAGAGTGTTCTGTAGCAAAACCAAGTTCAGCGGGGATGGTGACTCCAAAAGTTGTCCCGGATAAGTCAAAATCAGCGGTTCCTGGAAGGGCATTTGTCGTGACTGGCCAAAACACGAGAAACCCGAACGAGGTGATCACGGGTAAGCTAATCTTGAATTCTTACGAAGTTTATACTTTACTAGATACCGGTTCTACCCATTTTTTATCTCTCCTACTTGTGCTCAACGTTTAAACTTGACTCCGGAGAAATTGGACTTTGACTTATCTGTTAAAACTCCGTTGGGTGAAACCTTCGTTACATCTACAGTTTATAAATCTTGCATGATCCAAGTTGGCACTATCACATTACCTGTTGATCTTATCTCTTTAAAGATACTTGCTTTTGATGTGATTTTAGGAATTGATTGGTTAACCACTCATCATGCTAAAATTGATTGTTTTCGTAAGGTTGTTAGTTTTCATATTCCTAATCAACCTGTTATGCGAATTCAAGCAACCAAACCACTAAAATCAATCGCTGTCATACCAAGCCATAAAGTCATTCGTTTATTAAAAAACGGATGTCAAGCTTTCTTAGCCTATGTCATGGACTTGAACAAAAATACGTCAGATTTGAATGATATTTCTGTTGTTAGTGAATTTCCTGACGTATTTCCTGAAGAATTTCCTGGCCTAACCCCGAGCGTGATATTGAATTTTTGTATTGATCTTCAACTCGATACAAAACCCATTTCTAAAATCTCATATTGAATAGCTCCTATTGAACTTCAGGAGTTAAAAACCCAACTATAGAAGTTGGTACCCGGGCCTCTATCTGGTGACTTCCTTTGTGGAATACACCAAAGCCATACTCTCCGTAAGGGACTCTATATTTGTGTGGTGGTAAAACAATAGGTGCCATTGTGACGTGCTATCCAAGATTGGGATATGAATCACAATTGAGAGCAACCGAAGTCGGTGACCAAAGTACGTAGCTTTCTGGGCTTAGCTGGTTACTATCAGAGATTTGTGGAAGGATTTTCTCGAATCGCTACTCCGTTAACTTAGCTGACTCAGAAAGATACAAAATTCGTATGGAGCGAGGAATGCGAGAAGATTTTCCAATAGCTCAAGAGGCGACTCATTCGGAACCTGTTCTGACCATACCATCCTGGAAAAGCGAATGTGGTAGCTGACGCGTTGAGTAGAAGATTGTACGCGAGTACGAGTGCGATATTGTTGAACACAAAGACCTATTTTGTATAATTTATAAATTATAGAGATAGAGTTAATGACTCTAGGGACCCACGTGATGATATACGAGTAAAATCGACTTTAATCGATAAAGTTAAAGCTGCTCAAGCTACGGACATAGAGCTGATGCGTATGAAGAAGAAAGTGCAAGAAGGTGCTATTCCAGAAGCAAGAATCGATGAAGAAGGAATACTTCGAGTCAACTCCAGACTTTGTGTTCCTAACGATTTTGACTTGAAGCATAGAATAATGATGGAGGCACACAACACACCGTTTGCAATCCATCTTGAGAGTACCAAAATGTATCACGATCTTAGACATACATTTTGGTGGAGCAATATGAAAAGAGAGATCGCGGAGTTTATCTCGAGGTGTTTAACTTGTCAACGTGTAAATGCGGAGCATCAAGTGCCAAAGGGTCCATTGCAACCACTTGAGATCCCGAAATGGAAGTAGGAACACATTACCATAGATTTCGTTACAAGTCTTCCCAAGGTCTCTCAAGGCACAGATGCGATTTGGGTTATTGTTGATAGATTAACCAAGTTTGCTCATTTCTTACCGATACGTGAGACTTATTCCCTTGAACGTCTTGCTAGTATGTATGTGAACGAGATTGTGAGATTGCATGACATGCCAGTATCCATAGTTTCAGATCGTGACCCAATATTCACTTCACGATTTTGGGTTAGCTTGCAGAAAGCTATGGGCACGGATTTACGATTCAGTTCGGCATACCATCCTCAAACGGACGGACAATCAGAGAGGACTATTCAAACTCTTGAAGATCTATTAAGACTCTGTGTCCTAGATCTCAAAGGGAGTTGGGATAAGTACCTACCATTGGTGGAATTCTCCTACAACAACAGTTATCAGGCGAGCATAGGTGTGGCTCCATTCGAGGCGTTGTATGGAAGAAAATGTCGTTCTCTAGTATGCTGGGACGAGGTGGGTGAAGCAACATTGTTGGGACCAGAGTTGGTACGCATAACTACAGAGAAGATCCAAACGATTCGACAACGTATACAAACAGCATAGGATCGACAAAAGAGTTATGCGGATCTTCATCGGAAGGACGTGAAATTTAATATTGGGGATCATGTATTGTTACGTGTTACACCATAGAAGAGAGTTACAAGATTTGGGAAGAGAGGAAAGCTCAATCCAAGATTTGTTGGTCCATTTGAGATTCTTGAGCGAATAGGAAATGTGGCATATAGACTCGCATTACCTCCAAGCATGTCTCGTGTTCATAATATTTTTCATATATCTGTGTTACGTAAATATGTGAAAGACCCAGACCACGTTATTGAGTTAGAACCGGACGAGATAGCTGAAGACTTAACGTACGAAGAGGTACCTGTCAAGATCTTGGATAGAAAGGAGCATGTCCTACGCACGAAGGTCATACCACAAGTTAAAATTTTGTGGAGAAACCATGCTATTGAGGAAATGACCTGGGAGTTAGAAACGGAAATAAAAGCGAGGTATCCTCATCTTTTCGAAACACCAGGTACGTACGTCAATTTTGAGGACGAAATTTCATAAGAAGGGGAGGTTGTAAGACCCCAAATTATTAATAAATGAAATTTAAATTAACACTATTTATTATTTTGAAATAGTAAGGGTTAAATTGATTAATGAGGTTAGTTATGGGTAAAATGCGCAAATATTTCAAATAAGCAGGGGGTTATAAAATATTCATTGTTGTCGGGGAATATTCGTTTGGTCGTGGAATATTCTTCCTGTCGGGGAATATTCGTACGACGGCGCAGCCTTGTGTGGGCCCCATAACGGAAAATAATTGGATAAAGATAACGACAAAAATTAAGTTTTTATAAATAACGACGTAGTTGTTACCGTTAACACAGTTGGAATACCCGGTGGTTAAAATACAGTAATACACGTGGTTGTACAGTAGCACACGGATTGCACAGTATTTTAGAATTATTGATTCTTACGTAAGAAGGTACTACTCAATAATGGTTACAGTAATTACTGTTCAGTATTTTATTTTATTGATTCAATAATTGTTGCGTTGATATTTTATATTACTGTTGTTTCAATAATTGTCACTACACAGTATTTCCCATTATCAGATCAATAATTCATATTATTTGAATAATATTATTAGATAACATTATTGGCAATGTCTAGAAAGTTCTGTCTAAGGAGAGGTTTGGTCATCTAATTGCGCGCCAGTAAGGAGAAATCCTTATTGGAAAGCTCCCTCTTTCTTGGGAACGGCCTGGTTGTCATAAATGTGATTCTGTAATATTATTTGTGAATAATTAATTATTGATTCATATGATAAGGAAATATTTATTTTATATGGATATAAATGAGGGATATATTTTTGTGGTTAAAAATAAAGGAGTTAATGTTGAGGTTTTTATCAGTATTTTTGTCGGAATGGAGGTATTAAAAATCAGGGTTTTTGAGATATTTTGCGGGGGTTATAATTTTTAATCCGACCGTTGGATCGTGGTAATTTTTGGATATGTTATACATATATAAGTTGAGTATATGTCCACAAATTTTGAACCGTTAAAAATGAACGTATGATTTATTATGAATTTTACAAGATGACTGGTTCAGAAATTGTTGAATTTTCGGAGTTAATCATTTTGGTGGAAAATTCTAGAATTAGTGGGCCCCACTCTTGGTTGGTGAAGAAATGTGCTGAGATTTTTATTCAAATGTGGTGGGTGGGAATAGTAACAGGTAAAGCCATCAGGTTGCAGGTTAAGTCTGCTTCGGCGTGCTAACATTTTCCTATAAATAGAGGGCTAAGTTAGAATTAAAAATTACACCAGGATTCATAAGTTTTCTCTCTTTCTCTCTAGATTATTGAGTGTATTTTGTGAGTATTTAGATACTTTAAAAATTACTATTCAGCACAAGTTTTATTCAGCCTCATATCCGATATTCAGTCAGAAGTACGGTTATTTTGAGGTAAGGGATATTATTTTCTTCTTAAATGATATTATTTTCTTCAATATCATTATGCTGAAATATTGATATGAGTTTTTTTTTATATCAAATTTGAAGCTTTTTGTGTCGGGGTTACTATTCACGTATACGACACTATTCACGTATACGGCACTATTCACGAATACGACATTATTCATCGAAAAATAAAATTTTTTCTTTTTGTCCAAGATGTCTATTATGGTTACTATCTTTGATTGTATCCATGTTTTGATCTTTATTTTTAATTTCTACTTCACAATTGATTATTATAAAGTATTATTGATCTTGGATAAACTGTTATACGAATCCCTACTATTTGTCCTTCTGTCTCACTGGATTCGTTTTTTTTAAGATATTTTTTATCATCCTCAGTCCTAAATGATGATATTACTGAATATCTTTGGCCTGTAGTGCAAAGATGTATGATTACCTGATGAATATCTTTGGCCTGTAGTGCAAAGATGAACAGGTGTTGAGATGAACATGACCGACTGGTGTTACAAATGAATATCTTTGGCCTGTAGTGCAAAGATGAATATTTGATTCAAGATGTATATTGATTGATGTTACAGGGATAAAATATTTATGATGGACTTTTAAATCTTAGAAGATAGTAGAATTCTTTCTCTACTTGACTCTTTTAATGGTTTGCTGTTTCCGCTGCAGTTGTTGATCTAAAACTTGTTGTCGATTATATTCTATCAGATTTTTCCCTGTTGAATACTAATGATAATTTGTTGTATATTATCTTAGTCATAATATTCTTTATTGGGCTAGTTGAGCTCACCCTTTTCCTTTTTGTTCCAGTTTTCTTCTCAGGAGGTGAGAACATAGCAGGATCTAGTCGGGGTATGGAGTGATGGTTCTAGAAAGATGTTTAGTAGTCCTCACTATTTCTGTAAAATAGTGTTTAAATAATTATAATGAGGACTTATTTGAGTCTGGATATTGTCTAGAAGACAATATTTGTATTTAAACTCACAGTATATGTTGTTGTATTTTGCACGACAATTGTATTATTGAAGTTGTAGTTTGCTTTTTGTATCATGTATTTGGCGACTCAGAATGGGTGTTGTATACCTATTTTGGGGGCGTCACAGTTGGTATCAAAGCTTGGGGATATGGTCTCTGGCGGAGATCAGAGAATAGAACTAGGAGGGGAGAGACGAGTAAATCATTCGCTAGTGTGTCTTACCTAAGCTTATTTATTGGTCGGTCATAAACTGTGAGTTTAAATACAAATATTGTCATCTAGACAATATTCTTTTTTTTCTTTTTGTCCAAGATATCTATTATGGATACTAGCTTTGATTATATCCATGTTTTGATCATTCTTGAATTTTACTCCACTATGGTTATTTATGAAGTATTTTTAAACTTGGATTGTTTAAAATACGAATCCTTAATGTTTATTCTTTTGTTTCACTGGATTCGTTTTCTTCAAAATATTTTTCATCATCCTCAGTCCTAAATGATGATATAACTGAATATCTTTGGCCTGTAGTGCAAAGATTAATGATTTTATGATGAATATCTTTGGCCGTAATGCAAAGATGAACATGTGTTGAGATGAACATGACCAACTGATGAATATCTTTGGCCTGTAGTGCAAAGATGAATATTTGAATCAAGATGTATATTGATTGATGTTACAGAGATAAAATATTGATGATGGACTTTTAAAATCGTTGAAGATAGTAGATTTCATTATCTACTTAACTCTTCTAATGAATTATTATTTCCGCTGCGAATATTGAATTAAAATTTGTTGTCTATTGTATTCTATTAAATTTTTCCCTATTGAGGACTAACGATAATTTGTTCTATATTATCATAGTCATAATGTTCTTTACTGGGCTAGTTGAGCTCACCCTTTTCCTTTTTGTTCCATTTTTCTTCTCAGGAGGCGAGAATGTAGCGAGTACTAGTCGGGGTATAGAATGAAGGTTCTAGGAAGTTGTTTTAGTAGTCCTCACTATTTTTGTAAAATATTGTACCAATAATTGTAATAAGAACTTATTTGGGTATGAATATTGTCTAGATGGAAATATTTATATTTAAACTCACAGTTTTTATGTTGTATTATTAAAGTTGTAGTTGTTTCTGTACCATGTATTTGGCGACTCAGAATGAGTGTTGTATATCTATTTTGGGGGCGTCATAGTTGGTATCAGAGCTTAGGGATATGATCTCTGGCGGAGATCGGGGAATAGAACTAGGATAGGAGAGACGAGTAAATCCTTCGCTTGTGTGTCTTACCTAAGCTTATTTGTTGGTCGGTCATAATATAGGGATATTATGTGATATGTTAATTTGTTAAATTAACCCTGGTTTTATGGTAGTATTTGAGAATGTTGACTGAGAATGTTAACAGTGGAGTAAATGAGACCGTGGAGACACCTTTCCTCACCAATGAGGAGAACGTGCAACAGGCTGACAATGTTCCTCCTGTAAACAACACCACTGAGCAGGCGATGAACGATGAGATGTTTAGAAGCTTTTTGCGGTTCATGCAAAACCAGACAAAGGAGATTCCTGTTCAAAATGTAGGAAGAAACAATGGCAACGCACAACTGGTCACAGCAAAATAGTTCAAAGAGTTGGTACCACCAGAATTCTGGGGAAAGCCGGATCCGATTAAGGCGGAGACGTGGGTCAAGCAAATTACCAAGATATTTGATGTCTTGGGATGCACGGAGGAACAGAAAGTTCCATTCGCCACTTTTATGTTCCGTAATGAGGCAGATTACTGGGGAAATCTGTGAAGCGTACCCATCCAGCCGCACTCAGCATGTCTTGGGAGACATTTCAGAAACTGTTCAATGACAAATAATTTCCTAAAAGTGTTCGTCATATGAAGGAGGTAGAGTTTATTAGATTGGAACAAAATAACATGACGGTGTCCCAATACGAGGCGAAGTTCGCGGAGTTATCCAGGTTTGCACCTCATTTGGTGGAGAATGAGGAACGTATGATGCGGATGTTTCTGAGAGGTTTGAAACCTGGCATACGTCAATATCTCATTTCTCATAAATTTTCCCTCTATTCAAATGTTGTCAACAGGGCTCAATTATTAGAGCGAGATAACGAGTACGGTCAACCGAGGGACCACAACCAGGACCATACCGGTGACAGCAGTCATCAGAACAACGATAACCAGCGGAGAAATAAGAATACAGACAAGAGCGGCAACCACTTTGGTGGTAATCATGGCTATGAGAATAGAAGAAGCGAGTCGGGAGGAGATTTAAAAAAAAGGAGATTCAACAATGACAATACGAGGACGTCAGCACCAGCAGCAACTGGTTTTAAGGGAGGAGAACGACCACCGGTCGTATGCTATAAATGTGGAAAAGAGGGACACATCAGCCCAAATTGTCTACAACAGTTCAAGGTATGCTATAATTATGGAAAGGAAGGACATATCGCTCGAGATTGTACGGTAGCGAAATCAAGTCCGGTGGGGATGGTGACTCAAAAGGCTGTCCCAGAAAAGTCAAAGTCAACGGTTCCTGGAAGAGCGTTTGTCGTGACTGGTCAACATGCGAGGAACGCAAACGAGGTGATCACGGGTAAGCTAATCATAAATTCATGCGAAATTTATACCTTACTAGATACTGGTGCTACCCATTCATTTATTTCTCCTGCTTGTGCTCAACGTTTAAACTTGACTCCGGAGAAATTAGACTTTGATTTATCTGTGGAGACTCTGTTAGGAGAAACTTTCATCACATCCACTGTTTATAAATCTTGTTTGATCCAAGTTGGCACCATCACATTACCTGTTGACCTTATCTCTTTAAAGATACTTGCTTTTGGTGTGATTTTAGGGATTGATTGGTTAACTACTCATCATGCCAAAATTGATTGTTTTCGTAAGGTTGTTAGTTTTCATATTCCTAACCAACCTGTTGTGCGAATTCAAGCAACTAAGCCATTAAAATCAATCACTGTTATATCAAGCCATAAAGCCATTCGTTTATTAAAAACGGATGTGAAGCTTTCTTAGCCCATGTTATGGATTTGAATAAAGACACGTCATATTTGAATAATATTCCTGTTGTTATTGACTTTCCTAACGTATTTCCTAAAGAACTTTCCGGTCTACCCCCGGAACGTGAAGTTAAATTCTTTATTGATCTTGAACCTGGTATAAAGCCCATTTCTAAAACCCCATATCGAATGGCTCCTATTAAACTTCAGGAGTTAAAGGTCCAACTACAGGAGTTGTTGGACATCAGTTTCATTCGTCCTAGTACATCTCCTTGGGGTGCTCCTATTTTATTCGTAAAGAAGAAAGACGGGAGTATGCGACTTTGTATTGACTACCGAGAATTGAACCATATCACTATCAAGAATAAGTATCTGCTACCTCGAATTGATGACCTGTTTGACCAATTGCAAGGAGCACAATTCTTTTCAAAGATCGATCTTCGTTCTAGATATCATCAGCTGAAGATTAGAACTGAGGATATCCCAAAGACTGCCTTCAGAACTCGGTATGGGCATTATGAATTCTTAGTCATGTCTTTTGGATTGACTAATGCTCCTGCGACTTTCATAGATATGATGAACCGAGTATTCAAGGAATATTCAGATCAGTTCATTGTTGTCTTTATTAATGACATCCTCATATATTCCAAAAGTCGTGAAGATCATGAGCACCATTTGAAGCTGGTACTCCAAAGGATTCGTGAAAATAAGCTATATGCCAAGTTGAAGAAATGCGAGTTCTGGCTTGAGGAAGTAGCAGTCCTTGGGCACGTGGTGTCAAAATATGGACTATCTGTTGACCCGGCGAAGATTAAATCAATACAAAGTTGGGAGCAACCTAAGTCGGTGATCGAAGTACGTAGCTTTCTGGGCTTAGCTGGTTATTATCGGAGATTCGTGGAAGGGTTTTCTTGAATCGCTACCCCGATAACTCAGCTGACTCGGAAGGATATCAAATTCGTATGGAGTGAGGAATGCGAGAAGAGTTTCCAAGAGCTTAAGAGGAGACTCATTTCGGCACCTATTTTGACCATACCATCTGGTTCGGATGGATTTGTTATCTACAGCGATGCTTCAGGCAAAGGGCTAGGATGTGTTCTCACGCAACGTGGGAAAGTTATAGCCCATGCCTCGCGACAACTTAAAGAATATGAGAGGAATTATCTTACTCATGATCTAGAGTTGGCAGCAGTCGTTTTCGCGCTAAAGATCTGGAGGCATTATCTATATGGGGAGAAAGTGGAGATATATTCAGACCATAAAAGCCTCAAATATTTTTTCACTAAAAAAGAACTCAACATGCGGCAACGACGTTGGCTCGAGCTATTGAAAGATTACGACCACACTATTCAATACCATCCTGGAAAAGTAAATGTGGTAGCTGACGCGTTGAGTAGAAGATCATATGCAGGAACGAGTATGATGATGTCAAGTATACGCATAGAACCAACTTTAATCGATAAAGTTAAAGTTGCTCAAGCCACAGACCCGTAGCTGATGCGTATGAAGAAGAAAGTGCAAGAAGGTGCTATTCCAGAAGCAAGGATCGATGAAGAAGGAATACTTCGAGTCAACTCCAGACTTTGCGTTCCTAACGATTCTGATTTAAAGTACAAGATCATGATGGAGGCACACAATACACCATTTGCAATCTATCTTGGAAGTACCAAAATGTATCGTGATCTTCGACATACATTTTGGTGGAACAATATGAAGATAGAGATTGCAAAGTTTATCTCGAGGTGTTTAACTTATCAACGTGTAAAGGCAGAGCATCAAGTGCCAAAGGGTCCATTGCAACCACTTGAGATTCCGAAATGGAAGTGGGAACACATTACCATGGATTTCGTTACGGGTCTTCCCACGGTTTCTCAAGGCATAAATGTTATTTGGGTTATTGTTGATAGATTAACCAAGTCTGCTCATTTCTTACCGATACGGGAGACTTATTCCCTTGAACGTCTTCCTAGTATATACGTGAATTAGATTGTGAGGTTGCATGGCATGCCAGTATCCATAGTTTCGGATCGTGATCCAAGATTCACTTCAAGATTTTAGGTTAGCTTGCGAAAAGCTATGGGTACGGATTTACGGTTCAGTTCGGCATACCATCCTCAAATGGACGGGCAATCAGAGAGGACTATTCAAACTCTTGAAGATCTATTAAGACTTTGTGTCCTAGATTTCAAAGGAAGTTAGGATAAGTACCTACCATTGGTGAAATTCTCCTACAACAACATTTATCAGGCAAGTATAGGTGTGGCTCCATTTGAAGCATTGTATGGACGAAAGTGTCGCTTTTCAGTATGTTGGGATGAGGTGGGAGAAGCAACGTTGTTGGGACCAAAGTTGGTACGAATGACTACAGAGAAGATCCAAACGATTCGACAACGTATACAAACGGCACAGGATCAACAAAAGAGTTATGCGGATCTTCATCGAAAGGACATGGAATTTGACATTGGGGATCATGTATTGTTGCGTGTGGCTCCATGGAAAGGAGTTACAAGATTTGGAAAGAGAGGAAAGCTCAATCCACGATTTATTGGTCCATTTCAGATTCTTGACCGAGTAGGAAATATGGCCTATAGACTCGTGTTACCTCCAAGTATGTCGCGTGTTCATAATGTTTTTCATATATCTGTGCTGCGTAAATATGTGAAAGACCCAAACCACGTTATTAAGTTAGAACCGGATGAAATAGCCAAAGACTTAACGTACGAAGAGATACCTGTCAAGATCTTGGATAGGAAGGAACATGTCCTACGCACGAAGGTCATACCACAAGTTAAAGTTTTGTGGAGAAACCATGCTATTGAGAAAATGACCTGGGAGTTGGAAACGGAAATGAAAGCGAGGTATCCTCATCTTTTCGAAATACCAGGTACGTACGTCAATTTCGAGGATAAATTTTCATAAGGAGAGGAGGTTGTAAGATCCCAAATTATTAATAAAAGAAATTTAATTTTCTCTATTTATCATTTTGAAATAGTAAGGGTTGATTTGATTAATGTGGTTAGTTATGGATAAAATGCGCAAATATTTTAAATAAGCAAGTGGTTATACAATATTCATTTTTATCGGAGAATATTCGTTTGGTCGTGGAATATTCTTGCTGTCGGGGAATATTCGTACGACGGCGCAGCCTTGTGTGGGCCCCATAACGAAAAGCGATTGGATGAAGAAAATGACAAGTATAAGTTGTTTATAAATAACGGCGTAGTTGTTGTGACGCCCCCAAAATAGGTATACATCACCCATTCTGAGTCGCCAAATACATGGTACAGAAATAAATACAACTTCAGTAATACAATTGTCGTGCAGAATACGACAATATATATACTGTGAGTTTGAATACAAATATTGTCTACTAGAGAGTATACAAACTCAAAAGGAGTCCTCATTACAATTATTACAATATTTCACAGAATAGTGAGGACTACTAATGCAACCATCTGGACCGTCAATCCATTCCCCGACTAGTCCCAGCTATATTCTCATTTCCTGAAGAGAACATTGAAAGAAAGGGTGAGCTCAACTAGCCCAGTAAGAAATATTATGACTAAGATAATGTACAACAAATTATCATTAGTCTTCAACAGGGAAAAATCTGATAAAATATAATAGACAACAAGTTTTAGATCAACAACTGCAGCGAAAAAAGCAATTCATTAGAAGAGTCAAGTAGAGCATAAAACCTACTATCTTCTATGATTTAAAAGATTTATCATTAATTTTATTGCTGAGATTTAGCTTAATAAATAATCCACATCATCGAATCATCTCTACACTACGGGCCAAAGATAATCGTATTTTCATCAACGGTCATGATCATGCCATAAAATAATTCATCTTTGCACCCTTGGCCGAAGAGAATCCATGGCCATAATTATACCAAAAATTATCCATCAATGCACTACGGGCCAATGAGGACTTTTACCACATCATTTGTAACATTACGGTCATGATTATACCGAATAATCCCTGGTCATAATCATACCAAGTCCATCTATGCACTACAGGCCACAGATGACTTTCAACAGAATATAAACATGAGGATGATGACAATGATATAATAATTCAATTAAACAAGTTCAAGGATAAATTTTAAAGATTTATAATTTAATTTATCCAGAAATTAATAACGTCCAAATTGTCAACATGATACTACTTTGTGGAGTAAAATTCAAGAATAATACTCAGTTGGTCATGTTCATCTCAACACCTGTTCATCTTTGCACTATGGGCCAAAGATATTCATCAAGTAATCATTTATCTTTGCACTACAGGCCAAAGATATTCAGTAATATCATCATTTAGGACTGAGGATGATGAAAAATATATTAAAAAAAACGAATCTAGTGAGATAAAAGAATAAATATTAGAGATTCGTATTACAGTTTATCCAAGTTCAATAATACTCCGAAATAACCAATTTCGAAGCAGAATTTAAAAATAATGATCAAAACATGGATACAATCAAAGATAGTAACCATAATAGCCATCTTGGATAAAAAGAAGAAAATTTCATTTTTCGGTGAATAGTGCCATATTCGTGAATAGTGTCGTATACGTGAATAGTGCCGTATACGTGAATAGTAATCCCGACATAAAAAGTTCCAAACTTAATAAAAAGTTCAAACTAATATTTCGGCATAATGATATTGAAAGAAATAATATCATTTACGAAAGAATAACATCCCTTACCTCAGAATAACTGTACTTCTGAATGAATTTCGGATATAGTGCTGACAGATACTTGCACTAAATAACAACTCTCAAAGTATCAAAATACTCACAAAATACGCTCGAGAATATAGAGAGAGAAAGAGAGAAAACTTATGAATTCTGGTGTGATTTTCAATTCTAACTTAGCCCTCTATTTATAGAAAAATGTTAGCACGCCGAAGCAGACTTGACCTGCAACCTGATGGCTTTACCTGCTACTATTGCCACCCACCACATTTGAAATAAAATTCAGCACATTTCTTCACCAACCACAAGTGGGGCCCACTCAATTCTAGAATTTTCTACCAAAATCATTTATAAACCTAATTTTTGAATCAGTCACCTTTTAAAATTTATAAGTAACGGTTCAAAATTTGTGGACATATACTCAACTTATATATGTATAACATATCCAAAAATCACAACGATCCAACGGTCAGATTAAAAATTATAACTCACGCAATATATCTAAAAAATACTGATTTGATTTTTAATACCTCCATTCCGATAGAAATACTGATAAAACACCTCAACATTAATTCCTTCAATAATAACCACATAAATAAATCCATTATTTATATCCACATCAAATAAATATTTCTTTATCATATAAATCAATAATTAATTATTCATAAATAATATTAAAGAATCACAATTATGACAACCAGTCTGTTTTCAGGAAAGATGAGACTTTCTAATAAGGATTTCTCCTTACTGGCGCGCAATTAGGTGACCAAACCTCTCCTTAGACAAAACTTTCTAGACATTACCAATAATGCTATCTAATAATAATATTCAAATAATATGAATTATTGATCTGATAATGGGAAATACTGCGCAGTAACAATTATTGAAACAACAATAATATAAAATATCGACGCAACAATTATTGAATCAATAAAATAAAATATTGAACAGTAACTACTATAACAATTATTGAGTAGTGCCTTCTTACGTAAGGATCAATAATTCAAAAATACTGTGCAAAACCGTGTGCTACTGTGCAACCATGCGTATTACTGTATTTTAACTACCGGGTATTCTAACAGTGTTAACGGTAACAACTACGCCGTTATTTATAAAAATTAATTTTGTCATTTTCTTCATCCGACAGTTATTCTGTTATGAGGCCCATAAATGGCTGCGCCGTCGTACGAATATTTCCCGACAGAAATAATATTCCACGACCAAACGAATATTCTCCCGACAACAATGAATATTTTATAACCACTTGTTTATTTTGTAAAATTTGCACATTTCACCCATAACCAAAATATTATATCAAATTAACACCGTATTATTCACAATAATAATTAGAGAAAATTTGATTTTATTCATTAATAAGTTGGGGTCTTACAGTTGTTACCGTTAATACTGTTGGAATACCCGGTGGTTAAAACACAGTAATACGCGTTGTTGCACAGTAGCACACGGTATTGCACCAATTATTGATTCTTACGTAAGAAGACACTACTCAATAATTGTTACAGTAATTATTGTTTAGTATTTTATTGATTCAATAATTGCTACGTTGATATTTTATATTACTGTTGTTTCAATAATTATCACTACACAGTATTTTTCATTATCGGAGCAATAATTCATATTATCTGAATAATATTATTAGATAACATTATTGGCAATGTCTAGAAAGTTCTGTCTAAGGAGAAGTTTGGTCACCTAATTACGCGCCAGTAAAGAGAAATCCTTATTGGAAAGCCACTCTTTCCTGGGAACTGCCTGGTTGTCAGCATTGTGATTCTGTAATATTATTTATGAATTATTAATTATTGAATTATATGATGAGAAAAATATTTATTTTATGTGGATATAAATGGAGAAAATTTTTAAAGTGACCATTGTTGAAAATCGATATTTTATCTTTTCTGATAAAATAATATTTTATTATATTATTATAATATAATAATGATGATATTTTAACAATAAATGTGGGATATATGAGTATATGAGGAGGAATAATATTTTTGTTGTAAAAGTTGTTTAAAACATGTTAAACATGTCTGTGGGCCCATTTCTTGACTGAAATTTGATTATGGCTTGTAAAATCGTCCGTTTGTAAATTTCGGTCAATTTCTGTTTGGAATTTAGAAAAACTTTCTTATGCAAAGTTGTAGATAATGGAATTTCCTATAAAAAAAGACATGTGGTTTGAATTTTTCTGATAAAAGGGCTATTTATTATGAATTATTGAAGTTTCGAAGTTCCGGAATTTTTTTTTAAGTTTAAAATATTTTAATTCACAAAAACGTTTTTTATGATGTAAGCTACTTGAATGGCTGATCTTTGACTAAAAAAGTGGGTGTAGGAAATTAATATATATATATATATATATATATATATATATATATATATATATTATTAAATTTTCTGCTTTGGTGTTCTAAGCAATTTTCTATAAATAGGGTGCTTAGGTTAGAATTGAAAATCACACCAGAAACTGAAGTTTTCTCTCTCTTTCTCTTTCGATATATTGAGTGTATTCTTGTGAGTATTTTAATACTTTGAGTGTTATTATACGGTGCAAGTTCAAGTCAGAGCCTATATCTGGTGTTTCAACTAGAAGTACTGTCTTTACAAGGTAATGGATGTTATTTTTTTTCGTAAATGATATTATTTCTTTCAATATCATTATATTGGTCTGAACTTTTTATCAAATTTAGAACTTTTTATGTCGGAGTTACTATTCACGTATACGACACTATTTACGTATACGACACTATTCACGAATACGACACTATTCATCGAAAAATGAAATTTTCTTCTTTTTGTTCAAGATATCTATTATGGATACTAGCTTTGATTGTATACATGTTTTGATCATTCTTGAATTTTACTCCACTATGGTTATTTATGAAGTATTTTTAAACTTGGATTGTTTAAAATACGAATCCTTAATGTTTATTCTTTTGTTTCACTGGATTCGTTTTCTTCAATATTTTTCATCATCCTCAGTCCTAAATGATGATATAACTGAATATCTTTGGCCTGTAGTGCAAAGATTAATAATTTTATGATGAATATCTTTGGCCGTAGTGCAAAGATGAACATGTGTTGAGATGAACATGACCAACTGATGAATATATTTGGCCTGTAGTGCAAAGATGAATATTTGAATCAAGATGTATATTGATTGATATTACATGGATAAAATATTGGTGATGGGCTTTTAAAATCATTGAAGACAGTAGATTTCATTCTCTACTTAACTCTTTTAATGAATTATTATTTTCGCTGCGAATATTGATTTAAAATTTGTTGTCTATTGTATTCTATTAAATTTTTCCCTGTTGAGGACTAACGATAATTTGTTCTATATTATCTTAGTCATAATGTTCTTTACTGGGCTAGTTGAGCTCACCCTTTTCTTTTTTGTTCTATTTTTCTTCTTAGGAGGCGAGAATGTAGTGAGTACTAGTCGGAGTATGGAATGAAGGTTCTAGGAAGTTGTTTTAGTAGTCCTCACTATTTTTGTAAAATATTGTACCAATAATTGTAATGAGGACTTATTTGGGTATGCATATTGTTTAGATGACAATATTTGTATTTAAACTCACAGTTTTTATGTTGTATTATTAAAGTTGTAGTTGTTTCTGTACCATGTATTTGGAGACTCAGAATGGGTATTGTATATCTATTTTGGTGGCGTCATAATATCACCATTATTATATTATTATAATATAATAATATATTTAATTGAATTATTTTATCAGAAAAGATAAAATACCAATTTTTAACAATTGTCACATTAAAAATTTTCTCCATCTATATCTACATAAAATGAATATTTTTCTCATCATATAAATCAATAATTAATTATTCACATATAATATTATAGAATCACAATACTGACAACCAGGCCGTTTCCAAGAAAGAGGGGGCTTTTCAATAAGAATTTCTCCTTACTGGAGCGCAATTAGGTGACCAAACCTTTCGTTAGACAGAACTTTCTAGACATTATCAATAATTCTATCTAATAATATTATTTAAATAATATGAATTATTGATCTGATAATGAAAAATACTGTGCAGTGACAATTATTGAAACAACAATAATATAAAATATCAACACAACAATTATTGAATCAATAAAATAAAATATTAAACAGTAATTACTGTAACAATTATTGAGTAGTGCCTTCTTACGTAAGAATCAATAATTGGTGCAATACCGTGTGCTACTGTGCAACAACGCGTATTACTGTATTTTAACCACCGGGTATTCCAACAGTATTAACGGTAACAACTACGCCGCTATTTAAACTTGTCGTTTTCTTCATCCAATCGCTTTCCGTTATGGGGCCTACACAAGGCTGCGCCGTCGTACGGATATTCCCCGACAGCAATGAATATTTTATAACCACTTGCTTATTTGAAATATTTGTGCATTTTACCCATAACTAACCACATTAATCAATTCAGCCCTTACTATTTCAAAATAATAATTAGAGGAAATTCAATTTCATTTATAATAAGTTGGGGTCTTACAGTAGATGCTATGAGTGGACTGTTGAGTGAGCCCATACCAGCTGATGTCAGAGTCAGGGATCGCATTCTTCGGCGATTGTTCCTGATGATCATTAGGGGTTGCTTCATAGCAGATAACTCTTCTATGATGTCGTTCGCTTTGATCAGCGCCATGCGACATGTGGACCGTATTGGAGAGTATGATTGGGGTTCCTATACCTTTTGCCTATTTCCTCAGGGGCATGCGTATGCGCTCGCAGGGCTTGACTGAGGCTTGGTTAGGATTTTACCCATTTCTGCTGGTGAGTATTTCTCTTGTAATTTACCATGTACAGGTTAAGAGTGTTAACTGACAGCAAATGTTTGCCTTTGTGTTGGCAATTTTGGGCCTATGGGAGGCTCCCATGTTTACGTCCTGTGAGTGTATTAGGGTCGGATACCTATCCACGAGGACGACGATGACATCATTCCATACTGGTGGAGGTCTCTGTAGCTGAGGGTTTCACTCATTGTCGCCTACAGCCGGAGTTGTTGACAGCTGATGTCATCACATGGATTCCCTACTTTTGGGAGCACTTAGCCATTGGATTTGAGGATGGGTACCCGACTGGAGTCGAGTACGTGATTTCCACCCGTAGGGTTCCTCTCTTAGCAGATGGAGGATGGGAGCTCTATTTAGGAGAGCGTGCTATTAGGAGCACCACAGGAGAGATCCGTATACCGATCTTGCCTCTTGCCAGGCGTTATTGGCCTGTGTCACAGTCACCCGTCATTGATATCCCATTGTTGGGTGTTGACGGTTTTGCATTGTCAGAGGGTCCTTGTACTCAGGATGTATTCCAGCATTGGTGGATCCCTCGTACCATTGGAGCCCAAGCCCGCCCCACTCAGTTCATAAGGGATATGGTTCCAGGATCCATGATGATGACAGATTGGCTAGCCTGTGTCCGAGATCCGACTCATGTGACACAGATTGACAGCTTGACCCAGCGACTGGATTGGGCACATTTCTTTATACGACATTTGGGCAGAGATCCAATAGAGGCAGATTCGTTTGATCCTTCCAGCGCAGGAGCTGGCCCCTCAGATGACCCATTTGGTTTTGCCGGCGTAGATCCTCCTTTGTATAGGCCTGACATCCCTGTTGATACAGATCCAGTGACTCAGGAGGAGTTACATCAGGTGGACAGGATTGATGATGTAGATATTGACACTATTGTCTTTTTCTGATGTGTATTCTCGTTATCTCTTTTGATAGGCCTCTTGTTAGATATTGGGTGGCTGTGCCCCATTCTTGCTATATCTTTTGATAGGCCTCTGTTAGTAGTAGGGCGTCTGTGCCCCATTTCCCTGTATTTTTAGCTATACAGAGATGATGTGTATAGATGATGATGTATTTAGGAATGTATGTACTATCTTCTATCCCCTGCATCATATTGCCATCTATTATCTGTTATGCATATGTATGTATGTCCAGAGATATTCAACATTGACCCCTGGATGGTATTATGATACGACCCACACATATGTCTTCTTTGACAGTCAGCCGCATAGAGCACACCCCGCTATTATTGGTGGCATCCCGTTTGAGATATTGGTATGATAGAATGTCACCCTCAGATAGGGTGACCGTAGATCAGCTATTGCAACATACCATGACCCTTTTGATGTTTCAGGTTCCTGCAGGATTTATGGAGGGTATGCTGGAGCACTGGGTACCGGAGAGGAAGGTTTTTCGGCTTGGGACCCAAGAGTTGACTCCTACTTTGGAGGAGTATGCACGTTTAACGATGCTGCCACTTGACAGCCCTTGCGTGCATATGGCCATTGGTGACATGAGCCGGTAGTATATGACTCTTACTGGGCTGAGGCGGAGAGTTGTGCAGGATGAGATCACATCCAGCCACGTGATATCCCAACATTTTTTGATTGACAGATTTGGCTATGAGGACAACTATGTTCGGTATTCTGGGGATTTCACCATACTAGAGGATCAGTGGCATTTGGCCAGAGTAGATGTACTGCTGCTGTGCGTATTATCAAACGTGTACATGCCATGATACATGAATGAGTTGGACATCGACGTTATTATGGAAATGAGAGCTCTCAGGGAGGGTCATACCATTATTCCGATGATCATGGAAGAGACACTGAGGTCGGCGATATTCTATAAGACTTACTCTGCAGGGGTATTCACAGGCAGTTCGGTCATGCTATACGTGTGGTTTATGTCACACTTGAGACCGATTGGCACATTTAGACGACACAGTTATTGTTTCACCCATGAGATAGCTATGTCGTATTCCTTCCAGCCTATGGAGTGTACAGATCCTGCATATTGGTCCGTTTTCCAAGCGGGGATTGGAGATCCGTTTTCTATCTTGCAGTGTACAAGGCTCAGTTCGCCCTATAGTTTCATTACTCATGCTCCGGGCATGGATTATCTCCCTCTAGCTGGTTTGAGGGGCATGACTACCTACCACCCACTGGTCGTGATGTCGCAGTTTGACCAGTTCCAGGATTTCCATCCTTTTGATGGGGCGTTAGGTCAGCGCTTAGCTTCTCGCCACTTGTCAGCAGAGGACCAATCCCGAGTGTATGCTTGTTGGGATCAGCGTGATATACCTACTTTTTTTGTCAGCCATCCGGGTTATTCGCCAGAGTATCCTGCATGGATGGAGACAGTGACTTCATCGGTTGCGGTAGTATCCACAGTGCTGGGTAGTGATTCAGATGGTGGAGATGTGACGCCCCCAAAACCGGTATACATCACCCATTCTGAGTCGCCAAATACATGGTACAAAAACAAATACAACCTCAGTAATACAATTGTCGTGCAAAATACGACAACACATATACTGTGAGTTTGAATACAAATAGAGAGTATAAAAACTCAAAAGGAGTTCTCATTACAATTATTGATACACTATTTTACAAAAATAGTGAGGACTGCTAAACAACTTTCTAAAACCGTCACTCCATACCCCGGCTAGTTCCTGCTATACTATCTCCTCCTGAGAAGAAAATGAAACAAAAAGGGTGAGCTCAACTAGCCCAGTAAGGAATATTATAACTAAGATAATATACAACAAATTATCGTTACTCTTCAACAGGGAAAATCTGATAAAATATAATAGACAACAAGTTTTAGATCAACAACTGCAGCGGAAACAGCAATCCATTAGAAAAGTCAAGTAGAGAAAGAATTCTATTATCTTCTAAGATTTAAAAGTCCATCATCAATATTTCATCCCTGTAACATCAATCAATATACATCTTGAATCAAATATTCATCTTTGCACTACAAGCCAAAGATATTCATTTGTATCACCAGTTGGTTATGTTCATTTCAACACCTGTTCATCTTTGCACTACAGGCCAAAGATATTCATCAGGTAATCATACATCTTTGCACTACAGGCTAAAGATATTCAGTAATATCATCATTTAGGACTGAGGATGATGAAAAATATTTTAAAGAGAACGAATCCAGTGAGATAAAAGAACAAATATTAGGGATTCGTATTTTAGTTTATCCAAGTTTAATAATACTCCATAATAACCAATTTTGAAGCAGAATTCAAAAATAAAGATCAAAATATGGATACAATCAAAGATAGTAACCATAATAGACAACTTGGACAAAAAGAAAAAAATTTCATTTTTTGGTGAATAGTGCCGTATACGTGAATAGTAATTCCGACATAAAAAGTTCTAAATTTGATAAAAAGCTTATATCAATATTTCAGCATAATGATATTGAAGAAAATAATATCATTTTAAAAGAAAATAATATCCCTTACCTCAAAATATCAGTACTTCTGATCGGAATATCGGTATAAGGCTGAAGGAAACTTGTACTGATGAATAGAAACTCACAAAGTATCTAAATACTCACAAAATACACTCAATAATCTAGAGAGAGAAAGAGAAAAAACTTATTTCTGGTGTGATTTTCAATTCTAACTTAGCCATCTATTTATAGGAAAATGTTAGCACGCCGAAGCAGACTTAACCTACAACCTGATGGCTTTACCTGCTACTATTTCCACCCACCACATTTGAATAAAAATCTCAGCACAATTTTACCAATCAAAAGTGGGGCCCGCCAATTCTAGAATTTTTTACCAAAATGATAAATTTCGAAACTTGAACAATTTTTGAACCAGTCATCTCTTAAAATTCATAACAAATCATACGTTCATTTTTAACGGTTCAAAATTTATGGATATATACTCAACTTATATATATATATATATATATATATATATATATATATATATATATATATATATATATATATATATAACATATCCAAAAATCACAACGATCCAACGGTCGAATTAAAAATTATAACCCTCGCAATATATCTCAAAAACCCTGATTGATTTTTAATACCTCCATTCCGACAAAAATACTGATAAAACACCTCAACAATAACTCCTTCATTTTTAACCACAAAATATATCCAACATTTATATTCACATAAAATAAATATTTCTTTATCATATGAATCAATAATTAATTATTCACAATTAATATTACAGAATTATATTTATGACAACCAGACCGTTCCCAGGAAAGAGGGGACTTTCCAATAAGGATTTCTCCTTACTGGCGCGCAATTAGGTGACCAAACCTCTCCTTAGACAGAACTTTCTAGACATTGCCAATAATGCTATCTAATAATATTATTCAAATAATATGAATTATTGATCTGATAATGGAAAATACTGTGCAGTGACAATTATTGAAACAACAATAATATAAAATATCAATGCAGCAATTATTGAATCAATAAAATAAAATATTGAACAGTAACTACTGTAATAATTATTGAGTAGTGCCTTCCTTCGTAAGAATCAATAATTCAAAAATACTGTGCAATCCGTGTGCTAATGTGCAACCACGCGTATTACTGTATTTTAACCACCAGGTATTCCAACAGTGTTAACGGTAACAACTACGCCGTTATTTATTAAAACTCAATTTTTGTCGTTATCTTCATCCAATCATTTTTCGTTATGGGGCCCAAAAATAGCTGCGCCGTCGTACGAATATTCCCCGACAGAAAGAATATTCCACGACCAAACGAATATTCCCCGATAAAATGAATATTTTATAACCACATGTTTATTTTGCAAAATTTGCGCATTTCACCCATAACCAAAATATTATATCAAATTAACACCTTATTATTCACAATAATAATTAGAGAAAATTTGATTTTATTCATTAATAAGTTGGGGTCTTACAACCTCCCTTTCTTATGAAATTTCGTCCTCGAAATTAACGTACGTACTTGGTGTTTCGAAAAGGTGGGGATACCTCGCTTTCATTTCTGATTCTAACTCCTAGGTCATTTTTTCAATAGCATGATTTCTCCACAAAACCTTAACTTGTGGTATAACCTTCGTGCGTAAGACATGCTCTTTCCTATCCAAGATCTTAACATGTACCTCCTCGTACGTTAAATCTTCGGCTATCTCATTTGGTTCTAACTCAATAATGTGGTTCGGGTCTTTAACATATTTACGAAGCATAGATATGTGAAAAACATTATGAACACGAGACATACTTGGAGGTAATGCGAGTCTATAGGCCACATTTCCTATTCGGTCAAGAATTTCAAATGGACCAACAAATCGTGGATTGAGCTTTCCTCTCTTCCCAAATCTTGTAACTCCTTTCCATGGTGCAACACGTAACAATACATGATCCCCAATACTAAATTCTACATCCTTTCGATGAAGATCCGCATAACTCTTTTGTCGATCCTGTGCCGTTTGTATACGTTATCGAATCGTTTAGATCTTCTCTGTAGTCATTCGTACTAACTCTGGTCCCAACAATGTTGCTTCACCCACCTCGTCCTAGCATACTGGAGAATGACATTTTCTTCCATACAATGCCTCGAATGGAGCCACACCTATACTTGCCTGATAACTATTGTTGTAGGAGAATTCCACCAATGGTAGGTACTTATCCCAACTCCCTTTGAAATCTAGGACAAAGAGTCTTAATAGATCTTCAAGAGTTTGAATAGTCCTCTCTGATTGTCCGTCCGTTTGAGGATGGTGTGCCGAACTGAATCGTAAATCCATGCCCATAGCTTTCTGCAAGCTAACCCAAAATCGTTAAGTGAATCTTGGGTCACGATCCGAAACTATGGATACTGGCATGCCATGCAATCTTACAATCTCATTTACGTACATACTAGCAAAACGTTCAAGGGAATAAGTCTCACGTATAGGCAAGAAATGGGCAGAGTTGGTTAATCTATCAACAATAACCCAAATCGCATCTGTGCCTTGAGAAACCTTGGGAAGACCCGTAACGAAATCCATGGTAATGTGTTCCCACTTCCACTTCGAAATCTCAAGTGGTTGCAACAGACCCTTTGGTACTTGATGCTCCGCCTTTACACGTTGACAAGTTAAACACCTCGAGATAAACTTCGCGATCTCTCTTTTCATATTGCTCCACCAAAATGTATGTCTAAGATCGTGATACATTTTGGTACTCTCAAGATGGATTGCAAACAGTGTGTTGTGTGCCTCCATCATGATTCTATGCTTCAAGTCAAAATCGTTAGGAACACAAAATTTGGAGTTGACTCGAAGTATTCCTTCTTCATCGATTCTTGCTTCTGGAATAGCACCTTCTTGCACTTTCTTCTTCATACGCATCAGCTCCATATCTGTAGCTTGAGCAGCTTTAACTTTATCAATTAAAGTCGGTTCTACTCGTATGTTTTGTAGACCCCAACTTTTATAAATAAAGATGAATTTTCTATAAATATCATTTTTGAATATTATGGAGTTAATTTGATATAATGTTATAGTTGTGAGTAATATTTATAAATTTTGCAAAGTACGCAAGTTGTTATATAATATTCGATTGGTCGGAGAATATTCGTTTTAACAGGGAATATTCGTACAACGACACAATCATTGGTGGACCCCACAACGGAATTATTGTCGGATTGAGAAAACGACAAAAATATTTTATTAAAAATAACGGCGGAAGTTTTACCATTGATACTGTTGAACTACTCGGTAGTAAAAGTACAGTAATACGTGTGGTTGCATAGTAGCACACGATATTGATTATTAATGCTTATGTGAGAAGTCACTCAGTTTGATTCAATTATTGTCAGTTAATAATATGAATTATTTAGCGATAATGAAGTTTTGTTTTATTCGTATTATTAACGTAATAAAACAGAAACATCTTTTTATATAAAACAGAATACTTTATTAAAGTTATTCTATAAATAAAATATATTATATTTTATTTAAAAGATTTTTCTTTAAATATGTACCGTCAGATTAAAGTAAATCAATCTGGACCGTTCATGGATTAGTTACTATGCAGTCCATTCTTTTATAAATAGCAGCCCATTCCTTCATTATTTCTTACGAATTCACTGAACTCTAGAGAGAGAAAATATAGAGAGAAACTATAGAGAGAGAGAAGAAAAGTATTCTGCTACTTAACTACTTCCTTATTTCAGTTCTTCTTTAAAACGGTAAGGGATGTTATTCTTTCTTATTCATGAAGAGAATTGTTGTTATTCTATTTCTTATTATTCTGTTGGAATAACCTGTATACGCGGTCTACCATATACTTGGTGACATTCTTCTATTATTCTGTTGGAACATCCTGTCTGTGTGTTTTACACCGGACCTGGTTCCGTTTTTATTATTATTCTGTTGGAACATCCTATCTGTGTGTTTTACACCGGACTTGGTTCCGTCTTGTTATTATTCTGTCGGAATATCCTGTCTGTGCGTTTACGCCGGACCTGGTTCCATTATTTATTATTCTATTGGAATATCCTGTCTGTGCGTTTACGCCGGACCTGGTTCCATTATTTATTATTCTATTAAAATAACCTGTCTGTGCGGTCTATCGCATGCTGGGTGATTTCTTTTGTTATTCCATTCTTTATTATACTCAGTTGGTTAAGTTTTAACTACTATACTCCATAAAATTAGTGGAATATCCTTGATAATTGCGGTTCATCCAGTATCTTTTCATGAAAATATTCTTCTAAGCATTCTTGAATTTTACTCCACAAAGCAGTATCATGTTGACAATTTGGACGTTGTTAATTCTTGGATAAATTAATTCTTGTTTTATTGAATTCTTATATCATTGTCATCATCCTCACGTTTATAAAATGTTGAAAGTCATCTGTGGCCTGTAGTACATAGATGGACTTGGTATGATTATGACCAGGGATTATTCGGTGTAATCATGACCGTAATGTTACAAATGATATGGTAAAAGTCCTCATTGGCCCGTAGTGCATTGATGGACAGTTGTTAGCATGATCATGACCATTAATGAGTACACAAATATTCTTGGCCCGTAGTGCATGGATAATTGTGGTCGTGATACTAAAGAATATCCTTGGCCGTAGTGTAGGGGTGATTCGATGATGTGGATTATTTTATTAAGCTGAGTCCTAGCGATAACAGTGTTGAAAAACCTTTTAAATCATAGAAGATAGTAGATTTTATTCTCTACTTGACTCTTTTAATGGATTGCTTGTTCCGCTGCAGTTAAACTTGATGTTCGTTATATTTTATCAGTTTAACACAGTTGAAGGCTAATGATAATTTATTCTGCATTATCTTAGTCATAATATTTCTTACTGGGCTAATTGAGCTCACCCTTTCTTTCACTGTTCTCTTCAGGAAATGAGAATATAGCTGGGACGAGTCGGGGAACGGAGTGATGGACTAGATGATAGTATTAGTAGTACTCACTATTCTATTAAATAGTGTGACAATAATTATAATGAGGACTCCTTTTGAGTCTGTATAGTCTCTAGTAGACAATAATTGTATTCAAACTCAAAGTTATATTTTGTCGTATTGTACACGACAGTTGTATTAGTAAGTTGTATTTGTATTCTGTACCATGTATCTGACGACCTAAGATGGGTGATGTATACCTAATTTTGGGGGCGTCACATGTTTGATATCATCACGTGGGTACTTGGAGCCTTCATCTCTATCTCCATCCTTTGCAAGTCATACAAAATGGGCCTTTGTGTTAACAACATTGCACTCGTACCCGCATATGATCTTCTACTCAATGCGTCAGCTACTACATTTGCTTTTCCAGGATGATATTGGATGGTATAATCATAATCTTTCAGCAGCTCGAGCCAACGTCGTTGCCGCATGTTGAGTTCCTTTTGGGTGAAGAAATATTTGAGGCTTTTATGATCTGTATAGATCTCCACTTTCTCCCCATATAGGTAGTGTCTCCAAATCTTCAACGCGAAAACGACTGCTGCTAACTCCAAATCATGAGTAGGATAATTCCTCTCATATTCTTTGAGTTGTCGCGAGGCATAGGCTATGACTCTCCTATGTTGCATGAGAACACATCCTAACCCTTTTCCTGAAGCATTGCTGTAGATAACAAATCCATCCGAACCAGATGGTATTGTCAGAACAGGTGCCGAAATGAGTCTCCTCTTGAGTTCTTGAAAACTCTTCTCACAATTCTCGCTCCAACCGAATTTTGTATCTTTACGAGTCAGCTGAGTTAACGGAGTAGTGATTCGAGAAAATCCTTCCACGAATCTCCGATAGTAACCAGCTAAGCCCAGAAAGCTACGTACTTCGGTCACCGACTTTGGATGCTCCCAACTTTATATGGCTTCAATCTTCGCCGGGTCGACAGATACTCCATGTTTTGATACCACATGCCCAAGGAATGCTACTTGCTCAAGCCAGAACTCGCATTTCTTCAGCTTAGCATATAGCTTGTTATCGCGAAGCCTTTGTAGTACCAACTTCAAATGGTGCTCATGATCTTCACGGCTTTTGGAATAGATGAAGATGTCATCAATAAAGACAACAACGAACTGATCCAAATATTCCTTGAATACACGGTTCATCATATCCATGAAAGCAGCAGGAGCATTAGTCAATCCAAAAGACATGACTAAGAATTTGTAATGCCCGTACCGAGTTCTGAAGGCAGTCTTTGGAATATCCTCAGTTTTAATCTTCAGCTGATGATATCCAGAACGAAGATCGATCTTTGAAAAGAATTGTGCTCCTTACAATTGGTCGAACAGGTCATCAATGCGAGGTAGTGGATACCTATTCTTGATGGTGACATGGTTCAATTCCCGATAGTCGATACAAAGTCGCATACTACCATCTTTCTTCTTTACAAATAACACCAGATCACCCCAAGGAGATGTACTAGGACGAATAAAACTGATGTCCAACAACTCCTGTAGTTGGACCTTTAACTCCTGAAGTTCAATAGGAGCCATTTGATATGGGGTTTTAGAAATGGGCTTTGTGCCAGGTTCAAGGTCAATAAAGAAATCAACTTCACGTTCTGGGGGTAGACCGAGAAGTTCTTCAGGAAATACGTCAGGAAATTCATTAACAACAGAAATTTTATTCAAACCTGACGTGTTTTTGTTCAAGTCCGTGACATGGGCTAAGAAAGCTTGACATCCGTTTTTCAATAAACGAATAGCTTTATGGCTTGAAATGACAGTGATTGACTTTAATGGTTTAGTTGTTTGAATTCACATAACAGGTTGGTTAGGAATATGAAAACTAACAACCGTACGAAAACAATCAATTTTAGCATGATGCGTGGTTAACCAATCAATCCCTAAAATCACATCAAATGTAAGAATTTTCAATGAAATAAGATCGGCAGGTAATGTGATGGTACCAACTTGAATCAAGCAAGATTTATAAAAAGTAGATGTAACGAAAGTTTCTCCTAATGGAGTTTCAACAGATAAGTCAAAGTCTAATTTCTCCAAAGTCAAGTTCAAATGTTGAGCACAAGCAGGAGAGATAAAAGAATGGGTAGAACCGGTATCTAATAAGGTATAAACTTCACAAAAGTTTATGATTAGCTTACCCATGATCACCTCGTTCGGATTCCTCGCATTTTGGGCAGTCACGATAAACGCCCTTCCAGGAACCACTGACTTTGACTTATCCGGAACAGCCTTTGGAGTCACTATCCCCGTTGAACTTGGTTTCGCAACAAGACAATCTTTAGTTATATGACCTTCCTTTCCACAGTTATAACATACCTTGAACTGTTTTGGGCAGTTTGGGCTGATGTGTCCCTCTTTCCCACATTTGTAACATACGACCGGTGCTCATTCTCCTCCCCTAGAAATAGTTGATGTTGGTGCTGACGTCTTCACGTTATCGTTGTTATACCTTCTCCTTTTGAAATCTCCCGACTCGCTCCTTCTATTATCACGGCCACGATTACCACCAGAGTGATTACCGCTTTTGTCCGAATATTTTCCTCCCTGCTGGTTTTCATTGCTCCGATGACCACTGCCACTGGTATGACCCTGGTTGTGGTCCCTCGGTTGAACATACTCATTATCTCGCTCTAATAATTGAGCCCTGTTTACAACATCTGAATATAAAGAAAATTTATGAGAGATAAGATATTGCCGAATCTCGGACTTTAGACCTCTCACGAACATCCTCGTCATTCGTTCCTCATTCTCTACCAAATGAGATGCAAACCTGGATAACTCTGCAAATTTCGCCTCGTACTGGGACACCGTCATGTTGTTTTGTTCCAGTTTAATAAACTCTACCTCCTTCATTTGACGAATAGTTTCAGGAAAGTACTTGTCATTAAACAGTTTCTGAAACGTTTCCCAAGATATGTTGAGTGCGTCAGGCTGGGTACGCTTCACAGACTCCCACCAGTAGTCTGCCTCACCGCGGAACATAAAGGTGGTGAATGGAACCTTTTGTTCCTCCGTGCATCCCAAGACAACGAATATCTTGGTAATTTGCTTGACCCACGTTTCTGCCATGATCGGATCCGACTTTCCCTTAAATTCTGGTGGTCCCAACTCTTTGAACTACTTGGCTGTGACAAGCCGCGCATTGCTAGCATTCCACCCGTATTTTGTGCACGAGTCTCCCTCGTCTATTTTTGCATGAACTGCAAAAAACTTCTAAACATCCCATCATTCATCATTTGTTCGGTAATGTTGTTTACAGGAGGAATATTGCCTTCCTGTTGCACGTACCCTTGGGTGGTGATCAAAGGTGTCTCCACGGTCTGATTCACTCCATTATTAACGTTCTCAGCTACCATTCTAAAATACTGTCATAAAACAAGGGTTAATAGTCATGTCATATATTATCCCTATACTCTGACCGACCAAATAAATACCAAATAAACTTAGTCAGGTCATACTAACGAAGGAATTCCCCGTCTCTCCCCTCCTAGTTTTTGTCTCACATCTCAGCCAGTGATCATATCCCGAAGCTTTGATACCAACTGTGACGCCCCCAAAATCGGTATACATCACCCATTCTGAGTCGCCAAATACATGGTACAAAAATAAATACAACCTCAGTAATACAATTGTGCAAAATACGACAACACATATACTGTGAGTTTGAATACAAATAGAGAGTATAAAAACTCAAAAGGAGTCCTCATTATAATTATTGATACACTATTTTACAAAATAGTGATGACTGCTAAACAACTTTCTAAAACCGTCACTCCATACCCCGGCTAGTTCCTGCTATACTACCTCCTCCTGAGAAGAAAATGGAACAAAAAGGGTGAGCTCAACTAGCCCAGTAAGGAATATTATAACTAAGATAATATACAATAAATTATCGTTAGTCTTCAACAGGGAAAATCTGATAAAATATAATAGACAACAAGTTTTAGATCAATAACTGCAGCGGAAACAACAATCCATTAGAAGAGTCAAGTAGAGAAAGAATTCTACTATCTTCTAAGATTTAAAAGTCCATCATCAATATTTTATCCCTGTAACATCAATCAATATACATCTTGAATCAAATATTCATCTTTGCACTACAAGCCAAAGATATTCATTTGTATCACCAGTTGATTATGTTCAACTCAACACCTGTTCATCTTTGCACTACAGGCCAAAGATATTCATCAAGTAATCATACATCTTTGCACTACATGCCAAATATATTCAGTAGTATCATCATTTAGGACTGAGGATAATGAAAAATATTTTAAAGAGAACGAATCCAGTGAGATAAAAGAACAAATATTAAGGATTCGTATTTCAGTTTATCCAAGTTCAATAATACTCCATAATAACCAATTTTGAAGTAGAATTCAAAAATAAAGATCAAAACATGGATACAATCAAATATAGTAACCATAATAGACAACTTGGACAAAAAAAAGAAAATTTCATTTTTCAGTGAATAGTATCGTATTCGTGAATAGTGTCGTATACGTGAATAGTGCCGTATATGTGAATAGTAATCCCGACACAAAAAGTTCCAAATTTGATAAAAAGTTCATATCAATATTTCAGCATAATAATATTGGAGAAAATAATATCATTTAAGATGAAAATAATATCCCTTACCTCAAAATATCAGTACTTCTGATCGGAATATCGGTATAAGGCTGAAGGAAACTTGCACTAATGAATAGAAACTCACAAAGTATCTAAATACTCACAAAATACACTCAATAATCTAGAGAGAGAAAGAGAAAAAACTTGTTTCTGGTGTGATTTTCAATTCTAAGTTAGCCCTCTATTTATAGGAAAATGTTAGCACGCCGAAGCAGACTTAACCTGCAACTTGATGGCTTTACCTGCTACTATTCTGACCCACCACATTTGAGTAAACATCTCAGCACATTTTCACTAACCAAAAGTGGGGTCCACCAATTCTAGAATTTTCCACCAAAATGATAAATTCCGAAACTTCAACAATTTGTGAACCAGTCATGTCTTAAAATTCATAACAAATCATACGTTCATTTTTAACAGTTCAAAATTTGTGGATATATACTCAACTTATATATGTATAACATATCCAAAAATCACAACGATCCAACGGTCGAATTAAAAATTATAACCCTCGCAATATATCTCAAAAACCCTTATTGATTTTTAATACCTCCATTCCGACAAAAATACTGATAAAACACCTCATCATTAACTCCTTCATTTTTAACCACAAAATATATCCAACATTTATATTCACATAAAATAAATATTTCCTTATCATATGAATCAATAATTAATTATTCACAATTAATATTACAGAATCACATTTATGACAACCAGGCCGTTCCCAGGAAAGAGGGGGCTTTCCAATAAGGATTTCTCCTTACTGGCGCGCAATTAGGTGACCAAACCACTCCTTAGATAAAACTTTCTAGACATTACCAATAATGCTATCTAATAATATTATTCAAATAATATGAATTATTGATCTGATAATGAAAAATACTGTGCAGTGACAATTATTGAAACAACAATAATATAAAATATCAATGCAACAATTATTGAATCAATAAAATAAAATATTGAACAGTAACTACTGTAACAATTATTGAGTAGTGCCTTCTTTCGTAAGAATCAATAATTTAAAAATACTGTGCAATCCATGTACTACTGTGCAACCACGCGTATTACTATATTTTAACCACCGGGTATTCCAACAGTGTTAACGGTAACAACTACGACGTTATTTATAAAAACTCAATTTTTTTCGTTATCTTCATCCAACCGTTTTCTGTTATGGGGCCCACAAATAGCTGCGCCGTCGTACGAATATTCCTCGACAGAAAGAATATTCCACGACCAAACGAATATTCCCCGATAAAATGAATATTTTATAACCGCTTGTTTATTTTGCAAAATTTTCACATTTCACCCATAACCAAAATATTATATCAAATTAACACCTTATTATTCACAATAATAATTAGAGAAAATTTGATTTTATTCATTAATAAGTTAGAGTCTTACACGAGAGCCTATGGAGGACATTGATTCTCACACCGAGGAGGAGCCATTTATTGGGTTACCAGCTGCTCTCTTAGATTCTCCCAGTACTAGTTCTGTTGTGATCCAGCATTCGGTATAGTACTTTGAGCAGAATCTTCATTTGATGACCTTTGAGAGAGATCAGGCTAGAGCTTTGATGTTGATAGCTCTTGATGGGAGAGACGCAACTCTATTAGAGAGAGACGAGGCATTAGCTCGTAGAGATGCCGATGTTGTTGAGCGGGATGAGGCCATATCAGCCATAGATACAGTGATCGTTAAGCGGGATAATGCCATATCTGCCCGGGATGTAGCCGTCACAGATAGTATCACAGTGAGATCCCTGACCACTGGTATGCTTGTCGAGATGAGTGCATATATTGATGAGCATCGTATCACCATGCAGATGGCCTCAGACTTGCTGGTTTGTGTGGATATCCTTGTACAGGAGACCACAGTGTTACCTCCTTCTTCGGAGAGAGATGGTATGTTAAACCTGTTAGGCCGCATGCATACCGATCTGTAGATAGCCTTGTATTTTCCTACACAGACTAGCTTAGCCATTTTGTCATGTACAGTTTACATTGTGTATATCAAACATTATTATATATAGCAGGGAAATATATTTTTGATCACTTCCCTTTTAGATATGCCTGAATACTTGCTTGATATTTGCCTGCTTCTTCAGGGCTTGTGATCTTGATGTATTTTGAATTCCTCCTTGTTGGATGGACATTGAGTTGTCCCTAGACAGTTCAGAATGGATCATTAATCTGTGTGTTACCTACCATATTTAGTGCCTTGGGACTGGTTTTTGTATGGAAATGTGGAGAGAATTGTGACTTTCCTCTCTGAGATTGACCGCACCACAGATGGTCGCCAGTACTCCTATATAGGAGGAGCCTAGTTAATTCCATCTCTTATGGATTGGTATTGCTCTTCAAGGAACAACCGCAGCTTAGATGGTCGCTGAGTCTCCCGTTTAGATGGGGAGGTCAGGTAATTCCATCCCTTTGGTTTAAAGCCAATGAAATGTGGTGGATTAAAATTTGATTCCAATACTTGACAGGTATTTGTGTTTTGGTAGGGGGTTAGACCGAACCATAAATGGCTGCCTACGTACTCCTATTGAAGAGGAGACCAGGTCTGCGTAGTTCGAACCTAGTGTAAGAGGTTCAACGCTGTATGTGGCAGAAAGGGTGTTGGAATGTTTTTGTTGTTTTTGTTTTTGTAAGGAGAAGGGTGTAGAAATGTTATTGTTATTTTTTGTTTTATTGCGACCGGGCCATATAAAATGGTTGCCTACGTACTCCCATGTATCAAGTAGATCAGGTCGATGTAGTTCGCCCCTCAGGACGATTTGTAGCCAACAAAAAGTTTGATCCTATGTGGAGGACAAACTGCGGTGGGGAAGAAAGTTTAATCCTAAGTTCAGGATAAATTGCGGGTGTGAAAAGTTTGATCCCATGTTTGGGGACAAATTACAAGTATGAAAGGTTCAATCCCTAGTGGGATAACCGAAGGTGAGTAAGGGTTAAAAAATCGAGTGAAGAGGAAAGGATCTGATAATCCGAAAACCAGGCTGCTGGCTTGAAAAGTGTGTTTCCACGAGGGGCGCAGTATGGAAAAAGAGTTGTATGTAGTGAAGGGTTAAAGAACCGGAATGACTGGCGATCTGATGATCCAACACTAGGATGTTTGTTTGATGGTAACTTTAGACATAGTACCGTTTCACGGTGTCCGAGTTGATAAGTTGTGGAAATTCATCGCCGTCCATTTCCTGCAATCTAAGAGCACCTCCTGTCAATACCTCCTTGACAATAAGTGGGCCTTCCCAGTTAGGAGCAAATTTTGCTTAGACTGATCTTGGTTATCGATGATCTTCTTCAAAACCAAGTCATGTTGTTTAAACTGCCGTAGTCGGACTTTTCTGTTGTAGGATCGGGCGATCCTTTGTTGATATAACTGACCATGGAAGATTGCCGCGAATCGCCTTTCGTCTATTAGAGACAATTGGTGATACATGTCTTGTACCCATTGGTCTTCATCCAACTGAGCGTCTATCAGCACTCTGAGTGATTCCATTTCTACTTCTATTGGGAGCACTGCTTCCATCCCATAGGTTAATGCGTAGGGGGTTGCCCCAGTTGAAGTGCGCATTGATGTTCTGTAGGCTAACAGAGTAAGAGGCAATAAGTCAGGCCAGTCTTTGTGGTTGGCGGACATCTTTTACATGATCTTCTTGATGTTTTTGTTAGCCGCTTCAATAGCCCCATTCATCTTTGGATGGTAGATGACGAAGTTAAGATGTTTGATGCGGAATTTACTGCATAACTCCTCCATCATTTGGTTGTTGAGGTTCTTAGCATTGTTTGATATAATTACCTCTGGTTGTCTATATCGACAAATGACATTGCTTCTGATGAAAGCAATGATGACTTCTTTGGTAACCTTGGGGAAGGACGCTGCTTCTACCCACTTGGTGAAGATAAATCGATGCCCATTACTGGCTTTGGGCTCAATGGGCGCAATCACGTCCATTCCCCACATTGAGAAGGGCCAAGGCGAACTCATATTATGGAGTTGCCGTGGAGGGGCGTGGATAGCATTCCCATAAATTTGGCATTGATAACATCTCCTGACGTGGTCATAGCAGTCAGCTTTGAGAAAGAGCCAATAATGTCCTGTTCTAAGGATCTTCTTTACAAGTAAAGGGCCGCTCATCTGACGCCCCCAAAATAGGTATACAACACCCATTCTGAGTCGCCAAGTACATGGTACAAAAAGCAAACTACAACTTCAATAATACAATTGTCGTGCAAAATACGACAACACATACTGTGAGTTTAAATACAAATATTGTCTTCTAGACAATATCCACACTCAAATAAGTCCTCATTACAATTATTCAAATACTATTTTACAGAAATAGTGAGGACTGCTAAAACATCTTTCTAGAACCATCACTCCATACCCCGACTAGATCTCACCTCCTGAGAAGAAAAATGGAACAAAAAGGAAAAGGGTGAGCTCAACTAGCCCAGTAAAGAATATTATGACTAAGATAATATACAACAAATTATCATTAGTATTCAACAGGGAAAAATCTGATAGAATATAATCGACAACAAGTTTTAGATCAACAACTGCAGCAGAAACAACAATCCATTAGAAGAGTCAAGTAGAGAAAGAATTCTACTATCTTCTAAGATTTAAAAGTCCATCATCAATATTTTATCCCTATAACATCAATCAATATTCATCTTTAATCAAATATTCATCTTTGCACTACAGGCTAAAGATATTCATTTGTATCACCAGTTGGTCATGTTCATCTCAACACCTGTTCATCTTTGCACTACGGGCCAAAGATATTCATAAGGTAATCATTCATCTTTGCACTACAGGCCAAAGATATTCATTTGTATCATCATTTAGGACTGAGGATGATGAAAAATATTTTAAAGAAAACGAATCCAGTGAGATAACAGATCAAATATTAAGGATTCGTATTACAGTTTATCCAAGTTCAATAATATTCTGAAATAACCAATTTTGAAACAGAATTCAAAAATAATAATCAAAACATGGATACAATCAAAGATAGTAACCATAATAGACAAATTGGACAAAAAGGAGAAAATTTCATTTTTCGATGAATAGTGCCGTATTCGTGAATAGTGCCGTATACGTGAATAGTGCCGTATACGTGAATAGTAACCCCGACACAAAAGTTTCAAATTTGATAAAAACTTCAGATCAATATTTCGGCATAATGATATTGAAAGAATAATATCATTAAGAAGAAAATAACACCCCTTACCTCAAAATAACCGTACTTCTGACTGAATATCGGATATGAGGCTGAATAAAATTTGTGCTGAACAGCAACTCTCAAAGTATCTAAATACTCACAAAATACACTCAATAATCTAGAGAGAGAAAGAGAAAAAACTTGTTTCTGGCGTGATTTTCAATTCTAACTTAGCCCTCTATTTATAGGAAAATGTTAGCACACCGAAGCAGACTTAACCTGCAACCTGATGGCTTTACCTGCTACTATTCAAGCCTACCACATTTGAATAAAAATCTCAGCACATTTTTTCACCAACCAAGAGTGGGGCCCACCAATTCTAGAATTTTCTACCAAAATGATAAACTCTAAAAATTCAACAATTTCTGAACCAGTCATCTCGTAAAATTCATAATAAATTATACGTTCATTTTTAACGGTTCAAAATTTGTGGACATATACTCAACTTATATACGTATAACATATCTAAAAATTACCACGATCTAACGGTCGGATTAAAAATTATAACCCCCGCAAAATATCTCAAAAATCCTGATTTTTAATACCTCCATTCCGACAAAAATACTGATAAAAACCTCAACATTAACTCCTTCATTTTTAACCACAAAAATATATCCCTCATTTATATCCACATAAAATAAATATTTCCTTATCATATGAATCAATAATTAATTATTCACAAATAATATTACAGAATCACATTTATGACAACCAGGCCGTTCCAAGGAAAGAGGGGGCTTTCCAATAAGAATTTTTCCTTACTGACACGTAATTAGATGACCAAACCTATCCTTAGACAGAACTTTCTAGACATTGCCAATAGTGTTATCTGATAATATTATTCAAATAATATGAATTATTGATCTGATAATGGAAAATACTGTGCAATGACAATTATTGAAACAACAATAATATAAGATATCAATGCAGCAATTATTGAATCAATAAAATAAAATATTGAACAGTAACTACTGTAAAAATTATTGAGCAGTGCCTTCCTTCGTAAGAATCAATAATTGGTACAATACCGTGTGCTACTATATTTTAACCACCAGGTATTCCAATAGTATTAACGGTAACAACTACGCCGTTAATTATAAACAACTTATACTTGTCGTTTTCTTCATCCAATCGCTTTCCGTTATGGGGCCCACACAAAGCTGCGCCGTCGTACGAATATTCCCCGACAGCAAGAATATTTCATGACCAAACGAATATTTACCGACCAAAAATGAATATTTTATAACCACTTGCTTATTTAAAATATTTGCGCATTTTACCCAAAACTAACCACATTAATCAAATCAACCCTTTCTATTTTAAAATAATAAATAGAGAAAATTTAATTTCATTTATTAATAAGTTGGGGTCTTACAGCTCATGTGTGGGCCACATATTCCACCATGGACCTCATCCATGAGTCTTTGAGCTTGGTCCTTGTCCAGGCATCTGAGGAGACCTAGTCCTGCATTTCTCTTGTAGAGTGCATCTCCGCTCAGGTAGAATTTCATAGCAAGTCGATTAATGAGCCTTTGCTCAGTCAGGCTCGTCTCAGCGGGTGTAGATCCATCTCGCAAGTACTCCTTGATATGCTGATATCAAGATTATTGGATGGGAGGTAGCTCATCCGATACTTCTCCAACATAGTTCCCATAGACTGGCGCCTTTTGCAGGGCAAATGTGACGCTTGGCATGTGTTCCTTGTCAGGTATGTGAATCAAGGAGGCCAAAGTTGCTAGCGCATCTGCGAAGTCATTCGTATTACGAGGAATGTGTAAAAAGCAGATCTCTTCGAACTCCGAAGCCATCTGTAAAACTTGTCGATGGTAAGGCAGCAAATGTAGCTCTTTGGTTTGATAGTTTCCCGTGGATTGTTTGACTACCAACTCTGAATCCCCAAAGACAGTTAACCACCTGATGCCTATTGAACGGGCAAGTTTTAGCCCCATGATACAACCTTCATACTCAGCTGTGTTATTGATGTTGACAAACTACAATTTGATGGCGACGGGATACTGCTCCCCCGTACCTGATACTAGAACTGCTCCAGCTCTAGAACCTTCCATATTAATAGCTCCATCAAAATACATGTTCCATGTTTGGCGTGTATCGTACTGATGGTGTTGCTGAATTGCCATTACCCCTTCATCGGGGAAGTATATTTCCAAGGGTTTGAAATCCCTGGAAGGTGCGGCAGGCAGTTGATCCACAATTCCTTGACCTTCAATGGACTTTTGAGAGGATCCACGCGGGATATGAGATGGGTTGTGTGCCCATGGAGGTAATGTTGTAACCTCATGGAAGTCCATGCTAAAGCACAACAAGTCTTCTCAATCAAAGTGTACTTATGTTCACTGCTGCTGAATCTTTTGCTGAGGTAATAGATAGCTCGTTCTCGGCCTCTATCGTCTTTCTGACCCATCATGCATCCCATGACATTATCGCTTATGGACAGGTACATGAACAGAGGAATATCATCCCTAGGTGGTACCAAAATAGAAATAAGAGCTTTAACTAGCTGCTCTTTGATTGTAAGGAAGGCCTTCTGGCACTCATCATTCCATTTCATGGAGGAGTTTTTCCCTAACAGCTTGAAGATAGGCTCACAGGTTGCTGTGAGTTGAGAAATAAACCTACTAATGAAGTTGACTCTTCCCAAAAATCCTTGTATTTCCTTCTCTGTCTGAGGAATGGGCATTTTCGTGATGGCCTTGATTTTGGTGGGATCCAGCTCAATCTCTTTGTGGCTGACTAGGAATCCTAGCAACTTGCTTGATTTAACGCCAAAGGTGCACTTGACTGGATTTAACTTCAAGTTGTACTTACGTAACCTGTTGAAAAGCTTTCGGAGATGGTCTAGGTGGTCTTCCTCCCTTTGGGACTTGACAATAATGTCATCCACGTATATCTCTCTATCTCTTTGTGCATTAAGTCGTGGAAAAGAGCCATCATGGCTCACTGGTAGGTAGCTCCGGCATTGATGAGGCCGAAAGACAACCGTCTATAGCAAAAGGTTCCCCAAGGCGTGATGAAAGCAGTTTTCTCACGATCCTCTTCAGCAACCATGATCTGATGGTACCCCGCAAAGCAATCAGCAAAGGAGTACATGCCGTATTGAGCAGTATTGTCAATGAGAATGTGAATAAATGGCACGGGAAAGCTATCTTTAAGGCAAGCTTTATTCAGATCTCGATAATCCACACAAACTCGCACCTTTCCTCCAGTCTTAGGCACGGGAACGATGTTGGATATCCATTCAGGATATATGGACACCATGATAATACCAGCTTGAAATTGTTTCACAATTTCTTCTTTCACCTTTAAACTCCACTCAGGCTTCAATCGCTTGAGCTTCTGCTTGACTTGCTTGAAAATCTCTTTAATGAGAAGGCGATGAAGGACAATGTCAGTGGATAAACCCACCATGTCTTCATGAGACTATGCAAACACATCCTGGATTTGGGTTAGTAGTGTAACCATGTCATTCCTCTGGTTTGGGTTAAGGTCTAAACCTATCTGGATTAACCTAGGGTTTTTTAAGGTTCTGAGATTGAAGGAGGTGGTTTGATCAAGGTTAGGTTTAGGTTTGTCTTCGACCCATTCTTTGATCTCCGTAGGCACCTTAATGTCCTCTTGTATTTCCATCAAGCCTGAGTCCAACTTTTCATCAAAGTTACAATCCTTGTGGAGAAGAGGCATCTTATCAGCAAGTACAGACACATCTAAGTTCAGAGTCCTAAAACAAAATATGCTTTCACTTAATATATATGATACTGTTTAATCATACAAAGTGTTAGCATGTACGGACAAAACAACTGCTAATACTGTACAGAAAAATAAGCAGTTATTATATCTACATGACAGAAAGAAGTCATGCCCATTTTACCCTTGTCGACCAATGCAAGGAATACTGCTCCAATTGGCAAGAGCAAAGTCCTAGTGGATTGTAGTGATGGAGGGGCTGTCATCGTCCTCCTTCTACCGAATGATGACCATTATGTCTGGGCAATCATCGTCTGGGGTGTATCTGTTTGTATGTTCATCATGGACAATGATGCGTATGCCTGACATCATTCGGACGATGTCTTGTTTAATTCTTCGTTCCTCTTCTTCCACCTTGGGATCTGGAACAAAGACTTCCTTTTCCTTTACCGGTATCGGCTTAGGAAATAATATAGCCATTACATTGGCTGGCACCTTTACCAAAGGTTGTGCGAACTCTAGATTTACAGATGGAGGTAATCGTCGTGTGGCTGAAGTTGAAGGAATCTGCTTCTACTTATGTGGATTCCTGTGACTGGAACTGGCAGAATATCCTAGTCCGACCATCCCAGTTTGACTGGCCACTTGAATCGGGAGTTTAATACCCCGATGACTTTTACCCAGCCCTTGTCCCGGCTGGTGTCCCAATGACATCATTTCTTGAGTAGCTGCCATCACTTCGGCAAAAATCTTAGGTACGGGAAATGGCGTCCCAATGGAATGGTATTGAGTGTTACTTACTTCCAAAGCGTGGAAACTGACCGGCTCAACATCGGAATTGAAACTGATGAGCGACATGTCACCATGTTGAGGACATTCCGGTTCCGCATTGACTGTGACTAGGCTATTGTTGATAATACATTTAAGTTGCTGATGAAGAGTGGAGGGGACTGCCCCGGCCATGTGAATCCATGGTCTCCCCATAAGCAGGTTGTATCCTATATCTATTTTGAGAATGTGAAAAGATACACAGAATGTGTGGGGACCAATCTCAATTGGCAACTCAAACTCTCCGACTGAATTCCGGCGGGATCCATCAAAAGCTTTAATAACCGTATGGCTGCTCCGGATTCGGTTAAGATTGACATTCATCTTCAACAACGTAGCGTAAGGACATATATTTAGAGATGAACCTCCATCTATTAAGACTCCAGCTAGTATGTATCTGGAGGACAAAACTGTAATATGCAACGACTTGCAATGACCGGTCCCTTCGGGTGGTATGTCATCATCAGTGAAAGATATCACATTGTTGTTGAAAATATGATCAACCAGATGTTGAAATTTTTCCACATCCACTGATTTCGGCAAGTAGGCTTCTTCCAAAACCTTCAATAAAATCTTCTGGTGATCCTCGGAAGTTAAAACCAAGTCTAGTATTGAAATTTGATGTGGAGCTTCTCTTAAGCTGAAAACTACCTTGGCTTCATTATGACCCATAGCACGGAGGAATTTTTCAATCTTCTCCATGGGAATTTTCCCCTTTGATTTGATGGTAGGCTTCAATACCCGTTGGGAAAGATACAATGGATTTTCCTTCGACACTGCAGCAGTCGTATGAGAGGTGGATCCTTCAGCTTCTCCATAATTCTAGGGGACTTTTTGTAAGCTGATAACAGGAAATTGTGGTTTGAATGGTAAGTTGATTGGCTCTGGAGCAGCCACTTTCAAAGGATTGTCAATTCCTTTGAGTTGAATTGCTTGTATTGTGAATAGTTTGACAGTCCCATCAGCCTCAGCGGATATAACTACTACCAGTCCCTTTCACTTAGTAGGACAAGTATTTTCACTCTCAAATAGCACAGTATCATTGTCTGCCAGTTGCAGGACGTCGCTATCAATTAGATTCTGAATAAGGTGGCGGAGTGCCCAGCATTCTTCTGTGTTGTGACCGCGAGAATGGGGCATACTCCATCAGAATTAAACCGTCCTGAACGGGGATTGATTGGAGGTAGAAGGAAAGTAATCCTTCCTTCATTGATTAACATCTGAAGTATCTCCTCCATAGGTTGGCCCAGGTATGTAAATTCCCTTCTATTGGCAAAATTTCGATGGGCTTTTGCAGTTGCTCTCTTCGTCACTTTGTCCTCCAATGTTTCATATTTTGAAGGTGACGAGGGAGTATTCATAACCAAGGGAAGGAGACTAGCATGCTCCTGGCTGACTAATTGGCGTGTGACTTGATGCTGATATCACCAGTTTCGCCAATTGCTCAATCTGTTTACACAGTGCTTTAATCTTTCGTTCCATCACAAATTGAAACTTTGCATAATCCCATTTGTCAACACCGTCTTTGATGATCTAAGATGATTCATAGTTAAATTCGAAACTCTGTCCATTGCTCTAATTAATCATGTTGACCTCTTCCTCTTTGTGTGGAGGAAGAGAGTTGTCTTGTACGTGAGGTTGATCTGGTTTGGTGACCACGATCTCACCATTGTCTATTAAATCTTGGATCTTATGTTTTAAGGCCCAACAATCTTGAGTATCATGTCCAGGTGCCCCGGCATGATAAGCACATTTCTGAGCAGCATTGAAACCCCTCCCATTAGGGTTGGCTGGTGGAAGAAGATGCGTAATTTTCTTCTGAGTGGTCAAAAGATTGAGAATGTTCTCGAGTGAGTCCCCTAAGGGTGTGAATACTCGAGGGCGTTTGGTTTCTCCACTTTTAGGCAATGGAGGGTTTGAAGACTGTGCTTGAAAGGGAGTATAATTTGTCCTCTGAATAGGCATATTCTGATTGCCCTTTTGACCTTGTAGTATCAAGGAAACATCCTTCTCTTTCTTTTTATGGACCCTCCGGGGGTTGTTTCCATAAGTTCCGGATTGGATGTGCTCTGCAACAGCTTTAAGAGCGGCTAGGTCTTGAATCTTTCCTGACTTCAACCCCATCTCAGCCATCTCTCCATGTTTGATCATTTTAGAAAATGGTTTACCAATGCCAGCTAAAACTCTCTCATAGAAAGGAGCTTCTTGTATGTCGATAAAGGTCATGACCATTTCTGATTCTGTCATAGAAGGAATCACTTGAGCAGCAAGGCGCCTCCACCTTTGAGCATACTCTCTGAAAGACTCATTAGACTGTTTCTTGACCTTGGTAATCTGGTACCGGTCAGGAGCCATCTGAGACTGGAAGCTGTATTGTTTGAGGAAGGCATGAGCTAGTTCTTCCCAACTATGGATCTTTGAATTATCTAATCTGGTATACCACGAACGGGCTTCTCTAGTCAGACTCTTTTGGAACAGCTGCATTCTGAGCTTCTCATCCTCTGCATAAGATCCAAGTTCTCCAATGAACACCTTTAAATATGTGTAAAGATCTCCTAACCATCGTATTTTTCAAAGTTAGGAGTTTTGAACTTTTCTGGATAATGAACACCTGGGAATATACAAAGGTCAGCATATGAGACACTCCCATGTGCTCCAATTCCTTTGATAGAACGAAGGGTTTCTTCCATTTGAAGGACTTTTTCCTGATGTCACCAGTGTCTAGATCTCCGTTGAGATGGGTGGTATCATGAATTTTGTTGGTTGTATCCAACTGGAGCTCAGGTACTGTAATGACTTTATCAGAACCTTGAGTTCCTCCTTGTGCAGAGGATTCAACATGTATGTGTATCTTCGTACCTTGAGTAGACTGATGTAGTTCTTTAAGCAGAACAACCAAATATGTAATTTGTTTACTTAATCAGTCAAATTCTTCGCGAGAAACTGGATTAGATTGGTCAGATGAAGACATGATTAGCTGTAGGCTCGTGGTCTTTTTGGATTTTGACCAGGTAATAGGTCTGAATGCTTCCCTGCGATAAAACATGCATAGTTTAGTATTCGGGATAGTGTAAATGTTTATATGCTATGCGATGTGTCCGTTTTAGGATTATTATCCTACAAAACGGATGTTAGCTGTTTATAATACAGGATAACATATTAATTTAAATATGCACATTTTTCTTCATATTTCTCATTGCATGAAGATGAATATGGAATAAAATTACAAGTAATTTGAAATGAGAAAGCATGAAGAGACTTTCCTCTGCGTTTGGTTTATCAGAGGCTGGCCTATCTTAGGTTACTCTCGCGGCTTTTTGGCATGAAGGTTCCCAAATCATCGCAATTTACTCAACGGAAAGTTAATCCAGTCTTTCAACTGAAGCGAATTTGGGTGGTGCCTTTCCTGAGCCTCGTTGGAATTAGTCTTCCAAAGAGTCCAGCAATTAAACACTGACAGGATAGCCTCCTGGTGGAGGAACCACACAGCATACATTCATATACAACGTGTCTCACCGTTTATGAAAATGATGACATGTGTGAAGCACTAATATCACAGATAGATATTTTGCAGTGCAGTTTAAAAAAATGCATTCGTACATATTCATCATAAATGTAAATGCAACATCCACACACAAGCATATAATAGTTTTGAAAAGCTTGTAATAGCGGCTTAAGTCCTCTTACTGGTGTCCCCAGCAGAGTCGCCACCTGTCGACGTCGGGATTTTTATTTATCCATTTTCTATTTTTGTTCTTTTGTGTTCCCATGTTAGGTGAGATTTGTTTGAAAAAACAAGCAAAAAAGGTCCAACATGTATATGTTGACGATTGAACTATAAGAGTCGCCAGTTGGTTTTTTAACTGGTTGTACCAACACAATCGAGAAAAAGTTTGCACATTGTCCCAGTGATGTGACACTGCTAAACGGGTCTGTGAAATCGAGATTCATTAGGGCCTAGGGACTTGCTTATGCGGAGGGAAGGTGTTAGGCACCCCCCGACATCCGTGTTGCCACGGTGACCGCCACTTTTTAAGAAACTGTTATATGAATATGTGTTTGTGTGGGTCAATGTGCTGTTATTTAGAAGTAGTGCGAGGCCTCGTTCGCACCTATATACACAGGGTTTGAATTTATGTAAAAATTAAGTTCTAAACAAGATATGGCAGTGATGTTTTGTAAAAGAGGTTTTTTCAAACCCTTATGCTCAATAGTAATTGAGACCTTTTACACTTATATTTTATTAAAATGTTCGGCTTGATTGATTTTATTTTCGAGATGCGAAGCATCTTCGAGAAAATAATATACAACGTAGTGCCGAACTCCTCGTGGGCGTGAAAACCATCTGAGAAAATCCAAACACCGTAAATAAATTTACAAGCTGCTTACAGCTGAAAATGTCCATCACGGGAACCGAATCTAGATTTAGTAAACTGAATCTGTGATCACATGATTCCTAGGCTCACATGATGCCGCAAATGATATGAACACAGTAAGCAGTTATATATATAAAAGCTGTAAATATATATATATACAGACATGATCAACCACCACGAAGCACCTCCATGGGGGATCAGAAATATAAATATATAAAAGCGGTATATATATATATATATATATATATATATATATATATATATATATATATATATATATATATATATATGAACTGTGTGTTGAACTATGTTCAATGAGCCTGAATTTTACATCCGGTGCGTTTACTGCTTTAATATATATATATATATATATATATATATATATATATATATATATATACAAACTAAAATGAAACCACGGACCGAAGTTCGGGCATACACACGCAACACGACTCTCAACGTGAAGAATAGTGTGTGCAAAGATGAAGAGAAAGGCTTTAAAGTGTGTAAGAAGGCTTACAGTGGGCTGTCAAAGAAGACTTCTATAGCTTTAAGTGGATGAACACTCGGCTCCCGCCGGTAAAAAGTAGCTATATATGAGCTTACAACTGTTTAGAATGAGAAAGCACTCAGTTTAGGGTGTGTACAGAACAAATTGGACAGGGCTTCCTCGTCTTTTTCTCTTATAAAATGGCCACCCCAAGCTCTCTATTTATAGAGGGGGAGCTGCAGGTGTACCTGCGGCTGCCCGAGGTGCCCCAGGTTTTGTGGGTCCCGCTGTCTTGAAGTACGTGCACGCATCCAACGTAATGTCTGCTCGAACTTTCAGAACTTCAATCTGGGCATCCGACTGAGGTGTATAAGACCTATTTCGGACCGTCGTTGTCGAGAGTTACGCAATGACATGGGATTAGAGGTTGTACGAAGTCAGGAAGATGGGACCATGCCCTCCGGTCTTCAAACTTCAAATTCTATACGTTACCCTGCGTAATAGTCACTTGAGATTGGACTTCCTTGGCGCGATGTGACGTCAAGGTGGCCAGATGACGACTTTGCCCCTCACCGGGGTTATCTTCGGTTTGGTTTGATAAAGAAGACGTTGCTCAGGGTTATCTCTGAGATTGGACTGCTGCAAGTGTTGAAGGTCCTCAGTGTCATCTCAGAGGTGTGCCTGTCTTCCCGGTGTTATCTCCGAGTCTTGTACCAAGTGTCTCGGTGTGAGTACCGAGTGTTCTGAAGCTGTTTGCATGCATTTGAAACAAGCATTTTCGGGGTTATCGTCGAAACTGCAACTACCTTCCTTAGGGTTATCTCCAAGGTTGGTGACTGCTACTCCCAGTGTTGGGACTGAGACTGAATATCTCGGGGTTATCTCCGAGATGAATCGGCCTTCTTCGGTAGAATTTTCGGTATTAGAACTGCATGCCTCGAGATTGTCTCCGATGTTGGAACTGTTACTCCCGGTGTGTGTTCCGGGGTTGAGACTGAACTTTCGGTAGTATCCGGACTGGATGTGAGCTGCCTTCCAGGGTTATCTCTGAAAGAGAAATCTGCCTTCCTGCAATGTTAGTAACAGGTGTGCAAAAAATTTTGAGGTTCTACACCCCATATCTTTGTTGTCCCTTGGATAAAAGGCTTTGCCTTATCTCTTCCAATTAAGCCTAATCATGTCATTAAGGGTGCTAAGTAGATTTTCCACCAATGGGAGATGGACACACTTGTACTTGTTGTAAGAATTACTACTTAAGGAACTTGATTAGCATAAAATTGTTGCCTTAAAAGGCCTAAAAGGGGCGGTCCCCCATGCCCCATTATCCCCTCCATTTTACTTTTATTTTAATGCATAATTTTGATTAATCAAAAGTCTAAAATACCCTTAATCAAGTGGGTTAAGTATTGGTTTGCATTTTATTTCTTTTGAGTTTCTCTTTTAATTGTTTTGGGCTATGTAATAAACATAGTTTAACAATTTTAGTATATATTATCCTAATTGTTTATTTAGGATTTCTATTCCCAATCTTATGGAATTTATTTACTTATACATGTCTCTTTAATCAATAACCTAATTAAGTTTGCTTTAATTAGATTTAAAATTATTAATCACTTGAAATAGACAAAATTAATCTATTAGGTTAGTATAACCTTTAAATACTAATATTTTCTCAATACCATAACCTTTAGGTTATTTAATTACCTTACCTAATATATAATTAGGTTATATGGCTTTCCTTTTTAATGAAATCTATAAATATACATATCCATAACTATAGTATATATATTTATTTAACCATACCCATTTCCACACAGTCCTCACATATTTATTCACTATATAATAGTCATACTAATTAATCATTTAAAGATTATAAATATTTCTATTTAACATTCAAGGCTAACACTCAAGCTATGTTAATGTTTCAACATAACTTATCTTACTCTTCCTTAATCAACTTGATTAAGTATTGATCTTAGTTAACTTAAAATAACTAAATTAACTATCTTGTTTAATTTATATCTCATAACACATATTCACTTATAAACTAAAAAAAATTTATTCGTAAAAATTTAAATATATAATCATATAAAGTTCTCGGTCCTTACATTTTTCCCTTCTTATATGGATTCCGTTCCCGGAATCACCATTACCTTACATTCAAATTATGTCTATCCTTAGACCTTTATTTATAAATCCAAATTTATTACCCTAATATAGGTATTACTTTGTTTCTTCTTACATTTACTCCTTCCCATCTTATTCAAGGCAGAAAATTCTCTACTTAACTCAAGTCTCATTTGACTTGTCATAGCTCATAATTACCTGTTATATTTAGATAACAACATCTTACTCATAATAATATTCCTTTACTTTATTAAGCAACATGTGCTTTCTCTTATTCTACTTTGGAACCTCAAAGGGCTACCATAGACCACTCAATATATGTGTTTTCTTTTAATAATTTATAAAGTTGGATCATCAATTCCTTCAGTTTTATTTATGCGATACTAACCTGTGATATCATCATGTGATACCAACCTATGACTCGAATCTGCATAGGAACAACACCTCCTAGTGATATCTATCAAATAAGACGTGCGTAATTAAATTACTAATTGAAATTTTATCGGCACTACTCCATTAGAAGCGGCTGTATCCTGAACCGTCATGTTAAACGTGCGTGCTGTTGGTCTTACTGGTTGAATTGGTCCATTGGTCGTTAGAGTCCCACTGCTGTTTCCTTTGTTGTTGCTTCCCTTCTCTGCATTCTTCTTTGGACAGTTACAGATTTGATGGTTTGATGATCCACATAAATAATAACCTTGTATCTTCTTTGGACTGAGACAATTGGGAGAGATATGTCCATCTTGGCCACAGTTAAAGCACACTCTTTTGCCCTTTAGGAAGACTCTCGGATGATTCTTCCCATAAATTGCACACGGCTCACCTTTCTTCCTACCTTCTCCTGATTTGTTTCCCGATTGGGTGTTATCATTCCATTTACACTTGTTGGAGTTACTCCCTCCAATGTTACCTCCTTCATTTGTCCTTTTCTTCTTTTTCTGGTGATACCTCGATACGGCTTCACTGCCTCCCTCAGCGAAGATTGTTTTTTCTAACATAGACGAAGATGTATTAATCTGTAGTACTGCTACCTTGCTAATATCGATGTCTTCAGACTGTTTTCAAACATTCTCACCTTTCGTGCCTCCATGTCCACCTGATGCAGAGCGAATCTAGCTAATTCATTGAATCTGGCAGCGTATTCTGAAACTGTCATGTTTTCTTATTTCATCTCTAGGAATTGAACCTCCATCCTTGCTTGAATACTTGGCGAGAAGTAATTCTCGTTAAACAATTCTTTGAACCTTGTCCATATCACCACTGCTGTTCCTGCTCTATTTTGGTTTATCTTCCACCAGTAGTTCGCCTCCCCCTTCATCAACTAGGTAGCAAAAATGGTCTTTTGCTCTTATGTTACTCTAGCGATAACCAATGCTTTCTCTATCTCTTTTATCCATGTTTGAGCTTCTATTGGATCTAATGTTCCCTTAAACTCTGGTGGTCCTACTGCCTTGAAGTCTTTAAAATTCGCTAATTAATTTCTTGGCGGATTTTCTATGGCTGGTGCCCTATTCTGTATAGCTTCTACCATCATGTTTTCAAAGTCTTGCATTGGGTTTGGTTGACCTCCTCTTGCGTTGTTAACCAACTCTTCGCCCTCTTGGTTTCTTAGTACTCTTCTTGGCGGCATTGTCTGATTAAACAAAACTTTAATTTATTACTTCATCTTTTACACCTTTATGCCACATCTGATTAGTGATATCATAAAAATTTAACACAAAATTTTAAACTCAACCTAATTCGGCTTGTTAGATTAACCAATTCGACTTGCTGAATTAACCAATTATCAGTTAGACAGCTTACTATCTTTATTCTCAAAACTTATTCACTTAATCAAACATATATTCATATTTATTCAACTTGTTCATAATACCTGACATAGCATAGCACATACTGCGATAATCATTTACTATCCCTTTTTGACAACAAAAGTCAGGAATCACTGCGACAACTTATACAAAAGTTGAGACTTACAAAGGTTATTTCAATATTCATTCATAAGAGAGGATTACATTCATATATATATATAATTACATATACCTACTCATCGTTTACAATACTACATTACTAACATATTATCTTTCTTTAAAGGTTCTACTCCTCATACTTAATTTTTCTTTCTTCCACTTCCATCACCTGTCTTCTTCTTAGGACAATTCTTAGCCTGATGACCTTTTTCTCCGCACGAAAAACATCTTCCTTTCTTAGGTTTGGGACAATTGGGAGATATGTGTCCTCCTTGTCTGCAATTATAACACACATTCTTACCCTTCATTCATTCCCCAAAATGCTTCTTTTCACAGTCAATACATGTCTTCTTCTTCGGCTGTGAATCCCCTGAGTTGTCGTCACTTTCATTGTTCCGTTTCCTTTTATCATTCTTCCCCTCTTTCTTCTTTCTTAAAGTTTCAGACGATACATTGCACTCGGCTCTCCTCCCATCAACTTGTGCCTTCAGCTCATTTCGTTCTTCAGTTATCTCTCTTAATGCCCTTACCAACTGGTCATTTAGTAATCTTTCCGCATTCCACATTTCCTCCAGGAAAAACACCTTATTCCTCAAATCTTGAACTTCCCCTGATGCTTGACCATCTACGGCTACTACACTGCTTTCTTCTCCATCTTCTGTCTCTATTTCTGGTCCTACTTTAGCTTCTTTGGAATCTACTTCTTCCTCTTCATTCAGCTCCATCTCGGGGTATTCGTCATGATCGCTTCCTAGATTTACCGCAGGTTCTTCCTTTAGAACTTTCTCAACTGTCCCTTCTTCTTTAAAATTCTTCTCTGATTCACCTACCATTTCACCTTGAGCTACCACCTCGACTATTGGCACTTGTGCAGCTGCTAACATCTCAATAAGCACTTGAGTTTCTCTAATCTCATTATCTCCTGACATCCTACAACCAACAAATTTCATTAATATCTCTCAATAAAACATACATTCATTATATGAAATGAAAATATATTTCATAACAATACTAATTCTCCAAGAAAACTCTACATGAGTTTTATCTCCTTCTATTCCTTAATCTCATCATCTACTGGCATTCTTCAATTAGTTTGAAACAACTTGATTAATACCTTACCAGTAAACACAATGCATAAACATTAAGTGTCTACACATCTTACTATTGATGAATTTTCTCAATCCATCACTTAGAACTCTAAATGAGTTTTCTCTATCATTCTTATGGTTATATTCCTAAGGCTTTTCCCCCACCTAAGGTTTTATAACCTACAACTTTGATACCAACCTGTGACACTCCCAAATTCGGGTCTCCTAACCTCGGGTTTGGTGCTCACGATCCGTCATACATATCACATCTAACTACCCATTCAATTATGAATTTCATCATTCATTACATTACCTTAATAAAAACATACATTAAACCATAATTATACCATCGTTATCCCATGTTAACTAACCTTAACCTTTCATGTCAATTAATACAAAAGACTTAAACAAAATTATAATATAATAATCATTGAACAACTTGATACTACTCGATCGCTTTCGTTTTGCCTTTGTCCTTATTAGAACCTTCTGCTACCTCGACATTAGCTGAAATATTTTATTTAAGCAAGGGTGAGCAACGAGTTTGCTCAGCAAGTTAAAGCGTACAATAAAATATATAGAAGAATTTAACTTTTTATAATTTCAACGATATTTGAACGATTTCGAAATAGCTGAATGATAAATCATTTTCAATAACAAGGATTTTCTTAAGTTTCATACTGAATATCATTCCAAGGATGAAAGAGTAAAATTCTATCGAGTGTTTAATAATATTCAATTAATTAAGAGGAATTATCAATACTACAACAATATTCAACAAAGTGAGATATTCCCAGATTTCATGCTGAGTGATCACAAATGGATCAAGAACTACTTGAGGAATCATCAGTAATTAAAGCTGAATTACCTCAAAAATATAAGTTAGTTATAAAAACTAATTATACTCTTATGCAAGTACATGAAGTGATCAGCTCTATTGTACCCTATATTATGCATAATACTCAAAAATCGCGTATGGGTCATTTTACGACAATAAAGTTCCCCCTTTTATAAGGGTTGTTTGTAAAACCCCAACTTTTTATGAATAAAGATTTAATTTTCTCTAAATGTTATTTTGAATAATAAGGCGTGAATTTGATATAATGTTATAGTTGTGGGTAATATTTACAAATTTTGCAAAGTAAGCAAGTTGTCATAAAATATTTGTTTGGTCGACGAATATTCGTTTTATCAAGGAATATCCATAGGACGGCACAATCATTGGTGGACCCCACAACGAAATTACTGTCGGATATAGAATGTGACAGAAATAACCTTTTTATAAAAATAATAGCAAAACTTTTACCGATAACTGTTGAAATATCAGGTGATAAAAGTACAGTAATACGCGTGGTTGCACAGTAGCACACAGTTTTGTACAGTATCTCTTATTATTGATGCTTACTTAAGAAGTCACTCAGTTTTATTCAATTATTATCATCTGCACAATATTTTATATTTTTAAATCAATAAATGAGACGACACAGTTATTCATATTGTAAGACCCCGAATTTTATGAAATAAAAGTATTCAATTTTTCTTATAATTACTATTCAGTAAATGGTTAAATTGATAAAAGTTTAAAGTTATGGGTGAAATATGAATTTTTTTTCAAAATAAGCAAGTGGTTATAAAATAATCATTGTTGTCGGGGAATATTCGTTTGGTCGTGGAATATTCTTTCTGTCGGAGAATATTCGTACGACGGCGCAGCTATTTGTGGGCCCCATAACGAATAACTGTCGGGTGAAGAAAAACGACAAATTTGAGTTTTTACAAATAACGGCGTAGTTGTTATCGTTAATACTGTTGAAATACCCGGTGGTTAAAATACAGTAATACGCGTTATTGCACAGTAGCACACGGTATTGCACAGTATTTTTGAAATTATTGATTCTTACGTAAGAAGGCACTACTCAATAATTGTTACAGTAATTACTGTTCAATATTTTATTTTATTGATTCAATAATTGCTACGTTGAAATTTTATATTATTGTTGTTCAATAATTGTTGCTGCACAGTATTTTCCATTATCAGATCAATAATTCATATTATTTGAATAGTATTATTAGATAGCATTATTGGTAATGTCTAGAAAGTTCTGTCTAAGGAGAGGTTTGGTCATCTAATTGCGCGCTAGTAAGGAGAAATCCTTATTGGAAAGCCCCCTCTTTCCTGGGAACGGCCTGGTTGTCATAAATGTGATTCTGTAATATTATTTGTGAATAATTAATTATTGATTTATATGATAAGAAAATATTTATTTTATGTGGATATAAATGAGGGATATATTTTTGTGGTTAAAATGAAGGAGTTAATGTTGAGGTTTTTATCAGTATTTTTGTCGGAATGGAGGTATTAAAAATCAGGGTTTTTGAGATATTTTGCGGGGGTTATAATTTTTAATCCGACCGTTGGATCGTAGTAATATTTGGATATGTTATACATATATAAGTTGAGTATATGTCCACAAATTTTGAACCGTTAAAAATAAATGTATGATTTGTTATGAATTTTACGAGATGACTGGTTCAGAAATTGTTGAATTTTCAGAGTTTATCATTTTGGTGGAAAATTCTAGAATTGGTGGGCCCCACTTGTGGTTGGTAAAAAAATGTGCTGAATTATATTTCAAATGTGGTGGGTGGGAATAGTAGCAGGTAAAGCCATCAGGTTGCAGGTCAAACCTACCAAAATTTTCCTATAAATAGAGGGCTAAGTTAGAATTGAAAATCACACCAGAAACATAAACTTTCTCTCTTTCTCTCTCTAGATTATTGAGTGTATTTTGTGAGTATTTAGATACTTGGTGAGTTGCTATTCATCAGTGCAAGTTTCCTTCAGCCTTATACCGATCAGAAGTACTGCTCTTTTGAGGTAAGGGATAGTAAGGGATATTAAGGGATTTTAAGGGTTGTTATGATTTTCAGTTTCGTAATTTTTCTGATCTTCAAAAATTCTGGAAAAATTTGAAATGATATTTTGATGAGTTTTCTTGATTGTGTCCAAAAATAGTGATTTTTTGGATGTATAGATTGAGAGTTATGAATTTTATGAGAAAAGACTATTTTAAAAGTAACAGCTTATAATTCCTTGTGGTTAACTCCAAAATTGATGAAATTTTTATTGGGAGTACATGTATATGATAGAAGTATACTCTGTAAATTTCAGAATTTTTAGACAAAAGTACAATTTTTGATAAATATCTAAATATTCGGCTATTTTGGCCATATGAAAAATAGTAAATGACTTTTAAAAATTCTGAGAAAAATATATGTTCACTATGGGACTATATTATGCTAAATCCCAGAAAAGAAATATTTTTGGAACTGATTTGGTATTTTTTTATGAAAATGGTCTAGTTATGAGTAAATGAATTAAATATGTTTTGTGAGGAAAGAAAATTGGAAAATAGGATTTTATGGCTTGAGAATCCTATATGAGGTATATGCAGATTTTTGATGAGGGTTTTGGCTATTGATGATGAAATCTTAAGAGTTGACATTTTATGATGATTAAATGCATTAATTAGTAAAGTGTAAACAATTTAAATAAATTGTTTATAAGCTTAAGAAATGTTATTCTTTCAATATTATTATACCGAAATATTGGTATAGATTTTATTGTGGAATTTCTACCTTTTTGAGTCGAGGTTACTATTCATGAGTTACTATTCACGACAAAATTGGTTTCTTTTTCTAACCAAATTATAGTTGATTTATGAATATTGCTCTTGAGATTAAAACTATGTATTGATTATATTGATTTTATAATCATATATAACATTTTTATAACCTTGATGTTGAAATTCTCTTTCGCTTGAGTGTAAAGATGGGTAAATTATTGGTATGATCATGACTATGGGTTCTCTTTGGCCAGTAGTGCAAAGTTGAATTGTTGACTGGTATGATCATGACCATTGAATTTATAATTGAATATCTTTAGCTTAAGTGCAAAGGTGAAATGATCAACATGGTTATAATTATTGTTTATATAAATTCTTAAATGATTATATATTCTTTGAGGTATTAATATATTTGGCATGTAGTGCAAATATGAATTGTTGAGGAATATCTTTGGCCAGTAATGCAAAGATGAACGGTTGAGGAATATCTTTGGCCTGTAGTGCAAAGATGAATTGTAGATGAATATCTTTGGCCTGTAGTGCAAAGATGGTCTGTTGATGAATATCTTTGGCCCGTAGTGCAAAGATAAACTGTTGTTGAATATCTTTGGTCGTAGTGCAAAGATGGATTTATTAGTATGATTATGAACAGGAACTGTGATTTGGTATAACCATGATCTTTGATATTTCAGGTAAAGACATGTGATGAAAATATTCTTCGTCCTGGGTGCGAAGAAAAATTTAGAATCACAATTATGATTATGAGTTATTCATATGATTGTGGAAAGGAACTGTTGATTGATGTTACAGGGATAAAACATTGTTGATGGATTTTTAACATGGAGAAGATAATAGACTTTATAGTCTATTTGACTCTTCTAATGGATTGCTCGTTCCGCTGCAACTATGGTTGAAATTTTTATCATTTACCATATGTTCTAAATCTCTGATTTATTATTGATGAAGGCTACTGATAATTTAATTATCTTTAGTCATGATATTCTTTACTGGGCTAGTTGTGCTCACCCTTTTGCTTCACAATTCCTTTCAGGTAATAAGAGTGTAGCTGGGTCGAGCGAGGGTAACGGGGAAATAGAACAATGGTCTCTAGCTGTGGATGTTCTCCCGAAGCAGTATAGAAAAGTTCATTTAGTAGTTATATTTGGTGAATCCAATAGGGTAAGGTGTACCCAACGTTGGAAGGGTGGTTTGCCACTATCATACAAGATGTCTAATGACATACAACCTCGTGTCATCATAAGACAGGGATGTGCTCATCCACTTGCTGAGTATATATACGAGCACTACCTATATAATCTTGGTGTTTGTTTAAAGTATAATTCTCAATTAGAGACAGTAGAGATAATGATATGTCAAGAGAAGACTCACCATTGGGAAGAATATGATAGTAATCTTCTCGTTTTTCTTTGGGGTCTATTGGGTCAACCAAGGATAATTCTGTGGCCATATGATATCTATCATAACCTAGACGCGTGGCCTCCCATGTACGAAGGTTTCCTTGAGCACTTCCCAAAGATTCTAATTTCTAAAACAGTTTTTGACTATACCTTTATGTAAGGTGTTATTGTGAGGTGATGTCCACGGTTGGAACATGAGTCACATTTGGTATATATTTGTATCCAAACTCACAGCATATGTGTTGTTGTATTTTGCACGACAATTGTTGTAATAAAGTTGTAGTTATTTTCTGTACCATGTATTTGACGACTCAGAATGGGTTGGGTGGAATGAACCTATTTTGGGGTCGTTACAGTTGGTATCAGAGCTTAGGGATATGATCTCTGGTGGAGATCGGGGAATATAACTAGGAGGGGAGAGATGCGTAAATCCTTCGCTAGTGTGTCCTACCTAAGCTTATTTGTTGGTTAGTCATAATATTGGGATATTATGTGATATGTTAATTTGTTTAATTAACCCTTATTTTATGGCAGTATTTGAGAATGGCAGCTGAGAATGCTAACAATGGAGTGAATGAGACTGTGGGGATACCTCTAATCACTAACCATGATAATGTGATGTCAGACGAAGAAGGAATTAGAGATATCTATGTGGTGAGTGAAGAATTGATAGTTGCACCTGAGATAGTCGCAGAGGTAACAGCTGAGACTGAGGAAGAAGAGGAAGAAGAAGTACCAGAGGAGAGTTTATTAGAGGTATTATATGATCAAAATGTAGAATTTCAAAATCGTATTCATGAGTTAGAAGAGCAGGCAGAAGAACGACAGGCGGTCGTGGAACAAAAGGATGCAACAATTCAAGCTTGTGTTACCCGATATGTGATGCTTGAACAGAAGCATTCTTTGGCAGAGTATAAGATGATAAAAATGGAATCTGAGCTGAAAGAAGAAAAAATTGAACGAGTGAGAATAAGTGATGCATGGGCAAAAGCCGCACGACACGTGGATATTGTGGAAAGAGATGTTCGATCTAAGAAGGCTAAAATAGATGATATGAATTTCTCTTTTTGGAAAGCAATTGGGAGAACCCAACATCGAGTTTTGAATTACCCTGTACATAGCGGTCAACCTGAATCCGATATGGATCGAAGATTGATGATTCAGATCATGAATGAGGAGTACGAAGAGGCAGTTGAGGGAGGAATATGTCCTATAGAAAGGTATATTCCAACGGTAATGATGACGCCAAATGCTGCTCCAGACAAGTCAAAGCCGAGTAGTTCGAGGGATGGCGGTTGTCATGACTTCCCAACAAATGAGGAACCCAAATGAAGTTATCATGGGAGATGAGCAATGGAGAAATCATGATGATCTGAGAGATAGAATCTGAAATGGAAGCAAGGTATTCTCAACTCTTCGAAATACCAGGTACGTAAATTTCGGGGACGAAATTTCATAAGGAGGGGAGATTGTAAGACCCCGAATTTTATGAAATAAAAGTATTCAATTTTTCTTATAATTACTATTCAGTAAATGGTTAAATTGATAAAAGTTTAAAGTTATGGGTGAAATATGAATTTTTTTTCAAAATAAGCAAGTGGTTATAAAATAATCATTGTTGTCGGGGAATATTCGTTTGGTCGTGGAATATTCTTTCTGTCGGAGAATATTCGTACGACGGCGCAGCTATTTGTGGGCCCCATAACGAATAACTGTCGGGTGAAAAAAAACGACAAATTTGAGTTTTTACAAATAACGGCGTAGTTGTTATCGTTAATACTGTTGAAATACCCGGTGGTTAAAATACAGTAATACGCGTTATTGCACAGTAGCACACGGTATTGCACAGTATTTTTGAAATTATTGATTCTTACGTAAGAAGGCACTACTCAATAATTGTTACAGTAATTACTGTTCAATATTTTATTTTATTGATTCAATAATTGCTACGTTGAAATTTTATATTATTGTTGTTCAATAATTGTTGCTGCACAGTATTTTCCATTATCAGATCAATAATTCATATTATTTGAATAGTATTATTAGATAGCATTATTGGCAATGTCTAGAAAGTTCTGTCTAAGGAGAGGTTTGGTCATCTAATTGCGCGCTAGTAAGGAGAAATCCTTATTGGAAAGCCCCCTCTTTCCTGGGAACGGCCTGGTTGTCATAAATGTGATTCTGTAATATTATTTGTGAATAATTAATTATTGATTTATATGATAAGAAAATATTTATTTTATGTGGATATAAATGAGGGATATATTTTTGTGGTTAAAATGAAGGAGTTAATGTTGAGGTTTTTATCAGTATTTTTGTCGGAATGGAGGTATTAAAAATAAGGGTTTTTGAGATATTTTGCGGGGGTTATAATTTTTAATCCGACCGTTGGATCGTAGTAATATTTGGATATGTTATACATATATAAGTTGAGTATATGTCCACAAATTTTGAACCGTTAAAAATAAATGTATGATTTGTTATGAATTTTACGAGATGACTGGTTCAGAAATTGTTAAATTTTCGGAGTTTATCATTTTGGTGGAAAATTCTAGAATTGGTGGGCCCCACTTGTGGTTGGTGAAAAAATGTGCTGAATTATATTTCAAATGTGGTGGGTGGGAATAGTAGCAGGTAAAGCCATCAGGTTGCAGGTCAAACCTACCAAAATTTTCCTATAAATAGAGGGCTAAGTTAGAATTGAAAATCACACCAGAAACATAAGCTTTCTCTCTTTCTCTCTCTAGATTATTGAGTGTATTTTGTGAGTATTTAGATACTTGGTGAGTTACTATTCATCAGTGCAAGTTTCCTTCAGCCTTATACCGATCAGAAGTACTGCTCTTTTGAGGTAAGGGATAGTAAGGGATATTAAGGGATTTTAAGGGTTGTTATGATTTTCAGTTTCGTAATTTTTCTGATCTTCAAAAATTCTGGAAAAATTTGAAATGATATTTTGATGAGTTTTCTTGATTGTGTCCAAAAATAGTGATTTTTTGGATGTATAGATTGAGAGTTATGAATTTTATGAGAAAAGACTATTTTAAAAGTAACAGCTTATAATTCCTTGTGGTTAACTCCAAAATTGATGAAATTTTTATTGGGAGTACATGTATATGATAGAAGTATACTCTGTAAATTTCAGAATTTTTAGACAAAAGTACAATTTTTGATAAATGTCTAAATATTCGGCTATTTTGGCCATATGAAAAATAGTAAATGACTTTTAAAAATTCTGAGAAAAATATATGTTCACTATGGGACTATATTATGCTAAATCCCAGAAAAGAAATATTTTTGGAACTGATTTGATATTTTTTTATGAAAATGGTCTAGTTATGAGTAAATGAATTAAATATGTTTTGTGAGGAAAGAAAATTGGAAAATAGGATTTTATGGCTTGAGAATCCTATATGAGGTATATGCAGATTTTTGATGAGGGTTTTGGCTATTGATGATGAAATCTTAAGAGTTGACATTTTATGATGATTAAATGCATTAATTAGTAAAGTGTAAACAATTTAAATAAATTGTTTATAAGCTTAAGAAATGTTATTCTTTCAATATTATTATACCGAAATATTGGTATAGATTTTATTGTGGAATTTCTACCTTTTTGAGTCGAGGTTACTATTCATGAGTTACTATTCACGACAAAATTGGTTTCTTTTTCTAACCAAATTATAGTTGATTTATGAATATTGCTCTTGAGATTAAAACTATGTATTGATTATATTGATTTTATAATCATATATAACATTTTTATAACCTTGTTGTTGAAATTCTCTTTCGCTTGAGTGTAAAGATGGGTAAATTATTGGTATGATCATGACTATGGGTTCTCTTTGGCCAGTAGTGCAAAGTTGAATTGTTGACTGGTATGATCATGACCATTGAATTTATAATTGAATATCTTTAGCTTAAGTGCAAAGGTGAAATGATCAACATGGTTATAATTATTGTTTATATAAATTCTTAAATGATTATATATTCTTTGAGGTATTAATATATTTGGCATGTAGTGCAAATATGAATTGTTGAGGAATATCTTTGGCCTGTAGTGCAAAGATGAATTGTAGATGAATATCTTTGGCCCGTAGTGCAAAGATGACCTGTTGTTGAATATCTTTGGCCAGTAATGCAAAGATGAACGGTTGAGGAATATCTTTGGCCTGTAGTGCAAAGATGAATTGTAGATGAATATCTTTGGCCTGTAGTGCAAAGATGGTCTGTTGATGAATATCTTTGGCCCGTAGTGCAAAGATAAACTGTTGTTGAATATCTTTGGTCGTAGTGCAAAGATGGATTTATTAGTATGATTATGAACAGGAACTGTGATTTGGTATAACCATGATCTTTGATATTTCAGGTAAAGACATGTGATGAAAATATTCTTCGTCCTGGGTGCGAAGAAAAATTTAGAATCACAATTATGATTATGAGTTATTCATATGATTGTGGAAAGGAACTGTTGATTGATGTTACAGGGATAAAACATTGTTGATGGATTTTTAACATGGAGAAGATAATAGACTTTATAGTCTATTTGACTCTTCTAATGGATTGCTCGTTCCGCTGCAACTATGGTTGAAATTTTTATCATTTACCATATGTTCTAAATCTCTGATTTATTATTGATGAAGGCTACTGATAATTTAATTATCTTTAGTCATGATATTCTTTACTGGGCTAGTTGTGCTCACCCTTTTGCTTCACAATTCCTTTCAGGTAATAAGAGTGTAGCTGGGTCGAGCGAGGGTAACGGGGAAATAGAACAATGGTCTCTAGCTGTGGATGTTCTCCCGAAGCAGTATAGAAAAGTTCATTTAGTAGTTATATTTGGTGAATCCAATAGGGTAAGGTGTACCCAACGTTGGAAGGGTGGTTTGCCACTATCATACAAGATGTCTAATGACATACAACCTCGTGTCATCATAAGACAGGGATGTGCTCATCCACTTGCTGAGTATATATACGAGCACTACCTATATAATCTTGGTGTTTGTTTAAAGTATAATTCTCAATTAGAGACAGTAGAGATAATGATATGTCAAGAGAAGACTCACCATTGGGAAGAATATGATAGTAATCTTCTCGTTTTTCTTTGGGGTCTATTGGGTCAACCAAGGATAATTCTGTGGCCATATGATATCTATCATAACCTAGACGCGTGGCCTCCCATGTACGAAGGTTTCCTTGAGCACTTCCCAAAGATTCTAATTTCTAAAACAGTTTTTGACTATACCTTTATGTAAGGTGTTATTGTGAGGTGATGTCCACGGTTGGAACATGAGTCACATTTGGTATATATTTGTATCCAAACTCACAGCATACGTGTTGTTGTATTTTGCACGACAATTGTTGTAATAAAGTTGTAGTTATTTTCTGTACCATGTATTTGACGACTCAGAATGGGTTGGGTGGAATGAACCTATTTTGGGGTCGTTACACATATTATTATTTATATTATTGATAATATCTAGAAAGTTGTATCGAGGAAAGGGGTTAGGTCATTTAAATGCACACCAATAAGGAGAAGTTCTTATCGAAAAGCCTCCTCTTTCTTGAGAATGATCTGGTTGTCAATATTGTGAGTTATAATATTAATGATGAATAATTATTAAAAGATTAAAAATATATTTATTGAAGACAAGTGATTTGTGATAAATAAAGGGGTTTTTCATGAAGTATTTGTTGTAAGTTTGGCTTATTACATGAACCCCCACTTACTCATTTTTCAAAAATCGCCGGTAGAAAGTTTTATCAATTTTTATTTTATTATTATTATAATAGTAATAAAACTGAAAACTTTTTATATAAAACAAAATACTTTTTATATTATATATAAAGTTATTCGTTTTATTAGATTATAAATAGAATATATTATATTTTATATAAAGTTTTTATTTTATTAGAATATTTTATTTCATAGTGCTGTATAGTAAAATCAAAATTTTTCGTCGAATTTCGCCCGTGAAGTTGCCCGTGAATTTCTTTTACTGTGCGTCTGTGATTATTCTAAATAGTGCCCTGCCATTCTCCTATAAATAAGATGTTTAGTTAAGAAATAAAAATCACACTAGAATCAGAGAATTCTTCTTCTATAATATTGTGCGTATATCTTTTGAGCATAAGGATACTTTGAGTATAGCAAATAGTGCAAGTTTTTTTCAAAAATATCTCCGCTATACCAGTCAGATTTACTCTCCTTTTAAGGTAAGAGATATTATTTTGTTCAATATTCATAAAAAATATTATTTCCTTCCATACTCTGTAGTATGTAAGTAATATTATTTCGTTTCATATTCCTAAATCTACACTTATTTTGATAAGTATTGCTTCTATACTCCTTAAAATTAGTAGAATATTCTTGAATTTTGCGCTTCATCTAGTATCGTTTCACTGAAATATTTTTTTGAACTTTCTTGTTAAATTTTAATCTTTTCATGCTGTGGTACTATTCGCGGGGTACTATTCATACATACGATACTATTCACGAAGTACTATTCACGGCAAAATTTAGTTTCTTTTCTGTCCAAATTATTTTTGATACATGAATATCATTCTTGAATTTTACTCCAGAATTAATTATCATGTTAACAATTTGGACATTCTTAAACTCTGGATAAATTGAATTATAAATCTTTAATATTTATCCTTGATCTCACTTGATTGATTTTTTATATCATTGTCATCATCCTCATACCTATATTGTGGTGAAAGTCATCTTTGGCCCATAGTGCATAGATGTACCGTTGATTGGTATGATTATGACCAGAAATTATGTATCGGTATAATCAAGACCTGTAATGTTACAGACAAATAATGTGGTGAAAGTCCTCATTGGCCCGTAGTGCATTGATGGACAGTTGTTTGGCATGATCATGACCACTGGTGATATTAACGAATTTCCTTGGCCCGTAGTGCATGGATAATTCGATGATGTGGATTATTTATTGAGTTGTGTTATAGAGATGAAATATTGATGATGAACTTTTAAATCATAGAAGATAGTAGACAACATGCTCTACTTGACTCTTCTAATGAATTGCTTATTCCGCTGCAATTAAACTTGTTGTCTATTATATTCTATCAGTTTTTATACTGTTGAAGACTAAGGATAATTTATTCTACATTATCTTAGTTATAATATTCTTTACTGGGATAGTTGAGCTCACCCTTTTCTTTCATTGTTCTCTTCAGGAAATGAGAATATAGCTGTGACTAGTTGGGGAATGGAGTGATGGTCCAAGATGGTGGCTATAGTAGTCCTCACTATTCTATAAAATAGTGTGATAATAATTGTAATGAGGACTTTATTTGAGTTTGGATATTGTCTACGAGACAATATTCGTATTAAAACTCACAGTTTACGTTTTGTCGTATTCTGCACGACAATTAATAATTGTGTAAATTACGTTCGTATTAATAGTTCATTATTACTGGGATGTGGTATTCGAACTTAGAGAAGTTTGCATATGAGTTGATAATTGTGACACCCCAAAATCTGAATACCTTGAAACCCTAATAATGGTGCTACACGGTACTACTACATCACACACATCTATAAACGTAATCTTAATGACACAAATGTAATTACTATATTATTACAAACATATTCGTTCAATACCCAGGTTCTAAAACCATTACATGTTCAAGAGCATAATAATATAGTATATTACAATACTACTATACTATTACAAGGGTTTTTATTCATTCATTTTTTTCTTCCTCTTGTCCTTACTGGATCCTTCGACCCATTCTAATTTAGCTGAAAATCATTTAATTTAAAGCAAGGATGAACATTTAATTACCCTATAAGTATAATAATTTAATAACAACAAAATCAAGAATCATGATATTCATCTTTAACAACTGAACAATAGTTGTAAACATTCTAAACAAATTGGAATATACATTTTTTTTGCTTTAAAATATTTTATTTTGAAACAAAAACTGACATACATACTGAGCGGTTAAATGACTTGAACTTTTCTTTTCATTCATTAAAAGGGTTTAGCAGCACTTTCGACTGTAAAACGTCTTCCCTTACGAGTACGTCTAGGTGATTAACCTATAGTACTCTATGTTGATCAATACTATATTTAAATGACATTGCGTTTGTTTTGACACCTCACGTGTCATTTGAAATATTCGACCAAAAATTTCCCCTATTAATAGGGTTTATTCATTCTCAGACTTACCTTTGAATCCACACCAAAGAAGTTGGTTTGGAAAGCTCTGTTTAACATTAATAATATTTTAAAGATTTAATAACAAATCAATAAAATATTTCAACGTTTGTCTAGCCGAAACAAATGGCATTGACACATTCCTCAAAGAGTTCATGCATATTTGAACTTTAAAGCTCTAACAACTTATGTTATAGCATAGCTTGAATACTGTAACAAATACGGAAAGATTTGTACAAGTATGAAATTCACACAACCTTTTAAATATTATGAAATTTAGAGTTTAAATAAATCACATCACATTAATAGGAAATTAATCAAATGAATTCAGAAAACTTGCGACAACAAGTCAGAATACTTGCCTTAAGCGTCTTTTAAGAGTTTACGGTAATTCACCTTCAAATGACCTACACAATTATGTTTACATTCATGTACCAATTAGCCACATAATTGACACCAAATATTGGTTTACATTAACTCTATTCCATGTTTTATAATGTCCATTTCATTATAATTAGAGCCCTTTTTAATTTTGTTAATACTTGACTTGGTGTTTTGACGTTCGTACATCGCTCGCCCGACTTGTTTAACCCGAACGCCTAACCGACAAGCCATGGTGTACGATTGATATGTCCAATTCATCAACCACTCCTTAGTTTACACTCCCTTAGACCATATTTCCAAATTTTAATGATTAGAGCTCGGAAATACTAGACAAACATAGTTTGGCATCACGACGTTCTGAATAAACCACCACGCCTTGCCCCCGATTACACAACAGCCCAAAAGAGGCTTTATTTCAAAATTGATCCTGACCTTAAATCTCAATTCTTGTCTAATGAAAGTTATAGGTCTACTTCTTAGCTTTTCGGATCATCTTGAATCACCATAATCGGAGTTTATACGAAAAAGTTATGCCTAATTTACTAAAGGACATCAAAACTGTATGACAGCCCACCAGTAGAGCGCGGCATCGCCCAAAATGGCCTTTCCAAGGGCGCGACAATGCCCAAAATGGCCTTTCCAAGGGCGCGACAGTGCCCAACTGCAAAGCACTTTTTCATTTTTTTTCTTCCCTACTTTAAATCTTCATAACTTCTGCATCCGATATTGGAATGAATACGTTCTTGAGCCTACGACTCACGTTTACTACGAACTACAAAAGCCCCATAAAATCGAACTTTTCCAGACGAATTAACTAGCCACTAACTTGACTCGAAATTCATACCAAGCTATGGTTTTCCTCGACTGATATTTTTACTAAAATTTTTGCCATAACTTTGTTATAGTATATTTTTACTCTATTCCAAATGGAACATTTTCATAACTTATACACGTATATTTCCTTCTTTCTAGATTTTAAAAACTACTGTTGGGTCTCTAACTTTTAGTTTTATTTTGATGATAACAATAATTAGTAAATAAATTAATTAAAATGGTAGAATCCTCTCCATAAGATTTTTTTTATTATAATTGTTTTAATTATCTTATTTACTTTGACCAAAAATATTTTCTAAATCTTACTTAATTGATTTTCTTGATGTTTTAAAGTGTTAAAACAAATGGGTCACTTATAACGGGATAATACTTGCTAATGTGTTGGAAATGAATTGGGACATGCATTTTGGGACAAAAATCATATGTTGATCATCAAATGCTTGTTTGACCGAATTTGGAAAGAAGATGAAAATTTTAGTTAAATCATTTTTGACATGTGGGCATTTTCTATTTATTCTCAAATTAATTTTATTATTTAAAGATTTCAAAAATTATTTTAAGTTATTTCAAAAGTGGGCAAAATTATTTTATTGCATATATATATATATATATATATATATATATATATATATATATATATATATATATATATATATATAGTCTCTTATATTATATATATTCAATCTGCATGTATGTATGGAACATGGCTTTTTACTTTGATCGAATTTATTACACCAAGGTTGTCTAAATAAAGCACGGACGAATTCTTGAAGTCTGCAATCCGTGTGATGTTTTCATCCGAGCCATTCCTTTTAAATTAAAGCAATCCTAGCCATTTATTTCAAATCAGATTTCGAAAATTAACATTTTTCCCCGACTTCAAAAATCTATAAATAGGAGGCCTTTTTTTCATTTTCAATTTGTCAATTCACTTGAAAAGAAAAGCTTACTCTCATTGCCTACATACTCTCTCTAAAGCTTTCTATCTCTTCTTACAAAAGCTCTGATTATTTGAGAAGAGAAAATTGGTCCAAGTAATTGAGATAAGTCATTTGAGTTAACTTAGTTGAATTATTTCTTACTTGCTTTATAATTATAGATATACGAATATAAATTATTATACACAATTTTATATATATTTATATTTCATCTATTTATCAAATAAAAAGATACTTAGACGCCGCAAGGCTATGGAGATACACCTCTACGGAGAGGAATTCGAACTGTATGATTCCTTATAATCTTAAGTAATTTTTTATTGATATTATTTATATAAATATCGTAAAATAGATACGACATTTGATAGTCCAAAACGACACCGAGATATTCCTCCAAAAAAGTGAATTATCCGAACTGGATTTGAAAATTGTAGTGATCTATTGAAAATATTTATATAAATATCAATTGTGAGAATATAAATTTTGTCATACTTAGACGCCGCAAGACTACGGAGATATTCCTCTTAAGTGAGGGAATCGAACCGTACAATTCCTTATAGTACTAAGTGACTTTATTTATAAAATCACATAATAGATAAAATATTAATATATATTATCTGAGTTAAACAAATATATTTGTTATATCAAGTATTTCTTAACTGATTTATTTATTATTCTTGATATCTGTCATCACAAGTATTTGATCATAAATTCATTTATTCATAAAATACTTGTTGCATAATATAAAATTTATTTAAATTTTTATTTCACAAACTTAAGTGAATATAAATGCTTAAATAGAAGCATATTTGTTCAAAGCTTAAAATAACTTATTTGCTTACTCAGAAGCATTTTCACTCTAAAAGTTATTTAAACTTAAAGTGACTTTTCTTTACTCCATAAAGAATAAATAATAAATTTGCATTAAACTATATATCTGCTTATACAGAAGCATTTTTGAGCTAAAGCTAAAATTGATATATCTGCTTATTCAAGAAGCATTTTTTACACAAAATATAAAAGTTATTTAAACTTTTATAATAGTGCATAATTTACATATTTGCTTACACAGAAGCATTATTAGATCAAAGCATAAATTACTATCTGCTTACAAAGAAGCATATTTTCTCAAGTATAAAAGTCTTTGAACTTTTATAAATATATCTGCTCTTTAATTGATATCCGCTTATTTGAGAAGCAACAATATGTATTAAATTTTATCTGGTTATTTTAGAAGCAAATCGTTGTAAAATCTTTTGTAAAAAGGAAAAGGGTAGAATTAGTTTATTTTATGTACCTGTGAAAAAGACGAGTAATTCTTAGACCAAGACAAGGGTCTTAGAGAGGTCAACTAGAAGTTGGGTCTCTAGTGAACTTGTGAGGTGAGGAAGAGGCTGTTGTTTCAAGACCAGATCATAGAGTAGAACTGAACTCAAAAGAAGGTACAACTAAGCTTGAGGAGGGAGCGGGGAGCTTGCTGTCTAAGATAGATTAGTTGGGAACAGTTGGAAGTTTTTCTATAAAACTTTGTAAAGGCTTCTCCGCCTGTTGAAGGAGTATTTATTACTGATAGTAATATGATCTCAAGTCTTGGAGAGGAGCTTGAGATTAGATGTAGCAGGATATTTGGGATGTATGTTGTGAACCAGACAAATCTCTGTGCATTATGTGATTGAATTTTTACTGTTTTGCATATTAATTTCTAACATTGCAAATTAATTATCCAAAAATTCAAAAAGGCCTAAGATAATTTTTTAATATGTAATAATCTATTAAACCCCACTTCTAGATTATTATTATACTTTCAACTACCATACGAACAATGGTTTAAACTAATCCATTGAACAATAATTAATCCATTTTTCTTACTTTCCTAGTTTAGTTCGTTATTTTGATTACGATTTAACTTTACATACATATTAGCGTGATTTAGTTCACTAATATTATCATCCTTATTTCTCTGGATTCCTCATGATCCATAACGATCATCAACCACCAATAGTACACTTCATAATATAACTACAAAACATTAAATGGTTTTAGGGCTTTACCTTTGATGTTATTGGTTGAAGAACTTGTTAGCTTTTCTTTACTTCTCTCTTGAATTAGAAATCTCTCCCTTCTCTATTCATATGTGTAAAGTTTCTTTTCTTAGTTAGTGAATTGGTAGAGAATAAGAAGAGAATCGGCTGCTATTTATAGGATTTGTAGGGCTTAGGGTAGTTTGGTCATTAAGGTAACTTTGCTAGGTTTCATTACTTCGTCACTTTTCTTGGGGTCTTCTAAAGTCATCACCCTTAACTTCTATCAAACTACAAACCATCCCCCCTTTAACCAACCTTAGACTAACCATGGTTAAGTTATAAACATCAACTAAGACTTTAAGGGATATTTGCATTAATGGTTGGCTAGCTTCTTGGGGAAGCTTCGCCAAGCTTCTCTAAGAAGCTACTCATTCCTCCTTTGACCGGACCCCCATTGGGGGCCCCACTTGGTTTTTCATTTCCTTTTTCTTTTTAATTAAGTTGATAAATTGACTAAGCCTTTGACTTTCCTTAGTTTTGGGCTTGGTTTGACATTGGTTTGGGCCAACACTTGAGCCTCCATTACATTTTCTTTGGGCCTTAAATTAATTAATTCTTGGGCCTCCTAACATTTTCTCTTGGGCTTGCAATAATAAAGTCCGAAGGTTTTATAATTAAATTGACTTTCGTTGACTTCTGAAAGTCAAGTCACAAGCCAAAAAATCGCGTTTTTTATTTTTGAATTTTATTAGATATACATTTCATGACGCTATAGAAATGCTATGGCGTCTTTCGAAAAATAAAAAAAATGTAGCATTTTTAGCATTAATAGTGCTTTTACGTCTTTTCCCAGAATTTTTTTTTCGCATTCGAAACCTTAATTTGACAATTCATACACGTAAACACATTCTTAGTGTTGGGTTTGTATATAGCGCGATCATGCAATCAAATTACATAAAATGTATGAAAGCGCGATAAAAGAGGAATTTAAAATTTTCATACAAACCCATCAACATGATCATACTTTGTGCATAATTATCAATCAATAGAAAAGAGAAAGAGATCAGATTCATACCCTTGTAGAAACTAGCTTCCTCAGGTACGAGTTCACCTCAAATTTCTTTTCACGTTCAACTTGAATCTACCGGGTTTGATTTTTTCGTTTGATCAACGTTAGCCACCCAAGTGTTTGGCCTCTAGAGGTGCTCCACCAAGGAAGAACAAGTATTCAAGAAGATGTGTGTTTGGTAAAACTCTAATTTTTCTATCTCTATAGAAAATGTGTACTCTCCCAACTCTTGGAATTGTCATTCACGTGTTTTGTGAAATCATCAACCCTCACCCATAATAAGACTCCTCTTATTTATAGATGTAAGCAACCCTCCTTAACAATTAAGGAATTAAGTTTTATTTTAATTAATTAGGCTCCCAATCTTATTAGGAATAATTAATTAAACTCTTTTAATTAATTAGCCTCCTAATCTTATTAGGAATATATGAGAGTACTTTTATTAATTAATTTCTAAACTCCTTTAGGAATTAAATAATAATAATAATAAGACTCCTCTTATTAATTTTTATTTAATATTTCTAAAATATTTAATAATAAATATTAAGCTATTTAATTTATTCTATCACCATAGATTAAATTAAATACACTTAACTTATTATTATGATCATGACATTTGCTTTTTAAATAAATATTCTTCCTTTTATGGTGTGACCCTTTAGGTTCTCTATATTAAACCGGTTGTGAATAAATCAATTAAAAAAAATTATAATCTTATTTAAATAAATAAATAAATTTATTAATTTATTTAAATAAATAACATTTATTCTACAATAAGGATAAACCTCCTTAGCGATCAACGACTTTTCAGATAATATAGATTTTAACATTAATCATAAAATAACCTTTGAGTAAATAGTTACCGTACAATTAAATCCTTCCGCCATACAATGTCCCAATTAAATATAAGACATGCAATTATTGTCAAGTGTTATTTTATTTAATTATAGTATTTCGATTCTTAAATGCACAACTCTAAATAATGTAAATTAGAAATTTCTTTTTAATTTCATTCTGCTTTGGTCAAGGACTACTGGGTTGTCATTTATCGAATCACATATGACATTTCTCTTCTTTTACTAGAAGTGGTAGATTATTTGTTGATCATACATTTACCTCAATGTAAAATTTATTACACCCAAGCATACCCTTTAATATACCCTAAGGGTCTTAAGGAATACGCCAAAGAATAATTTATTATATAGAAGATACTATGATGATCTCAAGTCTAAGGATCATTTGTACTACTATTGTGACGCCCCCAAAATAGGTCCAATCCACCCAACCTATTCTGAGTCGCCAAATACATGGTACAGAAACAACTATAACTTCATTATTACAATTGTCGTGCAAAATACGAAAACACTTAAACTGTGAGTTTAAATACAAATATTGTTTCTAGACAATATCCACACTCAAATAAGTCCTCATTACAATTATTGATACACTATTTTACAAAATAGTGAGGACTACTAAGACAACTATCTTGAACCATCATTCCATATCCCGACTAGTACCCGCTACATTCTCGCCTCCTGAGAAAAAAATGGAACAAAAAGGAAAAGGGTGAGCTCAACTAGCCTAGTAAAGAATATTATGACTAAGATAATATACAATAAATTATCCTTAGTCTTCAACAGGAAAAAATCTGATACAATACAATATACAACAAGTTTTAGATTAACAACTGCAGCGAAAACAATAATTTATTAGAAGAGTTAAGTAGAGAATGAAATCTACTATCATCTATAAATTTAAAAGTCCATCATCGATATTTTATCCCTGTAACATCAATCAATATACATCTTGAATCAAATAGTCATCTTTGCAGTATAGGCCAAAGATATTAATCAGTCGGTCATGTTCATCTCAAAACCTGTTCATCTTTGCACTACGGGCCAAAGATATTCATCAACAGTTCATCTTTGCACTACAGGCCAAAGATATTCAGTAATATCATCATTTAGGACTGAGGATAATGAAAAATATTTTAAAGAAAACGAATCCAGTGAGACAAAAAAACAAATAGTAAGGATTCGTATTTCAAACAATTCGAGTTCAAAAATACTTCATAAATAATCATAACGAAGTAAAATTCAAGAATGATCAAAACATGGATACAATCAAAGCTAGTATCCATAATAGATATCTTGGACACGGAAAAGAAAATTTAATTTTTCTGTGAATAGTGTCGTATTTGTGAATAGTGCCGTATACATGAATAGTACCGTATACGTGAATAGTAACCGCGACATTAAAAGATAGAATTTTTATAAAAAAAAATTATCATGCTTCGTGAATAGTACTCGTGAATAGTAACTCGTGAATAATAACTCATGAATAGTGACTCGTGAATAGTAACTCATGATTAGTAACCCCGATATGAAAAAGTTCCAAATTTGATAAAAAGTTCTAACCAATATTTCGGCATAATGATATTGAAAAAATAATATCACTTACGAAGAAAATAACATCCCCTACCTCAGAAAGAATAGTACTTCTGACTGGAATACTGGATATAGTGCTGAAAGAACTTGCACCGTATAACAACACTCAAAGTATCAAAATACTTACAAGAATACGCTCAATATTATAGAGAGAGAAAGACAGAGAAATCTTTAGTTTCTGGTGTGATTTTCAATTCTAACCTAAGCACACCCTATTTATAGGAAAATGCTTAGAATATCAAAGCAAAAAATTTAATATAATAATAATATATATATTATAAATTCTTAAGCACACCTTCATTGATCCAAAATATCAGCCACACATGTGCCAAACTTGCCAAAAACGTTTTTCATATAAAAGTTATTTAAAACTCCAAAAAAATAATAATCAATTAATCCGGAACTTCAATAATTCATAATAAATAGCCCTTTTATCAAAAAATTCGAATCTCGCGATTTTTTATAGGAAATTCAATTCTCTACAACTTTGCAGAAGAAAGTTTTTCCAAATTCTAAATAAAAATTGACCGAAATCCACAAACGGACGATTTTACAGGCTATAATCAAATTTCAGTCAAGAAATGGGTCCACCAACATGTTTAACATGTTTTAAACATTTATTGCAACAAAAATACTCTTCCTCCTCATATACTCATATATACCACATTAATTATAAAAATATCACAATTATTATATTATTAAAATATAATAATAAATTATTTTATCAAAAAAGATAAAATATCAATTTTCAACAATTGTCACTTTAAAAATTTTCTCCATCTACATCCACATAAAATGAATATTTTTCTTATCATATAAATCAATAATTAATTATTCACAAATAATATTACAGAATCACAATAATGATAACCAGGTAGTTCCCAGGAAAGAGGGGGCTTTCCAATAAGGATTTCTCCTTACTGGCGCGCAATTAGGTGACCAAACCTCTCCTTAGACAGAACTTTCTAGACATTACCAATAATGTTATCTAATAATATTATTCAAATAATATGAATTATTGTTTCGATAATAGAAAATACTGTGTAGTGACAATTATTGAAACAACAGTAATATAAAATATTGAACAGTAATTACTGTAACAATTATTGAGTAGTGCCTTCTTACGTAAGAATCAATAATTGGTGCAATACCTTGTGCTACTGTGCAACATCGCGTCTTACTGTATTTTAACCACCAGGTATTCTAACAGTATTAACGGTAACAACTACGCCGTTATTTATAAACAACTTATACTTGTCATTTTTTTCATCCAATCTCTTTCCGTTATGGGGCCCACAAAAGGCTGCGCCGTCGTACGAATATTCCCCGACAACAAGAATATTCCACGACCAAACGAATATTCCCCGACAACAATGAATATTTTATAACCACTTGCTTATTTCAAAATATTTGCGCATTTTACCCATAACTAACCACATTAATCAAATAAACTCTTACTATTTCAAAATAATAAATAAAGGAAATTCCATTTTATTAAAAAAAAATTCGGGGTCTTACAACCTCCCCTTCTTGTAAAATTTCGTCCTCGAAATTGACGTACGTACTTGGTGTTTCGAAAAGATGAGGATACCTCGCTTTCATTTTCGTTTCCAACTCTCAGGTCATTTCTTTAATAGCATGGTTCATCCACAAAACTTTGACTTGGGGTATGACCTTTGTGCGTAGGACATGCTCCTTCCTATCCAAAATCTTGACAGGCACCTCCTTGGACGTTAAGTCTTTGGCTATCTCGTCCGGTTCTAACTCAATGACGTGGTTCGGGTTGTCCACATAATTTCGTAACTTCGATACGTGAAAAACGTTATGAACACGCGACATACTTGGCGGTAAAAAGAGAATTTCAAATGGACTAATAAATCGAAGGTTTGAGCTTTCCTCACATCGCCGATTCTCGCTTTTGGAATAATAACTTCTTGCACCTCCTTCTTCATATTCATCAGCTCCGGTGCGTAGCTTGAGCGATTTTAACTTTATCGATTAAAGTCGATTTTACTCATATATCATCACGTGATCCATAAAGTCTTTAACTCTATCTTTATCATTTGTAAGTCATACGAAATGGGTCTTTTTGTTAAAAATATCGCACTCATAACCACATACGATTTTCTACTCAACGCGTTAGCTACCACGTTCGCTTTTTCAGGATGGTATAATCGTAATCTTTGAATAGCTCAAGCCAACGTCGTTGCCGCATGTTGAGTTCTTGGAAGCTCTTCTCATATTCCTCGCTCCATTCGCATTTTGTATCTTTTCAAGTCAGCTAAGTTAATGGAGTAGCGATTCGAGAAATTCTTCCACGAATCTCCGATAGTAACCAGCTAAGCCTAGAAAGCTACGTATTTCGATTATTGACTTAAGATGCTCTCAACTATGACTCATATCCCAATCTTGGATAGCACGTCACAATAGCACCTATTATTTTACCACCAAACAAATATTGCGTCCCCTACGCAGAGTCTGGCTTTGGTGCATTCTATAAAGGAAGTTACCAGATAGAGGCTTGAGTACCAACTCTTGTAGTTGGGTTTTTAACTCCTGAAGTTCAATAAGAGCCATTCGATAAGAGATTTTAGAAATGGGTTTTGTACCGGGTTCAAAGTCGATACAAAATTCAATATCACACTTTGGGAGTAAGCCAAGAAATTCTTCAGGAAATACATCAGGAAATTTACTAACAATAGAAATATCATTCAAATCTGACGTATTTTTGTTCAAGTTCATAACATGGGCTATGAAAACTTGACATCCGTTTTTCAATAAACGAATGACTTTATGGCTTGATATGAAAGTGTTTGACTTCAATGGTTTGGTTGCTTGAATTCGAATAACAGGTTGCTTAAAAATATGAAAACTAACAACCTTACGAAAGCAATCAATTTTGGCATGATGAGTAGTTAATCAATCAATCCCTAAAATCACATCAAAAGTAAGTATCTTTAAAGAAATAAGGTCAACATGTAATGTGATGGTGCCAACTTGGATCAAACAAGATTTATAAACAGTGGATGTAACGAAAGTTTCTCCTAACGGAGTCTCCACAGATAAGTCAAAGTCTAATTTCTCCGGAGTCAAGTTTAAACTTTGAGCACAAGCAGGAGAGATAAATGAATGGATAGAACCGGTATCTAATAAGGTATAAACTTTGTAAGAATTTATAATTAACTAACCCGTGCTAACTTCGTTCGGGTTCCTCGCATTCTGACTAGTCACGACAAACGCTCTTCCAGGAACCGTTGACTTTGACTTTTTTGGGACAGCCTTTTGAGTCACCATCCCCGCTGGACTGGGTTTTGCTACCGTACAATCTCGAGCGATATGACCTTCTTTACCACAATTATAACATACCTTGGAAGGCTGTGAACAGTTTGGACTTATATGTCCCTCCTCTCCGCATTTGTAGCATCTAACTGGCAGTCGTTCTCCTCCCCTAGAATTTGTTGCTAGTGCTGGTGCTGCTGCTGACATCTTCCCGTCATCGTTAAATCTTCTCTTCTTTCTCTTCTTGAAATTTCCACTTGAGTTATTTCTTCTATTATCTTGGTCATGATTACCACCGAAGGAGTTACCATTTCTGGCATGATAATTTTCTCCACGATGGTTATCCTTGTTTTGATGACTGTTACCACTGGTACGATTATCATCGAGTTGTAGGTCGTTATTCTTCGATTGAGCTGACTCATTATCGCGCTCCAATAACTGAGCCCTATTCACAACATCTGAATATAGAGAAAATTTATGAGAAATGAGATATTGACGTATGTCGGGTTTCAAACCTCTCAAAAACATTCGCGTCATACGTTCCTCATTCTCCACCAAATGAGGTGCAAACCTGGATAACTCCGCGAACTTCGCCTCGTACTGGGACACTGTCATGTTGTTCTGTTCTAGTCTAATAAACTCTACCTCCTTCATATGACGAATACTTTCAGGAAAGTACTTGTCATTGAACAGTTTCTAAAACTTTTCCCAAGACATGTTGAGTGCGGCTGGCTGGGTACGCTTCACAGATTCCCACCAGTAATCTGCCTCGTTATGAAACATAAAAGTGGCGAATGGAACTTTTTGTTCCTCCGTGCATCCCAAGACATCGAATATCTTGGTAATTTGTTTGACCCACGTCTCCGCCTTAATCGGATCCGGCTTTCCCCAGAATTCTGGTGGTCCCAACTCTTTGAACTGTTTGGCTGTGACAAACCGTGCGTTGCTATCATTTCCACCGGTATTTTGTACACGAGTCTCCCTCGTCTGATTTTGCATGAACTGCAAAAAGCTTCTAAATATCTCATAGTTCATCGTCTGATCAGTGGTGTTGTTCACAAGTGGAACATTATCGGCCTGTTGCACGTTCTCCTCATTGGTGAGCAAAGGTGTCTCCACGGTCTCATTTACTCCACTGTTAACATTCTTAGTTGCCATTCTCAAATACTGCCATAAAACCAGGGTTAATTTAAGAAATTAACATATCACATAATATCCCTATATTCTGACCAACCAACAAATAAGCTTAGGTAGGACACACTAGCAAAGGATTTACTCGTCTCTCCTCTCCTAGTTCTATTTCCCGATCTCCGTCAGAGATCATATCCCTAAGCTCTGATACCAACTGTGACGCCCCCAAAATAGGTCCAATCCACCCAACCTATTCTGAGTCGCCAAATACATGGTATAGAAACAACTATAACTTCATTATTACAATTATCGTGAAAAATACGACAACACTTAAATTGTGAGTTTAAATATAAATATTGTTTTTTAGACAATATCCACACTCAAATAAGTCCTCATTACAATTATTGATACACTATTTTACAAAATAGTGAGGACTATTAAGACAACTATCTTGAACCATCATTCCATATCCCGACTAGTACCCGCTACATTCTCGCCTCCTGAGAAAAAAATGGAACAAAAAGGAAAAGAGTAAGCTCAACTAGCCTAGTAAAGAATATTATAACTAAGATAATATACAGCAAATTATCCTTAGTCTTCAACAGGGAAAAATCTGATAGAATACAAAATACAACAAGTTTTAGATCAACAACTGCAGCGGAAACAATAATTTATTAGAAGAGTTAAGTAGACAATAAAATCTACTATCATCTATGAATTTAAAAGTCCATCATCGATATTTTATCCCTGTAACATCAATCAATATACATCTTGAATCAAATAGTCATCTTTGCACTACAGGCCAAAGATATTAATCAGTCGGTCATGTTCATCTCAACACCTGTTCATCTTTGCACTACGGGCCAAAGATATTCATCAACAGTTCATCTTTGCACTACAGGCCAAAGATATTCAGTAATATCATCATTTAGGACTGAGGATAATGAAAAATATTTTAAAGAAAACGAATCTAGTGAGACAAAAGAACAAATAGTAAGGATTCGTATTTCAAACAATCCGAGTTCAAAAATACTTCATAAATAATCATAGCAAAGTAAAATTCAAGAATGGTCAAAATATGGATACAATCAAAGTTAGTATCCATAATTGATATCTTGGACACAGAAAAAAAAATTTAATTTTTTTGTGAATAGTGTCGTATACGTGAATAGTAACCTCGACACTAAAAGATAGAATTTTCACAAAAAAAATCATCATGCTTCGTAAATAGTACTCGTGAATAGTAACTCATGAATAGTAACTCGTGAATAGTAACTCATAAATAGTAACTCATGAATAGTAATCTCGACATGAAAAAGTTCCAAATTTGATAAAAAGTTCTAACCAATATTTCGGCATAATGATATTGAAGAAATAATATCACTTACGAAGAAAATAACATCCCTTACCTCAGAAAGAATAGTACTTCTGACTGGAATACTGGATATAGTGCTGAAATAACTTACACCGTATAACAACACTCAAAGTATCAAAATACTCACAAGAATACGCTCAATATTATAGAGAGAGAAAGAGAGAGAAATCTTTAGTTTCTGGTGTGATTTTCAATTCTAACATAAGCATCTTATTTATAGGAAAATGCTTAGAACACCAAAGCAGAAAATTTAATATAATAATAATATATATATTATAAATTCTTACGCACACCTTCATTGATCCAAAATATCAGCCACACATGTGCCAAACTTGCCAAAAATGTTTTTCATATAAAAGTTATTTAAAACTCTAAAAAAATAATAATCAATTAATCTGAAACTTCAATAATTCATAATAAATAGCTCTTTTATCAAAAAATTTGAATCTGACGACTTTTATAGAAAATTCAATTCTCTACAACTTTGCAGAAGAAAGTTTTTTCAAATTCCAAACAGAAATTAACCGAAATTCACAAACGGGCGATTCTACAGGCTATAATCAAATTTCAGTCAAGAAATGAGCCCACAGACATGTTTAACATGTTTTAAACATTTATTGCAACAAAAATACTCTTCCTCCTCATATACTCATATATACCACATTAATTGTAAAAATATCACAATTATTATATTATTAAAATATAATAATAAATTATTTATCAGAAAAGATAAAATATCAATTTTCAACAATTATCACTTTAAAAATTTTCTCCATCTATATCCACATAAAATGAATATTTTCCTTATCATATAAATCAATAATTAATTATTCACAAATAATATTACAGAATCACAATAATGACAACCAGGCAGTTCCTAGGAAAGAGGGGGCTTTCCAATAAGGATTTCTCCTTACTGGCGCGCAATTAGGTGACCAAACCTCTCCTTAGACAGAACTTTCTAGACATTGCCAATAATGTTATCTAATAATATTATTCAGATAATATGAATTATTACTTCGATAATGGAAAATACTGTGTAGTGACAATTATTGAAACAACAGTAATATAAAATATCAACGCAACAATTATTAAATCAATAAAATAAAATATTAAACAGTAATTACTGTAACAATTATTGAGTAGTGCCTTCTTACGTAAGAATCAATAATTGGTGCAACCCTGTGTGCTACTGTGCAACATCGCGTCTTACTGTATTTTAACCACCGGGTATTCTAACAGTATTAACGGTAACAGCTACGCCGTTATTTATAAACAACTTATACTTGTCATTTTCTTCATCTAATCGCTTTCTGTTATGGGGCCCACAAAAGGCTACGCCGTCGTACGAATATTCCCCGACAACAAGAATATTCTACGACCAAACGAATATTCTCCGACAACAATGAATATTTTATAACCACTTGCTTATTTCAAAATATTTGCGCATTTTACCTATAACTAACCACATTAATCAAATAAACCCTTACTATTTCAAAATAATAAATAAAGAAAATTCCATTTTATTTAAAAAAATTCAGGGTCTTACAACTATCACTACAGGAATTCCTATTGACAGGCAAGTAAAACTCCATTAGTTATTCCTTAGCAAGCCACGTTCAGTGAACTTATTCTCCAATAAGCACCTACATTCTTGCTTTAGTGTCTCCACACAAATGATCATGAGATCAATCATTCTCATCCAATGAGCAAGCAACATATGTACCAATCTATCCGAATTTACTAATTGCCTTTTTAGTAATCCATCGATTGCGATTATTTTAGTTTTTAAGCTATCTAAGAATTTAAATCTGATTAGCATGATCTCATCATAATTCTATAAATATTAATTAAAACTATGGGTTTATCACATATTATAAAACAACACCATGTAGATAAATTAAAGCCTTTAATAAATGAATATTTTTATTAATAAACGAATAAGATTGTTACAAAGTATATACTTTATCATCAACATGATTAGCTTGTGTGTATACTATTTTCAATCTCCCACTTGCACTAAAGCCAATCGTCATGGTATCTCATACCCTTATTTTATAAGTGACGATCATCATGCTGTTGGATAAGTTTCAGTAAATGATTATGTAATGTTGTTCTTGAGAGTCCACCATCTCTATAGTGACTTCTCCTCTTTTAATGGTTCTTTAATCAAATGAAAGTCCCACAACACATGTTTAGATCCAAGATGAGACTTAAGAACTATTCTAAGTTCTGTAATGAACTTTTCATCCGAACAATTAACTTGCAGCTTCATTTACAGCTATATAATTTATCTTTGTCACTAAACGAGGAACTCTTTGTTGTTTGAAACCTTTTCAATTCACTGTACCACTGTTCAAGGTAGCACTTTACCTTAAAGTGGATTTCATGTAGTCTTGGTCAGTCTGAAAAACTTGAGTCTGTTAAGCCCTCTAGTTTAATTCAGACTCGCCATAAATTTTAATCAAATCCTTAGTACTGGTTTAGTACTTTAAGATCTTTTTTACTGTCTTACAGCGATCTTCTCCAGAATATGACTGATCAACATCAGGTCTCATACATTTCATTGCATACATGATATTTACTCATGCAATCTCTCTTTTAAAGAGTCTATGGGGATTATTAAGAGAGATTCACTCCATGGCTTATCAACATGAGACATCTCTTGGAGTTTGTCATGCTAAACGGCTTTAGCATCAAATGAATATACGTTTCTCAGGTTAAGCCGAGCATCCTTTTAAATCTATCTATATAGATTTTTATCCCCAATTAAGATATTCTTTCCAAATCATTCATGGAGGAATGTTCAGTCAACTTTATCTTTACTGATTGTAACATTAGTATGTCATTCCTTATCCATAGTAGGAATGTCACGACGCTCCTACTGACCCTTTTGTACACACTAGGTTCATTGTTATTTTTGATAAAATCAAACTCTTTTAATTGTCTCATCAAAACGAATGTTTCATTTTTGATAAACTTATTTCAATCCATTTCTTTGAGTATCTACAACTCTTACCCCATTGTATGTAACTGGATCATCATTTTCTATGATGTGTACCTCATCATCATCATCATCTATAATGAATCCATACCTCCTGGGTATCTTTGGTACTATTTCATATTTACAATTCGGTTGTGATACAATATGTCTATTTATAGACATATTGTATCACAACTCTTTTAATTCGGTTGTGATACAACTCTTTTAATTCGGTTGTGAACACTTCGAGATTCTATTATCCTCCCACTAGCCCCTTCAATGATAAACACTTTTATCTTAGAAGGCAACGTGTTTCGCAACAATCACCTTTTGCTAAGTAGGATTATAGAACATATACCCTAAACTTACTTTAAGATGTCCCACAAATTTGCACTTATCAAATATTGTCCCAAGTTTATCCTTTGAAACCTCTATTACATAAGTTGGACAACCCACTTAACACACTTAAGATTAGGAATTCTCTCTGTCCATAACTCTTATAGAGTCTTGGGGCCGGATTTGGAGGCTACCTTTTTTGTAGATATGCAACCATTTCTAGGGCATGACCTCATAAGGATACTGGAATGTCCGTAAAATCATTATGGATCACACCATGTCCAACAAGATATGATATTTTCTTTCAGATACATCAATCAATTATTGCGTATCAGGAGGCGTCCATTGTGAGAAAACCATTTGAGATGATCTAGAAACTTATTACATAAGTATTCATTCATCGATCTAATCAAAGAACCTTAATACTTTGCCAATTTGTTTCACTTCTGAATTCTTTAAACTTTTCAAATGATTCCCACTTGTATTTTAGCAAATACACACATTCAACTCTTTGAATGATCATCTCCTCTTCTTATACCAATTTATTCAATATGCAAAATTATTTTCACGTAAGTAGTATACAAAATCCATTAAGTAATATTTCAGTTCTATACAAAATATTATTATTATAAATAGAACAACAATTATTCTTAAATATAATACCAAAAAATCTTATTGTCCAACAACAAAATGAAAATAATATTTCTAACGAGAATTGGAATACAATAACGACTTATTGACTTAATAGACTTGCTCGTAGGCAATACTAAACAACAAGTTCTTATGGCCAATGCAGCAACCTTTGCTTCATTTTCCAAATATAGAATTACTTATCCCTTGTTTAGCTTTCTACTTTTGCTTGGTCCCTTCATAAATCTATATTTATGATAACCAAAATCGGTATCCAATACCCAAGTAGAACCTTGACTTAAAGAAAAATTTATTTCAATCATGTACAAAACAATATTTGTAACTGAAACTTCACTAAGCTTCTTTAGTTAGCCTCTGCAAGATACTTCCCGCAGTTTTTCTTTCCAATGTCCAGGCTTATTGCAGTGGAAACAAACTCCTTTCTTATCTGTATCAGTTTTGTTCTAATGAACCTTGTTTTTGCCTTTCTATTTACTTTCTTTGAATCGTTCTTCTTTTCAGAAGATCTTTCGCCCCTACCAGTAAGACTTAATTGGTCTTTCTTATGACGCCCCCAAAATAGGTATACACCACCCATTCTAAGTCGCTAAATACATGGTACAGAAAATAACTACAACTTCATAATTACAATTGTTGTGCAAAATACGACAACACATAAACTGTGAGTTTAAATACACATATTGTCTAATAGACAAAATTCAAACTCAAAAGGAGTCCTTATTACAATTATTATCCTACTATTTTACAAAATAGTGAGGACCGCTAAAACAACCGACTGGAAATATCACTCCATACCCCGACTAGTTCCCACTATATTCTCGCCTCTTGAGAAGAAAAATGGAACAAAAAGAAAAAGAGTGAGCTCAACTAGTCCAATAAATAATATTATGACTAAGATAATGTAGAACAAATTATCGTTAGTCTTCAATAAATCAGATAAAATATAATGGACAACCAGTTTTAGATCAATATTCGCAGCGAAAATAACAATTCATTAGAAGAGTTAAGTAGAGAATGAAATCTACTATCATCTATGAATTTAAAAGTCCATCATCAATATTTTATCCCTGTAACATCAATCAATATACATCTTGAATCAAATATTCATCTTTGCACTACAGACCAAAGATATTCATTTGTATCACCAGTTGGTCATGTTCATCTCAACATCTGTCCATCTTTGCACTACGGGCCAAAGATATTCATCAGGTAATCATTCATCTTTGCACTACAAGCCAAAGATATTCAGTTATATCATCAGTTAGGACTAAGGATGATAAAAAATATTTTTAAGAAACGAATCCAGTGAGACAAAAGAATAAAGATTAGGGATTCGTATTTCGGTTTATCCACTTTCAAAAACACTCCATAATAAACCATAGTGGAGTAAAATTCAAGAATGAAGATCAAAACATGGACACAATCAAAGATAGTAACAAAAATAGACATCTTGGACAAAGAAGAGAAAATTTTATTTTTATGTAAATAGTGCCGCATTTGTGAATAGTGCCGTATACGTGAATAGTGTCGTATACGTGAATAGTAACCTCGACATGAAAGATAGAAATTTCACAATAAAATTCATACCAATATTTCGGCATAATGATATTGAAATAAAAATCGCATTTACGAAGAAAATAACATCCCTTACCTCAAAAGAACAGTACCTCTGACAGGAATATCGGATATGATGTTGAAGAAAACTTGCACTGAATAGCAACTCTCAAAGTATCTAAATACTCACAAAAATACGCTCAATATTATAGAGAGAGAAAACTTCTGATTCTGGTGTGATTTTCAATTATAACTAAGCACCCTATTTATAGAAAAATACTAGAATGCCAAAGCACACTAACCTGCTACTTGATGGCTTTACCTGCTACTATTCATGCAAACCACTTTTGAAAATAAAATTTCAGCACATTTCTCACCAACCAAAAGTGGGGCCCACCCATTCTAGAAAATTTCTAAAATGTTTTAAATTTAAACAATAATCAGCAACTTTAATAATTCATAATAAATAGCCCTTTTAACTGAAAAATTCGAGTCTCATGTCATTTCATAAGAATTTTAATTCTCTACAACTTTGTAGAAGAAATTTTTTTCAAATTCCAATCAGAAAATGTTCAAAATCCATGTACGGATGATTTTTAATACCTTCATTCTGACAAAATACTGATAAAACACCTCAGCATTAATTCATTCATTTATATCCACATAAAAATAAATATTTCCTTATCATATAAATCAATAATTAATTATTCATAAATAATATTACAGAATCACAATACAGACAACCAGGTCGTTCCTAGAAAAGAGGGGGCTTTCCGATAAGGATTTCTCCTTACTGGCATGCAATTAGGTGACCAAACCTTTCCTTAGACATTGCCAACAATGCTATCTAATAATATTATTCAAATAATATGAATTATTGATCTGATAATGGAAAATACTATGCAGTAACAATTATTGAAACAATAATAATATAAAATATCAACGTAACAATTATTGAATCAATAAAATAAAATATTGAGCAGTAATTACTGTAACAATTATTGAGTAGTGTCTTCTTACATAAGAATCAATAATTCAAAAAATGTTGTACAATACCGTGTGCTACTGTGCAACTACACGTATTACTGTACTTTAACCACCAGGTATTCCAACAGTGTTAACGGTAACAACTACGCCGTTATTTATAAAAACTCAAACTTGTCGTTTTTTTCATCTGACCGTTTTCCGTTATGGGGCCCACAAATGACTGTGCTATCGTACGAATATTCCCTGACAGCAAGAATATTTCACGACCAAACGAATATTCCCTGACAATAATGAATATTTTATAACCACTTGCTTATTTTACAAAATTTGCACATTTCACCCATAACCAAAGTATTATATCAAATTAACACCTTATTATTTAAAATAATAATTAGAGAAAATTCGATTTTATTTATAAAAAGTTGGGGTCTTACAACCTCTCCTCCTTATGAAAATTCGTCCTCGAAATTGACGTACGTACCTGGTGTTTCGAAAAATTGAGGGTACCTCGCTTTCATTTCCTATTCTAACTCCCAGGTCATTTCCTCAATAGCATAGTTCCTCCACAAAACCTTAATTTGTGGTATAACCTTTGTGCGTAGGACATGCTCCTTCCTATCCAAGATGTTGACAGGTTCCTCCTCGTACGTTAAATCTTCGACTATCTCGTCTGGTTCTAACTCAATAATGTGGTTTGGGTCTTTCACATATTTACGAAGCATAGATATATAAAAAATATTATGAACATGAGACATACTTGGAGGTAATGCGAGTCTATAGGCCACATTTCCTATTCAGTCAAGAATTTCAAATGGACCAATAAATCGTGGATTGAGCTTTCCTCTCTTCATGAACCTTGTAACTCCCTTCCATGGAGCAATACGTAATAATACATGATCCCCAATATTAAATTCCACGTCCTTTCGATGAAGATCCGCATAACTCTTTTATCGATCCTGTGCAGTTTGTATACGTTGTCGGATCATTTGGATCTTTTTTGGAGTCATGCGTACCAATTCTGGTCCCAACAACGTTGCTTCACCCACCTCGTCCCAACATACTGGAGAACGACACTTTCGTCCATACAACGCCTCGAATGGAGCCATGCCTATACTTGCTTGATAATTGTTATTGTAAGATAATTCCACCAATAGCAAGTATTTATCCCAACTTCCTTTGAAATCTAGGATACAGAGTCTTAATAGATCTTCAAGAGTTTGAATATTCCTTTCTGATTGTCCGTCCATTTGAGGATGGTATGCCGAACTGAATCGTAAATCCGTGCCCATAGCTTTCTGCAAACTAACCCAAAATTGTGAAGTGAATCTTGGGTCACGATCCGAAACCATGGATACTGGCGTGCCATGCAATCTCATAATCTCATTTACATATATACGAGCAAGACGTTCAAGGGAACAAGTCTCCCGTATCGGTAAGAAATGAGATGACTTGGTTAATCTATCAATAATAACTCAAATCGCATCTATGCCTTGAGAAACATTGGGAAGACCCGTAACGAAATCCATGGTAATGTGTTCTCACTTCCATTTCAGAATCTGAAGTGGTTGCAAAGGACCCTTTGGCACTTGATGCTCCGCCTTTACACGTTGACAAGTTAAACACCTCGAGATAAACTCCGCGATCTCTCTCTTCATATTGCTCCACCAAAATGTATGTCGAAGATCATGATACATTTTGGTATTCCCAAGATGGATTGCAAACAGTGTGTTGAGTGCCTCCATCATGATTCTATTCTTCAAGTAAGGATCGTTAGGAATGCAAAGTCTGGAGTTGACTCGAAGTATTCCTTCTTCATCGATTCTTACTTCTGGAATAACACCTTCTTATACTTTCTTCTTCATACGTATCATCTCTGGGTCTATGGCTTGAGCAACTTTAACTTTATCGATTAAAGTCGGTTCTACTCGTATGTTTGGTATCATCACGTGAGTACTTGGAGCCTTTAACTCTATCTCCATCCTTTGTAAGTCGTAAAAATGGGTCTTTATGTTAACAACATCGCACTCGTATCCGCATACGATCTTTTACTCAACGCGTCAGCTATGACGTTCGTTTTTCCAGGATGATATTGAATAGTATGGTCGTAATCTTTCAACAGCTCGAGTCAACGTCGTTGCCACATGTTGAGTTCCTTTTGGGTGAAGAAATATTTGAGGCTTTTATGATCCATATAAATCTCTACTTTCTCCATATACAGGTAGTGCCTCTAGATTTTCAACGCGAAAACAACTGCTGCCAACTCCAGATCATGAGTAGGATAATTCCTCTCATATTCTTTGAGTTATCGCGAGGCATAGGCTATGACTTTTCCATGTTGTATGAGAACACATCCTAACCCTTTGCATGAAGCATCGCTGTAGATAACAAATACATCCGAACCAGATGTTATTGTCAGAACAGGTGCCGAAATTAGTCACCTCTTGAGCTCTTGTCAACACTTATTGCATTCCTCACTCCATACGAATTTTATATCTTTCCGAGTCAGCTGAGTTAACGGAGTAGAGATTCGAGAAAATCCTTTCAAGAATCTCCGATAATAACCAGCTAAGCCCAGAAAGTTACGCACTTCAGTCACCAACTTCGGTTGCTCCCAACTTTGTATTGCTTCAATCTTCGCCGGGTCAACAGATACTCCATATTTTGACACCACGTACCCAAGGAATGCTACTTCCTCAAGCCAGAACTCGCATTTCTTCAGCTTGGCATATAGCTTGTTATCACGAAGCCTTTGAAGTACCAACTTCAAATGGTGCTCATGATCTTCACGACTTTTGGAATAAATGAGGATGTCATCAATAAAGATAGCAACAAACTGATCCAAATATTCCTTGAACACACGGTTCAACATATTCATGAAAGCCGCATGACCATTAGTTAATCCAAAAGACATGATTAAGAATTCGTAATGCCCGTACCGAGTTCTGAAAGCAGTCTTTGGAATGTCATCAGTTTTAATCTTCAGCTGATGATATCCAGAACAAAGATTGATCTTTGAAAAGAATTGTGCTCCTTGCAACTGGTCGAACAGGTCATCAATGCGAGGTAGCGGATACCTATTCTTGATGGTAACATGGTTCAATTCTCGGTAGTCAATACAAAGTCGCATACTCCTGTCTTTCTTCTTTACGAATAAAATAAGAACACCCCAAGGAGATGTACTAGGACAAATGAAATCGATGTCTAACAACTCCTGTAGTTGGACCTTTAACTCCTGAAGTTCAATAGGAGACATTCGATATGGGGTTTTAGAAATGGGCTTTGTACCAGGTTCAAGGTCAATAAAGAATTTAACTTCACGTTCTGGGGGTAGACCGAAAAGTTCTTCAGGAAATTCACTAACAACAAAATTTTTATTCAAATCTGACATGTTTTTGTTCAAGTTCTTAACATGGGCTAAGAAAGCTTGACATCCGTTTTTCAATAAACGAATGGTTTATGGCTTGATATGACAGTGATTGACTTTAGTGGTTTGGTTGCTTGAATTTGCATAACAGGTTGGTTAGGAATATGAAAACTAACAACCTTACGAAAGCAATCAATTTTAGCATGATGAGTGGTTAACCAATCAATCCCTAAAATCACATCAAATGCAAGTATCTTTAAAGAGATAAGATTAACAGGTAATGTGATGGTACCAACTTGGATCAAGCAAGATTTATAAACAGTGGATGTAATGAAAGTTTCTCCTAATGGAGTCTCAACAGAGAAGTCAAAGCCTATTTTCTCCGGAGTCAAGTTCAAATGTTGAGCACAAGTAGGAGAGTTAAATGAATGGGTAAAACCGATATCTAGTAAGGTATAAACTTCGCAAGAGTTTATGATTAGCTTACCCATGATCACCTCATTCGGGTTTCTCGCGTTTTGGCCAGTCACGACAAATGCTCTTCCAGGAACCGCTGACTTTGACTTGTCCGGAACAGCCTTCGGAGTCATCATTCCCGCTGGACTTAGTTTCGCTACAAGATAATCTCTAGCTATATGACCTTCCTTTCTACAGTTATAACACACCTTGGATTGTTGTGGGCAGTTTGGGCTGATGTGTCCATCTTTCCCGCATTTATAACATACGACCGGTGGTCGTTCTCCTCCCTTAGAAATAGTTGATGTTGGTGCTGACGTCTTCACGTTGTCATTGTTGTACCTTCTCTTTTTAAAATCTCCTCCTGACTCGCTTCTTCTATTACCATGGCCACGATTACCACCAGAGTGGTTATCGCTTTTGTCCGTATTTTTTCTCCCCGCTGGTTATCATTGCTCCGATGACTGCTGCCACCAGTATGACCCTGGTTGTGATCCCTCGGTTGAACATACTCATTATCTCGCTCTAATAATTGAGCCCTATTGACAACATCTGAATGTAGAGAAAATTTGTGAGAAATGAGATATTGTCGAATCTCGGGTTTCAGACCTCTCAGAAACATCCGTGTCATATGTTCCTTATTCTCTACCAAATGATGTGCAAACCTGGATAACTCCGCGAACTTAGCCTCGTACTAGGAAACAGTCATGTTGTTCTGTTCCAGTCTAATAAACTCTACCTCCTTCATATGACGAATACTTTTAGAAAAGTACTTGTCATTGAACAGTTTTTGAAATGTTTCCCAAGACATATTGAATGCAGCTGGCTGGGTACGCTTCACAGATTCCAACCAGTAATCTGCCTCACCGCGGAACATAAAAGTGGTGAATGGAACCTTCTGTTCCTCCGTGCATCCCAAGACATCGAATATCTTGATAATTTGCTTGACCCACGTTTCTGCCTTAATCGGATCCAGCTTTCCCAAGAACTCTGGTGGTCCCAACTATTTGAACTACTTGCCTGTGACAAGCCGCGCATTGCTATCATTTCCACCCGTATTTTGTACACGAGTCTCCCTCGTCTGATTTTGCATGAACTGCAAAAAGCTTCTAAACATCCCATCATTCATCGTTTATTTGGTAGTGTTGTTTATAGGAGGAATATTGCCTTCCTGTTGCATGTTCCCCTGGTTGGTGATTAAAGGTGTCTCCACGGTCTCATTCACTCCATTGTTAACATTTTCAGCTGCCATTCTCAAATACTGCCACAAAACAAGGGTTAATTAAAGAAAATAACATATCACATAATACCCCTATATTCTGACCGACCAATTAAATACCAAATAAGCTTAGGTAGGACACACTAGCGAAGGATTTACTCGTCTTTCCCCTCCTAGTTCTATTCCCCGATCTTCGCCAGAGACCATATCCCTAAGCTCTGATATCAACTGTGACGCCCCCAAAAATAGGTATAAACCACCCATTCTGAGTCGCCAAATATATGGTACAGAAAACAACTACAACATCATTATTACAATTGTCGTGCAAAATACGACAACACATAAACTGTGAGTTTAAATACAAATATTGTCTAATAGACAGTATTCAAACTCAAAAGAAGTCCTTATTACAATTAGTATCACAATATTTTACAAAGTAGTGAGGACTGCTAAAACAACCGACTGAAAACATCACTCCATACACCGACTAGTTCCCGCTATATTCTCGCCTCATGAGAAGAAAAATGGAACAAAAAGAAAAAGGGTGAGCTCAACTAGCCCAATAAAGAATATTATGACTAAGATAATGTAGACCAAATTATCGTTAGTCTTCAATAAATCAGATAAAATATAATGGACAACCAGTTTTAGATCAATATTCGCAGCGAAAATAATAATTCATTAGAAGAGTTAAGTAGAGAATGAAATCGACTATCATCTATGAATTTAAAAGTCCATCATCAATATTTTATCCCTGTAACATCAATCAATATACATCTTGAATAAAATATTCATCTTTGCACTACAGACCAAAGATATTCATTTGTATCACCAATTGGTCATGTTCATCTCAACACCTGTCCATCTTTGCATTACGGGCCAAAGATATTCATCAGGTAATCATTCATCTTTGCACTTCAGGCCAAAGATATTCAGTTATATCATCATTTAGGACTGAGGATGATAAAAAATATTTTTAAGAAACGAATCCAGTGAGACAAAAGAACAAAGATTAGGGATTCGTACTTCGGTTTATCCACTCTAAAAAACACTCCATAATAAATCATAGTGGAGTAAAATTCAAGAATGCAGATCAAAACATGGATACAATCAAAGATAGTAATAAAAATAGACACTTTGGACAAAGAAGAGAAAATTTCATTTTTATGTGAATAGTATCGTATTTATGAATAGTGTCGTATACGTGAATAGTGTCATACACGTGAATAGTAACCTCGACATAAAAAGGTAAAAATTTTATAAAAAAAATCATACCAATATTTCGGCATAATGATATTGAAAGAAAAATATCATTTACGAAAAAAATAACATCCCTTACCTCAAAAGAACAGTACCTCTGACTGGAATATCGGATATGATGCTGAAGGAAATTTACACTGAATAGCAACTCTCAAAGTATCTAAATACTCACAAAAATACGCTCAATATTATAGAGAGAAAACTTCTGATTCTGGTGTGATTTTCAATTCTAACTAAGCACCCTACTTATAGGAAAATGCTAAAACGCCAAAGCAGATTAACATGCTACCTGATGGCTTTATCTGTTACTATTCACGCACACCACTTTTGTGACGCCCCCAAAATAGATATACAACACCCATTCTGGGTCGCCAAATACATGGTACAGAAACAACTACAACTTTAATAATACAACATAAAAACTGTGAGTTTAAATACAAATATTGTCATGTAGACAATATTCATACACAAATAAGTCCTCATTACAATTATTGGTACAATATTTTACAAAAATGGTGAGAACTACTAAAATAACTTCCTAGAACCTTCATTCCATACCCCGACTAGTACTCGCTACATTCTCGCCTCTTAAGAAGAAAAATGGAACAAAAAGGAAAAAAGTAAGCTCAACTAGCCCAGTAAAGAATATTATGACTAAGATAATATAGAATAAATTATCGTTAGTCCTCAACAGGAAAAATTTAATAGAATACAATAGACAACAAATTTTAAATCAATATTCGCAGCGGAAATAATAATTCATTAGAAGAGTTAAGTAGAGAATGAAATCTACTATCTTCAATGATTTTAAAAGTCCATCATCAATATTTTATCTCTGTAACGTCAATCAATATACATCTTGATTCAAATATTCATCTTTGCACTACAGGCCAAAGATATTCATCAGTTGGTCATGTTCATCTCAACACCTGTTCATCTTTTGTGACGCCCCCAAAATTAGGTATACATCACCCATCTTGGGTCGTCAGATACATAGTATAGAATACAAATACAACTTACTAATACAACTGTCGTGTACAATACGACAAAACATAAACTGTGAGTTTGAATACAAATATTATCCTCTAGAGAGTATTCATACTCAAAAGGAGTCCTCATTACATTTATTAACACACCATTACATAGAATAGTGAGGACTACTAACTAATACTATCATTCGGACCATCACTCCGTTCTCCGACTTGCTCCAACTACGTTCTCATTTCCTGAAGAGAATAGTGAAAGAAAGGGTGAGCTCAACTAGCCCAGTAAGAAATATTATGACTAAGATAATGCAGAATAAATTATCATTAGCCTTCAACAGTGTTAAACTGATAAAATATAATGGACATCAAGTTTAACTGCAGCGGAACAAGCAATCCATTAAAAGAGTCAAGTAGAAAATAAACTCTACTATCTTTTATGATTTAAAAGGTTTTTCAACACTGTGATCGCTGGGACTCAGCTTAATAAAATAATCCACATCATCGAATCACCCCTGCACTACGGCCAATGATATTCGTGTATTCATTAATGGTCATGATCATGCCAACAACTGTCCATCAACGCACTACGGGCCAATGAGGACTTTTACCACATCATTTGTAACATTACGGTCATGATTATACCGAATAATCCCTGGTCATAATCATACAAAGTCCATCTATGTACTACAGGCCACAGATGACTTTCAACATTTTATAAGCATGAGGATGATGACAATGATATAAAAATTCAATAAAACAAGTTCAAGAATTAATTTATCCAAGAATTAATAACGTCCAAATTGTCAACATGATACTGCTTTGTGGAGTAAAATTCAAGAATGCTTAGAAGAATATTTTCATGAAAAGATACTGGATGAAACACAATTATCAAGGATATTCCACAAATTTCATGGAGTATAGAAGTCAAAACTTAACCAACTGAGTACAATAAAGAATGGAATAACAAAAGAAATCAACATGCATGCGATAGAACGCACAAACAGGTTATTCTAACAGAATAATAAATAATGGAACCAGGTCTGGCGTAAACGCACAGACAGGATATTCCGACAGAATAATAAATAATAGAACCAGGTCTGGCGTAAACGCACAGACAGGATATTCCGACAGAATAATAAATAATGGAACCAGGTCCGGCGTAAACGCACAGACAGGATATTCCGACAGAATAATAAACAATGGAACCAGGTCCGGTGTAAAACACACAGACAGGATGTTCCAACAGAATAATAACAAGACGGAACCAGGTCCGGTGTAAAACACACAGACAGGATGTTCCAACAGAATAATAGAAGAATGTCACCAAGTATAGGGTAGACCGCGTATACAGGTTATTCCAACAGAATAATAAGAAATGGAATAACAACAGTTCTCTTCATGAATAAGAAAGAATAACACCCCTTACCGTTGTAAAGAATAGCTGAAGTAAGGAAGTAGTTAAGTGGCAGAATACTCTTCTTCTCTCTCTCTATAGTTTCTCTCTATAGTTTCTCTCTCTAGAGTTCAGTGAATTCGTAAGAAATAATGAAGGATTGAGCTGCTATTTATAGAAAAATAGAATGCATAGTAACTAATCCATGAACGGTCCAGATTGATTACTTTAATCTGACGGTCCATATATAAAGAAAAATCTTTTAAATAAAATATAATATATTCTATTTATAGAATAACTTTAATAAAGTATTCTGTTTTATATAAAAAGATGTTTCTGTTTTATTACGTTAATAATACGAATAAAACAAAACGTCATTATCGCTAAATAATTCATATTATTAACTGACAATAATTGAATCAAACTGAGTGACTTCTCACATAAGCATTAATAATCAATACCGTGTGCTACTATGCAACCACACGTATTACTGTACTTTTACTACCGAGTAGTTTAACAGTAACAATGGTAAAACTTCAGCCGTTATTTTTAATAAAATATTTTTATCGTTTTCTCAATCCGACAATAATTCCGTTGTGGGGTCCACCAATGATTGTGTCGTTGTACGAATATTCTCTGTTAAAACGAATATTCCCCGACCAATCGAATATTATATAACAACTTGCGTACTTTACAAAATTTATAAATATTACCCACAACTATAACATTATATCAAATTAACTCCATAATATTTAAAAATGATATTTATAGAAAATTCATCTTTATTTATAAAAGTTGGGGTCTTACATCTTTGCACTACGGCCAAAGATATTCATCATAAAATCATTAATCTTTACACTACAGGCCAAAGATATTCAGTTATATCATCATTTAGGACTGAGGATGATGAAAAATATTTTGAAGAAAACGAATCCAGTGAAACAAAAAAATAAACATTAAGGATTCGTATTTTAAACAATCCAAGTTCAAAAATACTTCATAAATAACCATAGTGGAGTAAAATTCAAGAATGATCAAAACATGGATACAATCAAAGCTATTATCCATAATAGATATCTTGGACAAAAAGAAGAAAATTTTATTTTTCGATGAATAGTGCCGTATTCGTGAATAGTGCCGTATACGTGAATAGAAACCCCGACAAAAAAATTATAAATTTGATAAAAAAATTCAGACCAATATAATGATATTGAGAGAAATAATATCATTTACGAAAAAAAACATCCCTTACCTTGTAAAGACAGTACTTCTAGTTGAAACACCGGATATATGCTATGACTTGAACTTGCACCGTATAGCAATACTCAAAGTATTAAAATACTCACAAGAATACGCTCAATATATCGAGAGAGAAAGAGAGAGAAAACTTCAGTTTCTGGTGTGGTTTTCAATTCTAACCTAAGCACCCTATTTATAGGAAATTGCTTAGAACACTAAAGCAGAAAATTTAATAATATATATATATATATATATATATATATATATATATATATATATATATATATATATCAATTTCCTACACCCACTTTTTTTAGTCAAAGATCAGCCGTTCAAGTAGCTTACATCACAAAAAATGTTTTTGTGAATTAAAATATTTTAAACATAAAAAAAAATTAATTATTTCAGAATTTTAGAACTTCAATAATTCATAATAAATAGCCCTTTTATCAGAAAAATTCAAACCACATGTCTTTTCCATAGAAAATTTCATTATCTACAACTTTGCAGAAGAAAATTTTTCCAAATTCTAAACAGAAATTAACCGAAATTCACAAACGGGCGATTCTACAGGCTATAATCAAATTTCAGTCAAGAAATGAGCCCACAGACATGTTTAACATGTTTTAAACAACTTTTGTAACAAAAATATTCTTCCTCCTCATATACTCATATATCCCACGTTCATTGTAAAAATATCATCATTATTATATTATAATAATATAATAAAATATTATTTTATCAGAAAAAGTAAAATATCGATTTTCAACAATGGTCACTTTAAAAATTTTCTCCATCTATATCCACATAAAATGAATATTTTCCTCATCATATAAATCAATAATTAATTATTCACAAATAATATTACAGAATCACAATACTGACAACCAGGCAGTTCCCAGGAAAGAGGGGGCTTTCCAATAAGGATTTCTCCTTACTGGCGCGCAATTAGGTGACCAAACCTATCCTTAGACATAACTTTCTAGACATTGCCAATAATGTTATCTAATAATATTATTCAGATAATATGAATTATTGCTCCGATAATAGAAAATACTGTGTAGTGACAATTATTGAAACAACAGTAATATAAAATATCAACGTAGCAATTATTGAATCAATAAAATACTGAACAGTAATTACTATAACAATTATTGAGTAGTGTCTTCTTACGTAAGAATCAATAATTGGTGCAATACCGTATGCTACTGTGCAACAACGCGTATTACTGTGTTTTAACCACCGGGTATTCCAACAGTATTTGTTAGAGTTTATGCCCTAGAGGCCAATTATTTGATGTAATTACTTAACATTTGATATTATTGTTGATTGAATAAATAAATAATTTTATTCTGGCTTTAATTACTGCGTAATATAATTGTTAACATAATAAAATTCCTTAGAATAGTGATACAAATTATATAGTTTCAAGTATGTGACTTGAACATGAGATTATATAATTACAATTAATATCATTGTTCTTAAATGTCCCTAGTCAAGTATCATTGTTGATGGGACAACAATGATGCATTGAGACTAGTATGTGGATTGACTGATGACCAAATCTCATTGGTCATAAATATATGAGATATTAAGTCAATGCATAGGTACATGTTAGAGAACAATGTACTGGACAGACCCACCATGAGAATTCTATATGGAGCATTATGCGAAGTGTCATTAGCAATTCTCATAGTGACAATGATGTAATGGTCCTCCGACCTGAAATCGCTATATTACTACACGAGAATTTATGTACTTTGATATCATCAAATGTCACCTTTAATAGGGTGGACTATAAAGGTGATTATTGGGTTCATTATGAATCGTGTGAGTAATATGAGTGATCTAGATGGAATTTAACCATCCTATATTTTATAGGTGATATCCATAGGCCTCTTGATTGAGTAGGACTATGAAATGCATGGCCATGCTCAAATAGTGATTTGTTTCATATAGTCTACTTATTGATCAAGAAAACTCAGATTAAATTATGAAGAGTATGACACATTCCATGACTCGAGTTTAATCTAGGATATTAAGGTTAAAAGGATTAAATTATATTGAGACATTGGTCACAGAAAAGGTTGCATCGAATCATCGATCTTATTATTACTTGGGTAGCAGTGATGCATTACTAGATGCCGCTCACTGTTTATAATTTTATAATATGATTTTAAAATTATTGCCAACGTAATAATAACCTATAGGGTCACACACAAAGAACGTAATTAAAAGGAAATTAATTTAAATTGTAAATATTTAAAGATATCAATGTGATTGATAGAATTTTAAATTACGAATTTAAATTAATAGGATAATTTATATATAGGTATATTAATTAAGTAAGACTTAATTAAGATATATATAAATTCAGATTTTAATAATATTAGGTTTTGATTAATTCCTCCTGACTGCTATATATATGATGTATATCAGACTTTAGGTTTTTACGTCAAAACATAAAAAAAAAACCCTAGCCGCTCTTAGAGAGAGACTAGAGAAAACAGTTCTGAAAATCCTCATCCTTGGTGGCTAGTACCACGATTCCTTCTTCTGCAGATCGTAGGACGATTCGCGGAGCGTTCGTGTGGATACCGTAGAGACGCAGTCGTTTTGTATTGCGTTGGAGATTCGAGGCGCAGTCGATTTCAGATTCTCGTTTTCATATTCGGTATAATTTCTAAATCTCTTAATTAATTGATTTTTCGCATGGATCCTGTTTTAGGGTTTCAGAAATTGCTTTAAAATTTTAATTTCCGCTGTGCGTTTTTGTGCCGAAACCCTACAGTATTAACGGTAACAACTACGCCGTTATTTATAAACAACTTATACTTGTCATTTTCTTCATCCAATCGCTTTCCGTTATGGGGCTCACACAAGGCTGCGCCGTCGTACGAATATTCCCCGACAACAAGAATATTCCACGACGAAACGAATATTCTCCGATAAAAATGAATATTTTATCACCACTTGCTTATTTAAAATATTTGCGCATTTTATCTATAACTAACCACATTAATCAAATCAACCCTTACTATTTCAAAATGATAAATAGAGAAAATTAAATTTCATTTATTAATAATTTGGGGACTTACAACCTCCCCTCCTTATGAAATTTCGTCCTCGAAATTGACGTACGTACCTGGTGTTTCGAAAAGATGAGGATACCTCGCTTTCATTTCCGTTTCCAACTCCCAAGTCATTTCCTCAATAGCATGGTTTCTCCACAAAATTTTAACTTGTGGTATGTGTAAGACCCCGAATTTTATGAAATAAAAGTATTCAATTTTTCTTATAATTACTATTCAGTAAATGGTTAAATTGATAAATGTTAAAGTTAAGGGTGATATATGAATTTTTTTTCAAAAGACACAAGTGGTTATAAAATATTCATTGTTATCAGGGAATATTCGTTTGGTCGTGAAATATTCTTTCTGTCGGGGAATATTCGTACGACGGCGCAGCCATTTGTGGGCCCCATAACAGAATAACTGTCGGGTGAAGAAAATGACAAATTTGAGTTTTTATAAATAACGGCGTAGTTGTTACCGTTAACACTGTTGGAATACCCGGTGGTTAAAATACAGTAATACGCGTTATTGCACAGTAGCACACGGTATTGCACAGTATTTTTAAATTATTGATCCTTACCTAAGAAGACACTACTCAATAATTGTTACAGTAATTACTGTTCAATATTTTATTTTATTGATTCAATAATTGTTGCGTTGATATTTTATATTATTGTTGCTCAATAATTGTCACTGCACATCATCTCTATTATCAGATCAATAATTCATATTATTTAGAATAATATTATTAGATAGCATTATTGACAATGTCTAGAAAGTTCTGTCTAATGAGAGGTTTGGTCATCTAATTGCGCGCCAATAAGGAGAAATCCTTATCGGAAAGCCCCCTCTTTCCTGGGAACGGCCTGGTTGTCATAAATGTGATTCTGTAATATTATTTGTGAATAATTAATTATTGATCTATATGATAAGGAAATATTTATTTGATGTGGATATAAATGAGGGATATATTTTTGTGGTTAAAAATGAATGTGTTAATGTTGAGGTATTTTTTCTGTATTTTTGTCGGAACGGAGGTATTGAAAATCAAATTAGGGTTTTTAAGATATTTTGCGAGCGTTATAATTTTTAATCCGACCGTTGGATCGTGGTAATATTTGGATATGTTATACATATATAAGTTAAGTATATGTCCACAAATTTTGAACCGTTAAAAATGAACGTATGATTTGTTATGAATTTTACGAGATGACTGGTTCAGAAATTGTTGAATTTTCGGAGTTAATCATTTTGGTGAAAAATTCTAGAATTGGTGGGCCCCACTCTTGGTTGGTAAAGAAATGTGCTGAAATTTTTATTCAAATGTGGTGGGTAGGAATAGTAGCAGGTAAAGCCATCAGGTTGCAGGTTAAGTCTGCTTCGGCGTGCTAACATTTTTCTTTAAATAGAGGGCTAAGTTAGAATTAAAAATCACACCAGAATTCATAAGTTTTCTCTCTTTCTCTCTCTAGATTATTGAGTGTATTTTGTGAGTATTTAGATACTTTGTGAGTTTCTATTCATCAGTGCAAGTTTTCTTCAGCCTTATACCGATCAGAAGTACTGCTCTTTTGAGGTAAGGGATTTTAAGGGTTGTTATGTTTTTCAGTTTCGTAATTTTTCTGACCTTCAAAAATTCTGGAAAAATTTGAAATGATATTTTGATGAGTTTTCTTGATTGTGTCCAAAAATGGTGATTTTTGGATGCATAGATTAAGAGTTATGAATTTTATAAGAAAAGACTATTTTAAAAGTAACCGCTTATAACTTCTTGTGGTTAACTCCAAAGTTGATGAAATTTTTATTGGGAGTACATGTATATGATAGGAGTATACTCTGTGAATTTCGGAATTTTTGGATAAAAGTACAATTTATGATAAATATCTAAATATTCGGCGGTTTTGGCCATATGAAAAATAGTAAATGAATTTTAAAAATTTTGAGAAAAATATATGCTCACTATGAGACTATATTATGCTAAATCCCAGAAAAGAAATATTTTTGGAACTGATTTGGTATTTTTCATGAAAATAGACTAGTTATGAATAAATGAATTAAATATCTTATGTGAAGGAAGAAAATTGAAAAATAGGATTTTATGGCTTGAGAATCCTATATGAGGTATATGCAGATTTTTGATGAGTGTTTTTGGTTATTGATGATGAAATCTTATGAGTTTGGCATTTTAGGATGATTAAATGCATTATTTAGTAAAGTGTAAACAATTAAAATAAATTGTTTATAAGCTTAAGAAATATTATTCTTTCAATATCATTATACCAAAATATTGGTATATATTTTATTGTAGAATTTCTACCTTTTTATGTCGAGTTTACTATTCATGAGTTACTATTCACGAGTTACTATTCATGAGTTACTATTCACGAGTTACTATTCACGACAAAATTGGTTTTTTTTTCTGACCAAATTATAGTTGGTTTATGAATATTACTCTTGAGATTAAATCTATATGCTGATTATATTGATTTGATTATCATATATAACATTTTTATAACCCCAATGATGATATTTCTCTTTGACTTGAGTGTAAAGATGGGTAGATTTCTGATATGATCATGACTATGGGTTCTCTTTGGCCAGTAGTGCAAAGTTGAATTATTGACTGGTATGATCATGACCATTGAATTTATAAGTGAATATCTTTAGCTTAAGTACAAAGGTGAATTGATCAACATGGTTATAATTATTGTTTATATAAATTCTGAAATGATTATATATTTCTTTGAGATATTAATATATTTGGCCTGTAGTGCAAATATGAACTGTTGAGGAATATCTTTGGCCTGTAGTGCAAAGATGAATTGTTGATGAATATCTTTGGCCCGTAGTGCAAAGATGACATGTTGTTGAATATCTTTGGCCAGTAGTGCAAAGATGAACAGATGTTGAGATGAACATGACCAACTGGTGATACAAATGAATATCTTTGGCCGTAGTGCAAAGATGAAGTTATTAGTATGATTATGAACAGGAAATGTGATTTGGTGTAACCATGATCTTTGATGTTTCAGGTAAAGATAGGTGATGAAAATTATCTTCGTCCTAGATGAGAAGAGGAATTTAGAACTACAGTTATGATTATGAGTTATTCATATGATTGTGGACCAGAATTATTGATTGATGTTACAGGGATAAAACATTGTCGGTGGATTTTTAACATGGAGAAGATAATAGACTTTATAGTCTATTTGACTCTTCTAATGGATTGCTCGTTCCGCTGCAACTATGGTTGAAATTTTTATCATCTACCATATGTTCTAAATCTCTGATTTATTACTGATAAAGACTATTGATAATTTATTTATCTTTAGTCATGATATTCTTTACTGGGCTAGTTGTGCTCACCCTTTTGTTTCACAATTTCTTTCAGGTAATAAGAGTGTAGCTGAGTCGAGCGGGGGTAACAAGGGAATAGAACGGTGGTCATCATTTAGTAGTTATATTTGGTGAAAAAAATAGGGTGAGACGAACCCAACGTTGGAAGGGTGTTTCGTCACTATCATACAAGATGTCTAATGACATACAACCCCGTGTCATCATAAGACAAGGTTGTGCTCATCCACTTGCTGAGTATATCTACGAGCACTACCTATATAATCTTGGTGTTTGCTTGAAGTATAATTCTCAATTAGAGACAGTGGAGATAATGATAAGTCAAGAGAAGACTCACCATTGGGAAGAATATGATAGTAATCTTCTCGTTTTTCTTTGGGGTCTATTGGGTCAACCAAGGATAATTCTGTGGCCATATGATACCTATCATAACCTAAAAGCATGGCCTCCCATGTACGAAGGTTTCCTTGAGCACTTCCCAAAGATTCTAGTTTCTAAAACAGTTTTTGATTGTACCTTTATGTAAGGTACCTTTGTGAGGTGCTGATACAAGATGGTGTCCAATGTCACATTTGGTATATATTTGTATCCAAACTCACAGCATATGTGTTGTTGTATTTTGCACGACAATTGTTGTAACAAAATTGTAGTTGTTTTCTGTACCATGTATTTGACGACTCAGAATGGGTTGGGCGGAATGGACCTATTTTGGGGTTGTCACAGTATGACCTTCGTGCGTAGGACATGCTCCTTCCTATCCAAGATCTTGATAGGTATCTCTTTGTACGTTAATTCTTCGACTATTTCGTCCGGTTCTAACTCAATAACGTGGTTTGGGTCTTTCACATATTTACGTAGTACAGATATATGAAAAACATTATGAACACGAGACATACTTAGAGATAACGCGAGTCTATAGGCCACATTTCTTACTCGGTCAAGAGTCTGAAATGGACCAATAAATCGTGGATTGAGCTTTCCTCTCTTCCCAAATCTTTTAACTCCTTTCCATGGAGCCACACGCAACAATACATGATCCTCAATGTCAAATTCCACGTCCTTTCGATGAAGATCCACATAACGTCGTTGCCGCATGTTGAGTTCTTTTTGAGTGAAGAAATATTTGAGGCTTTTATGGTCTGAATATATCTCCACTTTCTCCCCATATAGATAGTGCCTCCAGATCTTTAGCGCGAAAACGACTGCTGCCAACTCTAGATCATGAGTAGGATAATTTCTCTCATATTCTTTAAGTTGTCGCGAGGCATAAGCTATAACTTTCCCACATTAGGTGCCGAAAAGAGTCTCCTCTTAAGCTCTTGGAAACTCTTCTCGCATTCCTCACTCCATAAGAATTTGATATCCTTCCGAGTCAGCTGAGTTAACGGGGTAGCAATTCGAGAAAACCCTTCCACGAGTCTCCGATAATAACCAGCTAAGCCCAGAAAGCTACGTACTTCGGTCACCGACTTAGGTTGCTCCCAACTTTGTATTGCTTCAATCTTCGCCGGGTCAACAGATACTCCATGTTTTGACACCACGTGCCCAAGGAATGCTACTTCCTCAAGCCAGAACTCGCATTTCTTCAACTTAGCATATAGCTTGTTTTCACGAAGCCTTTGGAGTACCAGCTTCAAATGGTGCTCATGATCCTCACGACTTTTGGAATATATGAGGATGTCATCAATAAAGACAACAACGAACTGATCCAAATATTCCTTGAATACTCGGTTCATCATATCTATGAAAGCCGCAGGAGCATTAGTCAATCCAAAAGACATGACTAAGAATTCATAATGCCCGTACCGAGTTCTGAAGGCAGTCTTTGGGATATCCTCAGTTCTAATCTTCAGCTGATGATATCCGGAATGAAGATCGATCTTTGAAAAGAATTGTGCTCCTTGCAATTTGTCAAACAGGTCATCAATTCGAGGTAGCGGATACCTATTCTTGATAGTGACATGGTTCAATTCTCGATAGTCAATACAAAGTCGCATACTCCCATCTTTCTTCTTTACGAATAAAACAGGAGCACCCCAAAGAGATGTACTAGGACGAATGAAACCGATGTCCAACAACTCCTGTAGTTGGACCTTTAACTCCTGAAGTTCAATAGGAGCCATTCGATATGGAGTTTTAGAAATGGGCTTTGTACCAGGTTCAAGATCAATAAAGAATTCAACTTCACGTTCTAGGGGTAGACCAGGAAGTTCTTCAGGAAATACGTCAGGAAAGTCAATAACAACAGGAATATTATTCAAACATGACGTGTCTTTATTCAAATCCATAACATGGGCTAAGAAAGCTTAACATCCGTTTTTTAATAAACGAATGGCTTTATGGCTTGATATAACAGTGATTGATTTTAATAGCTTAGTTGCTTGAATTCGCACAACAAGTTGGTTAGGAATATGAAAACTAACTACCTTACGAAAACAATCAATTTTGGCATGATGAGTAGTTAACCAATCAATCCCTAAAATCACATCAAAAGCAAGTATCTTTAAAGAGATAAGGTCAACAGGTAATGTGATGGTGCCAACTTGGATCAAACAAGATTTATAAACAATGGATGTGATGAAAGTTTCTCCTAACGGAGTCTCTACAGATAAATCAAAGTCTAATTTCTCTGGGGTCAAATTTAAACGTTTAGCACAAGCAGGAGAAATAAATGAATGGGTAGCACCGGTATCTAGTAAGGTATAAACTTCGCATGAATTTATGATTAGCTTACCCGTAATCACCTCGTTTGGGCTCCTCGCATGTTGACCAGTCACGACAAATGCTCTTCCAAGAACCGTTGACTTTGACTTTTCTGGGACAGCCTTTTGAGTCACCATCCCCACTGGACGTGGTTTCGCTACCGTACAATCTGGAGTGATATGTCCTTCTTTTCCATAATTATAGCATACCTTGAACTGTTGTGGACAGTTTGGGCTAATGTGTCCCTCTTTTCCATATTTATAGCATACGACCAGTGGTCGTTCTCCTCCCTTAAAACCAGTTGCTGCTGGTGCTGACGTCCTCGTATTGTCATTGTTGAATATCCTTTTTTTAAAATCTCCTCCCGACTCGCTTCTTCTATTCTCATGGCCATGATTACCACCAGAGTGGTTGCCACTCTTGTCCGTATTCTTCTTTCTCCGCCGGTTATCGTTGTTCTGATGACTACTGTCATCGGTATGGTCCTGGTTGTGGTCCCTCAGTTGACCGTACTCGTTATCTCGCTCTAATAATTGAGCCCTGTTGACAACATCTGAATAGAGAGAAAATTTATGAGAAATAAGATATTAACGTATGCCGGGTTTCAAACCTCTCAGAAATATCCGCACGTTCCTCATTCTCCACCAAATGAGGTGCAAACCTGGATAACTCCGCGAACTTCGCCTCGTATTGGGACACCGTCATGTTGTTTTGTTCTAATCTAATAAACTCTACCTCCTTCATATGACGAACACTTTCAGGAAAGTATTTGTCATTGAACAGTTTCTGAAATGTCTCCCAAGACATGCTAAGTACGGCTGGATGGGTACGCTTCACAGATTTCCACCAGTAATCTGCCTCATTACGGAACATAAAAGTGGCGAATGGAACTTTCTGTTCCTCCGTGCATCCCAAGACATCGAATATCTTGGTAATTTGCTTGACCCACGTCTTCGCCTTAATCGGATTCGGCTTTCCCCAGAATTCTGGTGGTTCCAACTCTTTGAACTGTTTGGCTGTGACCAGCTGTGCATTGCCATTGTTTCTTCCTACATTTTGAACAGGAATCTCCTTCGTCTGATTTTGCATGAACCGCAAAAAGCTTCTAAACATCTCATCGTTCATCGCCTACTCAGTGGTGTTGTTTACAGGAGGAACATTGACAGCCTGTTGCACGTTCTCCTCATTGGTGAGCAAAGGTGTCTTCACGATCTCATTTACTCCACTATTAACATTCTCAGTCGACATTGCCATAAAACAAGGGTTAATTTAACAAATTAACATATCACATAATATCCCTATATTATGACCGACCAACAAATAAGCTTAGGTAAGACACACTAGCGAAGGATTTACTCGTCTCTCCTCTCCTAGTTCTATTCCCTGATCTCCGCCAGAGATCATATCCCTAAGCTCTGATACCAACTATGACGCCCCCAAAATAGATATACAACACCCATTCTGAGTCGCCAAATACATGGTACAGAAACAACTATAACTTTAATAATACAACATAAAAATTGTGAGTTTAAATACAAATATTGCCATCTAGACAATATTCATACCCAAATAAGTCCTCATTACAATTATTGGTACAATATTTACAAAAATGGTGAGGACTACTAAAATAACTTCCTAGAACCTTCATTCCATACCCCGACTAGTACTCGCTACATTCTAGCCTCCTGAGAAGAAAAATGGAACAAAAAGGAAAAAGCTGAGCTCAATTAGCCCAGTAAAGAATATTATGACTAAGATAATATAGAACAAATTATCGTTAATCCTCAACAGGAAAAAATTTAATAGAATACAATAGACGACAAATTTTAAATCAATATTCGTAGCATAAATAATAATTCATTAGAAGAGTTAAGTAGAGAATGAAATCTACTATCTTCAATGATTTTAAAAGTCCATCATCAATATTTTATCTCTGTAACATCAATCAATATACATCTTGATTCAAATATTCATCTTTGCACTACAGGCCAAAGATATCCATCAGTTGGTCATGTTCATCTCAACACCTGTTCATCTTTGCACTACGGCCAAAGATATTCATCATAAAATTATTAATCTTTGCACTACAGGCCAAAGATATTCAGTTATATCATCATTTAGGACTGAGGGTGATGAAAAATATTTTGAAGAAAATGAATCCAGTGAAACAAAAGAATAAACATTATTTTAAACAATCCAAGTTCAAAAATACTTCATAAATAACCATAGTGGAGTAAAATTCAAGAATGATCAAAATATGGATACAATCAAAGCTAGTATCCATAATAGATATCTTGGACAAAAAGAAGAAAATTTCATTTTTCGATGAATAGTGTCGTATTCGTGAATAGTGCCGTATACGTGAATAGTAACCCCGACACAAAAAGTTTCAAATTTGATAAAAAATTCAGACCAATATAATGATATTAAAAGAAATAATATCATTTACGAAAAAAAATAACATCTCTTACCTTGTAAAAATAGTACTTCTAGTTGAAACACCGGATATAGGCTATGACTTGAACTTGCACCGTATAGCAACACTCAAAGTATTAAAATACTCACAAGAATACGCTCAATATATCGAGAGAGAAAGAGAGATAAAACTTCAGTTTCTGGTGTGATTTTTAATTCTAACCTAAGCACCCTATTTATAGGAAATTATTTAGAACACCAAAGCTGAAAATTTAATTATATATATATATATATATATATATATATATATATATATATATTAATTTCCTATGCCCACTTTTTTAGTCAAAGATCAGCCATTCAAGTAGCTTACATCACAAAAAACGTTTTTGTGAATTAAAATATTTTAAACTAAAAAAAAATTTAATTATTCCGGAACTTCGGAACTTCAATAATTCATAATAAATAGCCCTTTTATCAGAAAAATTCGAACCACATATCTTTTCTATAGGAAATTCCATTATCTACAACTTTGCAGAAGAAAATTTTTCCAAATTCCAAACAGAAATTGACCGAAATCCACAAACGGGCGATTCTACAGGCTATAATCAAATTTCAGTCAAGAAATGGGCCCACAGACATGTTTAACATGTTTTAAACAATTTTTGCAACAAAAATATTCTTCCTCCTCATATACTCATATATCCCACGTTCATTGTAAAAATATCATCATTATTATATTATAATAATATAATAAAATATTATTTTATCAGAAAAGGTAAAATATCGATTTTCAACAATGGTCACTTTAAAAATTTTCTCCATCTATATCCACATAAAATGAATATTTTTCTCATCATATAAATCAATAATTAATTATTCACAAATAATATTACAGAATCACAATATTGACAACCAGGCAGTTCCCAAGAAAGAGGGGGCTTTCCAATAAGGAATTCTCCTTACTGGCGCGCAATTAGGTGACCAAACCTCTCCTTAGACAACTTTCTATACATTGCCAATAATGGTATCTAATAATATTATTTAGATAATATGAATTATTGCTCCGATAATAAAAAATACTGTGTAGTGACAATTATTGAAACAACAGTAATATAAAATATCAATGTAGCAATTATTGAATCAATAAAATACTGAACAGTAATTACTGTAACAATTATTGAGTAGTGTCTTCTTACGTAAGAATCAATAATTGGTGCAATACCGTGTACTACTGTGCAACAACGCGTATTACTGTGTTTTAACTACCGGGTATTCCAACAGTATTAACGGTAACAACTACGCCGCTATTTATAAATAACTTATACTTGTCGTTTTCTTCATCCAATCGCTTTCCGTTATGGGGCCCACACAAGGCTGCGCCGTCGTACGAATATTCCCCGACATCAAGAATATTCCACGACCAAACGAGTATTCTTCGATAAAAATGAATATTTTATAACCACTTGCTTATTTAAAATATTTGCGCATTTTATCCATAACTAACCACATTAATCAAATCAACCCTTACTATTTCAAAATGATAAATAGAGAAAATTAAATTTCATTTATTAATAATTTGGGGTCTTACAAACTGTGTTAATTCTTTATTTTTATGTTTCATTTTACTTGTTTAGTGTTATTTTTATGTTTAGGTATGGTGGCATAACATTTGGACTTAAACGGTGGATTTATGGCTAAAGTGAGCAACAAAAAGAGCTAAAATTGGACCAACTGCAGAATAGACCCCCGTTGGGGCGGACTTTGTAGAGCTAAGACCCCCGCTGGGGAGGGGGTACGGGAAAAGTCAGAGTTCTATTCTAATTGGAATACTGCAGAAGCGTGAAGGATGGTGGTTCGCATGGTATGGAACTCTATGGGGCGTCGAATTATGGTCAAAAGGTGTGTCCTAAGGTGGATATTAACAAGAAAAACAACAAGGAAAAAACTACGAACAATCAATTGAGAATCTGAAGACCTAAATTGAGCAAGAGCATTGGAGGAAGGACTTGAAGAAGAAATTCATGATAATTGCATATTGGAGCAGAAAAGAAGGGTGGTTCTGGATTCATTCTTTTTCTTTAATTTAATTGTTGTAATTGGGATGATGATGTCTTTGATAATTTCAGTTTTTATTTCAAATATGATGAACTAAATTCTTTATTAGGCTTATGACGGATCTTTGGGTTGAACGATGATTATGTAGCTTTGAATTTTAGTTTAATAATCTATCTTTCAGTTTATCTATAGTGATTTGTGCTTAAATTTATGAATTGCTTGATCACCAATTTTATGTGGAATTGTATGGACTCGAGAGATGAAATATGAATCTAGACTTAGTCATTATAGCATGTGTTCTTGAATTCTGTGAATAAATGGAATCTTGATGAATGTTAGGGTAGAGATATGCTTAACATCGCATGTAATCTGATAGAGAATTTGAAATTAAATTTTTTTTTTATTATAATTCACATAGAGATATAGTGAATTAGTTGATTAAGGTGTTTAGCTTAATTATATCTACTTTGTGGATTTAAGTTAATATGGTATTAGTGCATCGAGAGGTGGTTAGTTCTACTTGAGTTTTCTTGATTAATAAACTGGGATAGTGAATTGAATTGAAATAGGGTGTAATAATCGGAGTGATACTAAAAGTGAAGTCGTAAGCCTAATTCTCCATCATTTGCTTGAAATTACAGTTTTTGAGTTTGTTGATTGCTTAGTATTTTTATGTTTTTAGTCTTTAATATTTATAATCATTAAATTGGATAGTTTAATAAAATAATGATTAATATAAAGCTGGTAATTGTTAGGATTAATTTTGTATTAAGTCTCTGTGGGAACGATACTTGACTTATCATTATATTACTTGTTGACCACGTACACTTGCGTGTGAGTGTATATAGATTTTACCCAACAAGCATCCATTGTTTCATACTGACGCTGAAGCTCGTTACTCATGGATACGAACATGATTTATTGAGTCAACTGTGCATCATCTTGCCACTTTCGAAAAGTAGCAATCTCTTCCTAAGAGGCATTGTCTGCAACCATCGTAGGGATAAGCATATTAAGGACATAAGATAGCTTTTCAGCCGTGAGAACTATTCTAAAATTTCTTAACCAATCCGTTTAATTCGGTCCAGTTAAATAACATCTAATATGCTTCGCAGTGATAGTAATTTAGACATTATACAATTCTGTAAATAAATTTGTAATTAACAATATTTTAGTATACATTCTTTTATTAATTATCAAAATAAATTATGTCTTGTTTTAAATTGGTATCTCCCACTACTTTCTTTAAACTATATTACCCTCAATATTTATAGTTCGACAATATCTAATTAAAGATATGCTAGTGAGAATAAGGATCCTATTTCAAATGTATATAGTCTTGTGTGTGCACAATAAACTATATATAAATAAATAGGTAGACAACTCTTGTCAATTACATCAACTATGCAACTCTTTGTATTTTGTCTCTTAGATCATAATGGTCAAGTGTGTGCACATCCGAACTAAAATAATATAAGTTAAGTCATACCTAGCACTTCCATATACTTAAAAGAAAAATATTGTCCTTGTGTGTGCACAACAAAATAACATTGTTCAGTCTATTTATAAGCATTAAATGTGATAAAATAACATCTTAAATATTTAATACTTGCCTTGTGTGTGCATAACAAACTCATATTAAATATTTAATACTCTATTATTTTATCATGCTAGAAGGCGACGTTCGATATTCCAAATATCTTTGAACGTTACAACTTAATATAATTTATTTGAGGGGTTTGTTATTAATTGTCTTATCTTGTTTAACGCGCATGCACATATATATATAAAATAAGCGTCATATTAATTGACATGCAAAGCATGTTTTCATAATATATATATATATATATATATATATATATATATATATATATATATATATATATATATATATATATATATAGTATAAGTATGCACAAATAGAATATTATATTCTACCCGGATGGATTATGTACTTTATTTTAGTTTGGTTCACTAGAGCCACAAAGTGAACCAAGAGGTCAAACCTAGGGTACAAGAATTAAATTTAAATATAACTATTGTGAGACCCCAAATTTTATGAATAAAGATTTAAATTTTTCGAAATATTTTTTTGAATATTATGGTGTGGATTTAATATAATGTTATAGTTGTGGGTAATATTTATAAATTTTACAAAGTAAGCAAGTTGTTATATAATATTCGATTGATCGGAGAATATTCGTTTTAACAGGGAATATCCGTATGACGGCACAATCATTGGTGGACCCCACAACGGAAGTATTGTCGTAGTAAAAAAATGACAGAATTATCATTTTATAAAAATAACGGCGAAAGTGTTACCGTTAAAACTGTTGAACTACTTGGTAGTAAAAGTACAGTAATACGCGTGGTTGGATAGTAGCATACAGTATTGATTATTGATGCTTACGTAAGAAGTCACTCGGTTATACTCAATTATTGCTACAGTAATTGCTGCATCATATCTCTTATATTATTGATTCAATTATTGTCACAATATCATCTGTATAATATGTTATATATTTAAATCAATAATTGAGATGACAAAGTTATTCATATTATTATTTGCAATATTGACAATGTCTAGAAGTTCTGTCAAGGAAAGGTTTGGTCACCTAATTGCGCGCCAATAAGGAGAAATTCTTATCGGAAAGCCCCCTATTTCCTGGAAACAACCTGGTTGTTAAATATTGTGAATTATAATATTAATGATGAATAAGTTCGTGTTGATTAAAGATGAAATTGATAGTTATATTGTGTGGAATTTATTAGTGTTAATGAAAATCGACATTTATTTCAATAATAATTAATGTCTGGAGGTTATATTGACCAATCGAGTAATTAACCGGATAAATGAGGAATTAATTGCTATTATTTCGCATGCTTATAACTATTTATTCACATGTGTGTACTATTGATTCACATTCTTGTACTATTAGGAGAGTTGGTGCAAGATTAATAATATTTGCATGACTAAGTTAGAAATGAAGGTATAGTTGAAGGTACTATACTATAATTAATTTTTTCACATGTTTAGAACTATTGAGTCACATGATTTACTATTGATTCACATGATTTACTATTAGGGGAGGTGGTGCAAGTTTGATAATACTTGCAGGACTAAATTAAAAATGAAGAAAAAGTGGAAGGTATTATACTGTAATATTTCGAGCCCCAAAACGTGTAATTATTGAAACTATATTTTCCTATAAATAGAAGCTCATTCCTTCATTATTTTTCACCAATTCACTAAAGCTATAGAGCAATTATTATAGAGAGAAATTATAGAGAGAAAGGAGAAGAGAAGTCTGCTACCTCACTATTCCAGTTTTCTTCTAAGGTAAGGGGTATTATTTATTTCGTATTCATGAAGAGAGCTATTGTTATTCCATTCCTTATTATTATGTTGGAATAACCTGTCTATGTGAAGTACCGCATACATGGTGAAATTCCTATGTTATTCCATTCCTTATTATTCTGTTGGAATAACCTGTCTGTGCGGTCTATCGCATGCCTGGTAAATTCTGTTGTTATTCCATTCTTTATTATTCTGTTGGAATATCCTTTCTGTACGGATTATGCATGACCTGGTTCCATTCTTTATTATTCTGTTGAAATATCATGTCTATGCGGATTACGCATGACCTGGTTCCGTTATTTATTATTCTGTTGGAATAACCTGTCTGTGCGGTCTATCGCATGCCTGGTGAATTCTTCTGTTATTCCATTCTTTATTATTCTGCTGGAATAACCTGTCTACGCGGACTACCGCATGCATGGTGAATTTTTCTGTTATTATATTCTCTATTATTCTGTTAGAATAACCTGTCTACGTGGACTGCCGCATGCATGGTGAATGACCCTTTGAATTCATTCTTTATTAAACTGTGGAAATGATCTGTCTGCGTGGATTACCGCATGGCGGGTGAAAATTCATTTGTAGTTTCGTATATTCTATTATACTTGTATGAGATATCATTTCTTTTGTACTCGTCATGGAATATCATTTTCTTTGGTATTTTTCTTTTACGAGTTACTATTCATGGGTTACTATTCACCCGATTACTATTCACTCTATTATTATTCACTCGGGTATTCGGGACACTTTTCGTGCTGAAGTACTATTTACCCAGTTACTATTCACTCTAGTATCATTCACTCGGGTATTCGGGGCACTTTTCGTGTCGGAATACTATTCATGAGTTACTCTTTACGGGTTACTATTCACCCAAATTACTATTCACCCAAATATTATTCACTTGAGTATTTGGAGTACTTTTCATGTCGGGGTACTATTCACGATGTACTATTTTCGAAGTACTATTCACGAGGTACTATTCACGGGGTACTATTTATCCGAAAAATATATTTCTTTTCTGTCCAAATTATTTTTGGTACATGAATATTAATCTTGAATTTTACTCTACAAATCAGTATCATGTTGACAATCTGGACGTTATTAATTTCTGGATAAATTAAATTATAAATCTTTAAAATTTATCTTGAACTTGTTTTATTGAATTATTATGTCATTGCCATCATCCTCATGCTTATATTGTGATAAAAGTCATCTTTGGCTTACATGCATAGATGGACTTGGTATGATTATGACTAGAAATTATTCGGTATAATCATAACCATAATGTGACGAATGATGCGGTAAAAGTCCTCATTGGCCTGTAGTTCATTGATGGATAATTGTTGGTATGATTATGACTAGAGATTATTCGGTATAATCATGACAATTGATGATTACATGAATATCCTTGGCCGTGGTACAGGGATGATTCGATGATGTGGTTTATTTATTAAGTTGAGTCTCAGCGATAAAGTTGATAAAAAACTTTTTAAATCATAGAAGATAGTAGATTTTATGCTCTATTTGATTCTTCTAATGGATTGCTTATTTTCGCTGCAGTTGTTGATCTAAAACTTGTTGTTTATTGTATTCTATCAGTTGTTATACTGTTAAAGGCTAAGGATAATTTATTCTGCATTATCTTAGTCATAATATTTTTTACTGGGCTAGTTGAGCTCACCATTTCTTTCATTGTTCTCTTCAGGAAATGAGAATATATCTGGGACGAGTCAGAAAATGGAGTGATGGTCCAGGATAAATGGCTTTAGTAGTCCTCACATTCTACGGAATAATGTGATAATAATTATAATGAGGAGACCATTGAGTGTGGATATTATCTAGATGACAATATTCTTGTTTAAACTCTCAGCTATGTTTTGTCGTATTTTACACGACTGTTGTATAATTAAGTTATATTGAAATTTATGTACCATGTATCTGGCGACTCAAGATAGGTGATGTATACTTGTTTTGGGGGCGTCACAACTATTACATTTAAACTCGGGCTCCATTACAAACGAGTCTTTATGCGGTCCTTTCTCATTGATCTCTAATTCTTCAAAATTAATTCTAACTACTCATATTACGAAAGTATTTAATAAATAGAAACCTTGATCAACAGTTAAGGGGAAGTACATAGGAGGGAGATAGAATTTACATTAAGAAAAATTAGAAAAGACGAGGTACGCATACCCCATTTAATAAAACTCATACATTCATGCATCCAACTAAAATAAAATTCCAATCATATTGATCAATAGTCCATGATCAATCCCATTAATTATCATACACATCATCATATGTAACAATAAATAACATTCATCTCATGAATAATAAATCCATTCCATATATACATCAATATCAATTTAATGGGCAATTTCAAATTTATTAAAAATCCAATTTTGAGATAAAAATAAACTCCTTTATTTTAATCAAAATTTTAATCATAATAAATTTCTTTATTTTATTTTATCAATTTTGAATAAAAATAAACTCCTTTATTTTAATTAACAAGGAATCGAATTTCAAGTACAAAATAAACTCCTTTATTTTAACTTAAAATTATTGAAAAAATAAAATATGTTGAATCATATTCCTTATCAAAATTAAACATATTTAATTTTAGGAAACATGGAATTTTATTCCATATGTGAATAAACTACTTTATTCTAGGATATATGGAATTCTATTCCACATGTGAATAAACTATTTTATTCAAACGAACGTAGAATCCAATTCTAAGTTAATATAAAACTTTTTATTTTAAAATATATTCCAATTCAAAATAAACATTTTATCTTAATTGAAATAAATATTAAGATTAAAAAATTTTAGAATCTGGTGTCGGGCGCAGCTGCGTTGTAGCTGCGCCCAGAATGCACTGGGATACAGCGCAACTGCGCTGCTAGCCCAGAAAACCTTTTTCCCGATTATGGTACAGTTGCGCTCCAGAATGAACTGGAGATGGTGTAGCTACGTCGCGTCGCAGACAGACCAAGAAAAAAATTTTGCCAAGAAAATTCGATCCAATCACATACCCATACATACATGGAATCATCAAGATAGATAATTATCATAAATATAGGCTCTGATACCACTGTTGGGTTTGTATATAACGCGATCATTCAATCAAATTACATAAAAGGTGCGGAAGCGCGATAAAAAGAATTAAAAATATTCATACAAACTCATCACCATGATCATACTTTGTGCATAATTATCAATCAATAGAAAAGGGAAGGAGGTCAGATTCATACTCTTGTAGAAACTAGCTTCCTCATGTATGAGTTCATCTCCAATTCCTTTTCATGTTCAACTTGAATCCACCAGGTTTGATTCCTTCCTTTGATCAACGTTGATCACCCAAGTGTTTGGCCTCTATAGGTAGTCTGCCAAGGAAAAATAAATATTCAAGAATATGGGTGTTTGAAAAAATCCTAATTTTTCTGTCTTTATAAAAAATGTGTACTCTCCCAACTATTGGAATTATCATTCACGTGTTTTGTGAAATTATCAACCCTCACCCATAATAAGACTCCTCTTATTTATAGATGTAAGCAACCCTCCTTAACAATTAAGCAATTGTGTTTTATTTTAATTAATTAAACTCCTTTAATTAATTAGGCTCCCAATCTTATTAGGAATAATTAATTAAACTCTTTTAATTAATTAGCCTCCTAATCTTATTAGGAATATATGAGAGTACTTTTATTAATTAATTCCCAAACTCCTTTAGGAATTAAATAATAATAATTGTAATAATAATAATAAGACTCCTCTTATTAATTTTTATTTAATATTTTTAAAATATTAATTAATAAATATTAAACTATTTAATTTATTCTATCATCATAGATTAAATTAAATACACTTAACTTATTATTATGATTATGTCATTTTATTCTTAAACAAATATTCTTTCTTTTATGGTGTGACCCATTAGGTTCTCTATATTAAATCGGTTGTGAATAAATCAATTAGAACAATTCTAATCTTATTTAAATAAATAAATTAATCTATTCATTTATTTAAAAAATAACATTTATTCTACAATAAGGATAAACCTCCTTAGCGATCAACGACTTTCCAGATAATATAGATTTTAACATTAATTATAAAAGAACCTTTGAGTTAATAGTTACCGTACAATTAAATCATTCCACCATACAATGTCCCAATTAAATATAAGACATGAAATTTGTAAGACCCCGAATTTCATGAAATGAAAGTATTCAATTTTCTTATAATTATTATTTTATTTAGTAAATTATTAAATTGATAAAAGGTTAAAGTTAAGGGTGATATGTGAAAATTTTGCAAAATAAGTAAGTTGTTATAAAATATTCTTTTTGTCGGGAAATATCCGTACGATGACACAATCATTGGTTGACTCCACAACGGAAGTATTATCGGAATTAGAAAATGACAGAAATATCTTTTTATAAAAATAACGACGAAAGTTTTACCGTTAAACTGTTAAAATACCTAGTGGTAAAAGTACAGTAATACGAGTGGTTGCATAGTAGCACACGGTATTGTACAGTATCTTTGATTATTGATGCTTACGCGAGAAGTCACTCAGTTTTATTCAATTATTGTCAAAGTAATTGCTGCATAGTATCTCTCATATTATTGGTTCAATTATTGTCACAGTATCATCTGCACAATATTTTATATTATTAAATCAATAATTGAGACGACAAATTTATTCATATTATTATTTACGTTATTGACGATGTCTAGAAAGTTCTGTCGAGGAAAGGGGTTGGGTCACCTAATTGCGCGCCAATAAGGAGAAATCTTTATCGAAAAGCCCCCTCTTTCCTGTGAATGATCTGGTTGTTAAATATTGTGAGTTAAAATATTAATGATGAATAAGTTCGTGTTGATTAAAGATGTTTGTTCATTTAGTTTTCTTTAATTCTTTTGTGACCCAGTTACCCTCAAAGGAGGTATTTCTGTGATTGGTTGGATTTATTGACCAAACGGGCAATTAATCAGATAAATAAGCAATTAATTGCTATTGGTTCACATGCAAATTACTGTTGGTTCACATGCATGAAACTATTAGTTCACATGCATGTACTATTAGGGGAGGTTGTGCAAGATCGATAATACTTGAAGGACTAAATTAAAAATAGAGGTAAAGATGAATGTACTATATTGTAATAATTCGAGCCCCTAAACGTGCAATTATCGAAACTATATTTTCCTATAAAAGAAGCTCATTTCTTTTTTCATTCTCACCAATTCACTAAGACTCACAAGAGCAATTATAGAGAGAGAAGCTATAGAGAAAAAGAAGAAGAGTATTCTGCTACTTCACTATTGCAGTATCCAGCCTTCTACTAAGGTAAGAGATATTATTTATTTCTTATTCGTAAGGGATATTATTTTTGTTCAATATTCGTATGAAATAATATTTTCTTCAATACTCTGTAGTATGTAAGTAATATTATTTCGTTTCGTATCTCTAATTCTACACTCATTTTGTTGAAGTATTGCTTCTATACTCCGTGAAATTAGTAAAATATCCTTGAAATTTGCGCTTCATCTAGTATCGTTTTACAATGATATTTTTCTGAACATTCTTGTTAAATTTTAAGCTTTTCATGCCGGAGTACTTTTCATGGTACTATTCATTTATACAACATTATTCATGCGTACGACACTATTCACAAAGTATTATTCACGAGTACTATTCACAAAGTACTATTCACAGAGTACTATTCATAAAGTATTATTCTTGAAGTACTATTCACGAAGTACTATTTACGGGATACTATTCACTCGGATACTATTCACCCGGGGTACTATTCATGACAAAAAGTGATTTCTTTTCGGTCCAAATCATTTTTTAATACAATATTATTCTTAAATTTTACTCCACAAAGTAATATCATGTTGACAATTTAGATATTATTGAATTCTGGATAAATTAAATTATAAATCTTTAAAAATTTATCATTTACTCTCATTTAATTGAATTCTTATATCATTGTCATCATCCTCATGCTTATATTGTGATGAAAGTCATATTTGACCCATAGTGCATAGATAGACTGTTGATTGGTATGATTATGACCAGGGATCATTCGGTATAATCATGACCCGTAATGTTACAAATGATGTGGTAAAAGTCCTCATTGGCTCGTAGTACATTGATGAACAGTTGTTGGTATGATTATGACCAGGGATTATTCGGTATGATCATGACCGTTGGTGAAAACACGAATATCTTTGGCCCGTAGTGCAAGGATAATTCGTGGTTGTAATACTAATGAATATCCTTAGCCCGTAGTGCATGGATAATTCAGTGATGTGAAATATTTATTAAGCTGAGTCTCAGTGACAAAATTGATGATAAACTTTTAAATCATAGTAGATAGTAGATATCATGATCTGCTTGACTCTTCTAACGGATTGCTTATTCCGTTGCAGTTGTTGATCTAAAACTTGTTGTCTATTATATTCTATCAGTTGTTATACTATTGAAGACAAACGATAATTTATTTTGCATTATCTTAGTCATAATATTTCTTACTGGCTAGTTGAGCTCACCTTTTTCTTTCGCCGTTCTCTTCAGGAAATGAGAATATAGATGGGACTAGTCAGAAAATAGAGTGATGGTCCAAGATGATTGCTATAGTAGTTCTCACTATTATATAAGAATAGTGTGATAATAATTGTAATGAGGACTCCATTTGAGTTTGGATACTGTCTAGAAGACAATATTCGTGTAAAAACTCAGCTATTATGTTATCGTATTTTGCAGGACAGTTGTATAATTAAGTTTGTATTTGAGTTATGTACCAAGTATTTGGCGACTCAGAATGAGTGATGTATACCTGTTTAGGGGACATCATAAAATTACTGTCAAATCTTATTTTATTTAAATATATGTATTTTGATTCTTAAATGCATAACTCCAAATAATGCAAATTAGAAACTTTTTTCTAATTTCATTCTGCCTTGGCCAAGGACTATTGGGTTATCATTTATCGAATCACATATGGCATTTCTCTTCTTTTATTAGAAACGGTAGATTCTTTGTTGATCATACATTAACTCCATGTACAATTTATTACACTTAAGCATACCCTTTGATATGCCCTAAGGGTCTTAAGGAATACGTTAAAGTATAATTTATCATACACAAGATACTATGATGATCTCAAGTCTAAGGATCACTTGTACTACTATCACTACAGGAATTCCTATTGACAGACAAGTAAAACTCCATTAGGTATTCCTTAATGAGCCACGTTCAGTGAACTTATTCTCCAATAAGCACCTACGTACTTGCTTTAGTGTCTCCACATAAATGATCATGAGATCAATCATTCTCATCCAATGAGAAAGCAATGTATGTACCAATCTATCCGGATTCACTAATCCCATTTTTAGTAATCTATCGATTTAGAATATTTTAGTTTTTAAGCTATCTAAGAATTTAGATCTCATTAGCATGATGTCATCATGATTCTAAAAATATTGCTTACAACTATGGGTTTATCACATATTATAAAACAACACCATGTAGATAAATTAAAGCCTTTAGTAAATGAATACATTTATTAATAAACGAATAAGATTGTTACAAAGTATATGTTTTATCATCAACATGATTCGCTTGTGTGCATACTACTTTCACTTAGGTCATAATACGACCTTTAAGCACATAACACAGAATAATATTCATAAAATTTCATTTTATTAAATAATATTCAAAAACCCTAGTTACAAGGCTACGTACGATTCTCAATCGTTACAATAATAGCTAGTTGAAAGCTTCAACATTATTTCCAAGGTTGGCTGGTTGTGGTGTACATGGATCAACCATTGAAAATGGTGTGATATAAGCTTGATGTTTCGGGACAACTTGCGGCGTGGACAATGGAATTAAGCCAATTTATTCTGGAATATCAGCCACGGACAACTATAAAGTGTGACGCCCCCAAAATAGGTATACAACACTCATTCTGAGTCGTCAAATACATGGTATAGAAAGCAAACTACAACTTCAATAATACAATTGTCATGCAAAATACGACAACACATACTGTGAGTTTAAATACAAATATTGTCTTCTGGACAATATCCACACTCAAATAAATCCACATTACAATTATTCAAACACTATTTTACAGAAATAGTGAGGACTGCTAAAACATCTTTCTAGAACCATCACTCCATACCCCGACTAGATCCTGCTATGTTCTCACCTCCTGAGAAAAAAATGGAACAAAAAGGAAAAGGGTGAGCTCAACTAGCCCAGTAAAGAATATTATGACTAAGATAATATACAACAAATTATCGTTAGTCTTCAACAGGGAAAAATCTGATAGAATATAATCGACAACAAGTTTTAGATCAACAACTGCAGCGGAAACAGCAAACCATTAGAAGAGTCAAGTAGAGAAAGAATTCTACTATCTTCTAAGATTTAAAAGTCCATCATCAATATTTTATCCCTGTAACATCAATTAATAATCATAATTATCCAAATATTCATCTTTGCACTACAGGCAAAGATATTCATTTGTATCACCTGTCAGTAATGTTCATCTCAACACCTGTTCATCTTTGCACTACAGGCCAAAGATATTCATCAAGTAATCATACATCTTTGCACTACAGGCCAAAGATATTCAGTAATATCATCATTTAGGACTGAGGATGATGAAAAATATCTTAAAGAGAACGAATCCAGTGAGACAGAAGGACAAATAGTAGGGATTCGTATAACAGTTTATCCAAGATCAATAATACTTCATAATAATCAATTGTGAAGCAGAATTCAAAAATAAATATCAAAACATGGATACAATCAAAGATAGTAACCATAATAGACATCTTGGAAAAAAAAAGAAAAATTTTATTTTTCGGTGAATAGTGCCGTATTCGTGAATAGTGCCGTATACGTGAATAGTAACGTATACGTGAATAGTAACCCCGACACAAAAAGTTCTAAATTTGATAAAAAGTTCATATCAATATTTCAGCATAATGATATTGAAGAAAATAATATCATTAAGAAGAAAATAATATCCCTTACCTCAAAATATCAGTACTTCTGATCGGAATACCGGTATAAGGCTGAAAGAAACTTGCTCTGATGAATAGAAACTCTCAAAGTATCTAAATACTCACAAAATACACTCAATAATCTAGAGAGAGAAAGAGAGAAAACTTGTTTCTGGTGTGATTTTCTATTCTAACTTAGCCCTCTATTTATAGGAAAATGTTAGCACGCCGAAGCAGACTTAACCTGCAACCTGATGGCTTTACCTGCTACTATTCCCACCCACCACATTTGAATAAAAATCTCAGCACATTTCTTCACCAACCAAGAGTGGGGCCCGCCAATTCTAGAATTTTCCATCAAAATGATAAACTCCGAAAATTCAACAATTTCTGAACCAGTCATCTCGTAAAATTCATAATAAATCATACGTTCATTTTTAACGGTTCAAAATTTGTGGACATATACTCAACTTATATATGTATAACATATCCAAAAATTACCACGATCCAACGGTCGGATTAAAAATTATAACCCCCGCAAAATATCTCAAAAATCCTATTTTTTAATACCTCCATTCCGACAAAAATACTGATAAAAACCTCAATATTAACTCTTTCATTTTTAACCACAAAAATATATCCCTCATTTATATTCACATAAAATAAATATTTCCTTATCATATGAATCAATAATTAATTATTCACAAATAATATTACAGAATCACATTTATGACAACCAGACCGTTCCCAGGAAAGAGGGGCTTTTCAATAAAGATTTCTCCTTACTGGCGCGCAATTAGATGACCAAACCTCTCCTTAGACAGAACTTTCTAGACATTGCCAATAATGTTATCTAATAATATTATTCAAATAATATGAATTATTGATCTGATAATGGAAAATACTGTGCAGCAACAATTATTGAAACAACAATAATATAAAATATCAACGCAACAATTATTGAATCAATAAAATAAAATATTGAACAATAACTACTGTAACAATTATTAAGTAGTGTCTTCTTACGTAAGAATCAATAATTGGTGCAATACCGTGTGCTACTGTATTTTAACCACCGGGTATTCCAACAGTATTAACGGTAACAACTACGCCGTTATTTATAAATAACTTATACTTGTCGTTTTCTTCATCCAATCGCTTTCCGTTATGGGGTCCACACAAGGCTGCGCCGTCGTACGAATATTTCCCGACAGCAAGAATATTCCACGACCAAACGAATATTCCCCGACAAAATGAATATTTTATAACCACTTGTTTATTTTACAAAATTTGTACATTTCACCCATAACCAAAGTATTATATCAAATTAACCCATTATTATTCACAATAATATTTAGAGAAAATTTGATTTTATTCATTAATAAGTTGGGGTCTTACAACCTCCCCTTCTTATGAAATTTCGTCCTCGAAATTGACGTACGTACCTGATGTTTCAAAAAGGTGGGGATACCTCGCTTTCATTTCTGATTCCAACTCCCAAGTAATTTCTTCAATAGCATGGTTTCTCCACAAAACCTTAACTTGTGGTATAACCTTCGTGCATATGATATGTTCTTTCCTATCCAATATCTTAACAGGTACCTTCTCGTACGTTAAATCTTCGGCTATCTCGTCTGGTTCTAACGCAATAATATGATTCGGGTCGTCCACATATTTACGTAACATCGATACGTGAAAAACGTTATGAACACGCGACATACTTAGCGTTAAGGCGAGTCTATAGGCCACAGTTCCTACTCGATCGAGGATTTCAAATAAATCGAAGGCTTGAGCTTTCTTCTCTTCATCGACTCTTGCTTCTAGAATAACACATTTTTGCACCTTCTTCTTTATATTCATCAGCTCCAGGTCTGTAGCTTGAGCGACTTTAAAGTTATCGATTAAAGTCGATTTTACTCGTATATTTGATATCATCATGTGGGTACTTGGAGCCTTCATCTCTATCTCCATCCTTTGCAAGTCATACAAAATGAGCCTTTGTGTTAACAACATTGCACTCGTACCCGTATATGATCTTCTACTCAATGCGTCAGCTACTACGTTTGCTTTTTCAGGATGATATTGGATGGTATGATCGTAATCTTTCAACAGCTCGAGCCAACGTCGCTGCCGCATGTTGAGTTCCTTTTGGGTGAAGAAATATTTGAGGCTTTTATGATCTGTATAGATCTTCACTTTCTCCCCATACAGGTAGTGTCTCCAAATCTTCAACGCAAAAACGACTGCTGCCAATACCAAATCATGAGTAGGATAATTCCTCTCATATTCTTTGAGTTGTCGTGAGGTATAGGCTATAACTTTTCCATGTTGCATGAGAACACATCCTAACCCTTTGCCTGAAGCATCGCTGTAGATAACAAATCCATCCGAACCAGATGGTATTGTCAGAACAGGTGCCGAAATGAGTCTCCTCTTGAGTTCTTGGAAACTCTTCTCGCATTCCTCACTCCATACGAATTTTGTATCTTTCCGAGTCAGCTGAGTTAACGGAGTAGCGATTCGAGAAAATCCTTCCACAAATGTCCGATAATAACCAGCTAAGCCCAGAAAGCTACGTACTTCGGTTACCGACTTCGGTTGCTCCCAACTTTGTATAGCTTCAATCTTCGCCGGGTCGACAAATACTCCATGTTTTGACACCACGTGCCCAAGGAATGCTACTTCTTCAAGCCAGAACTCGCATTTCTTCAATTTGGCATATAGCTTATTTTCACCAAGCCTTTGCAGTACCAGCTTCAAATGGCGCTCATGATCTTCACGGCTTTTGGAATAGATGAGGATGTCATCAATAAAGACAACAACGAACTGATCCAAATATTCTTTGAATACACGGTTCATCATATCCATGAAGGCAGCAGGAGTATTAGTCAATCCAAAAGACATGACTAAGAATTCATAATGCCCGTACCGAGTTCTGAAGGCAGTCTTTGGAATATCCTCAGTTTTAATCTTCAGCTGATGATATCCAGAACGAATGTCGATCTTTGAAAAGAATTGTGTTCCTTGTAACTGGTCGAACATGTCATCAATGCGAGGTAGCGGATATCTATTCTTAATGGTGACATGGTTCAATTCTCGATAGTCAATACAAAGTCGCATACTCTCGTCTTTCTTCTTTATGAATAAAACAGGAACATCCCAAGGAGACGTACTAGGACGAATAAAACCGATGTCCAACAACTCCTGTAGTTGGACTTTTAACTCCTGAAGTTCAATAGGAGCCATTCGATATGGAGTTTTAGAAATGGGCTTTGTACCGGGTTTCAAGGTCAATAAAGAATTCAACTTCACGTTCTGGGGGTAGACTAGGATGTTCTTCAGGAAATACATCGGGAAATTCTCTAACAATAGAAATATTATTCAAATCTGACTTTGTCTTTGTTCAAATCCATAACATGGGCTAAGAAAGCTTGACATCCGTTTTTCAATAAACGAATAACTTTGTGGCTTGATATGACAGTGACTGATTTTAGTGGTTTAGTAGTTTGAATTCGTATGACAGGTTGGTTAGGATTATGAAAACTAACAACCTTACGAAAACAATCAATTTTAGCATGATGAGTGGTTAACCAATCAATTCCTAAAATCACATCAAAAGTAAGTATCTTTAAAGAGATAAGATCAATAGGTAATGTGATAGTGCCAACTTGGATCATGCAAGATTTATAAACTGTAGATGTAACGAAGGTTTCACCCAACGGAATTTCAACAGATAAGTTAAAATCCAATTTCTCCGGAATCAAGTTTAAACGTTGAGCACAAGCAAGAGAGATAAAAGAATGGGTAGAACCGGTATCTAGTAAAGTATAAACTTCGCAAGAATTCAAGATTAGCTTACCCGTGATCACCTCTTTCGGGTTTCTCGCGTTTTGGCCAGTCACGACAAACGCCCTTCCAGGAATCGCTGATTTCGACTTATCCAGGACAACTTTTGGAGTCACCATCCCCGCTGAACTTGGTTTTGCTACAGAACACTCTCGAGCTATATGACCCTCCTTTTCACAGTTATAACATACCTTGGATTGTTGTGGGCAGTTTGGGCTGATATGTCCCTCTTTCCCACATTTGTAACAGACGACCGGTGGTCGTTCTCCTCCCCTAGAAACAGTTGATGTTTGTGCTGACGTCTTCACGTTATCATTGTTGTACCTTCTCTTCTTGAAATCTCCTCCCGACTCGCTCCTTCTATTATCACGACCACGATTACCACCAAAGTGGTTACCACTTTTGTCTGAATGTTTTCCTCCCTGCTGGTTTTCATTGCTTCGATGACTGCCGCCACCGGTATGACCCTGGTTGTGGTCCCTCGGTTGCACATACTCATTATCTCGCTCTAATAATTGAGTCATGTTTACAACATCTGAATATAAAGAAAATTTATGAGAGATAAGATATTGCCGAATCTCGGGTTTTAGACCTCTCAGAAACATCATTGTCATTCGTTCCTCATTTTCGACCAAATGAGGTGCAAACCTGGATAACTCTGCAAACTTTGCCTCGTACTGGGACACCGTCATGTTGTTTTGTTCCAGTCTGATAAACTCCACCTCCTTCATATGACGAATACTTTCAGAAAAGTACTTGTCATTGAACAGTTTTTGAAATGTTTCCCAGGACATGTTGAGTGCGTCAGGCTGAGTACGCTTCACAGACTCCCACCAGTAGTCTGCCTCACCACGGAACATAAAGGTGGCGAATGGAACCTTCTGTTCCTCCGTGCATCCCAATACATCGAATATCTTGGTAATTTGCTTGACCCACGTTTCCGCCATTATCGGTTCCGGCTTTTCCTTAAATTCTGGTGGTCCAAATTCTTTAAACTGCTTAGCTGTGACAAACCGCGCGTTGTTATCATTTCCACCCGTATTCTGCACACGAGCCTCCCTCGTCTAATTTTGCATGAACTGCAAAAAGCTCCTAAACATTCCATCATTCATCGTTTGCTCGGTAACGTTGTTTACAGGAGGAATATTGTCTTCTTGTTGCACGTTCCCCTGGGTGGTGATCAAAGGTGTCTCCACAGTCTCATTCACTCTATTGTTAACGTTCTCTGCTGTCATTCTCAAATACTGCCACAAAACAAGGGTTAATTGACATGTCACATACTATCCCTATATCTGACCGACCAAATAATTATCAAATAAACTTATTTAGGTCATACTAGCGAAGGAATTCCCCGTCTCTCCCCTCCTAGTTCTTGTCTCACATCTCAGCCAGTGACCATATCCCTAAGCTCTGATACCAACTGTGACGCCCCCAAAATAAGTATACAACACCCATTCTGAGAATACATGGTATAGAAAGCAAACTACAACTTCAATAATACAATTGTCGTGCAAAATACGACAACACATACTGTGAGTTTAAATACAAATATTGTCTTCTGGACAATATCCACACTCAAATAAATCCACATTACAATTATTCAAACACTATTTTACAGAAATAGTGAGGACTGCTAAAACATCTTTCTAGAACCATCACTCCATACCCCGACTAGATCCTGCTATGTTCTCACCTCCTGAGAAAAAAATGGAACAAAAAGGAAAAGGGTGAGCTCAACTAGCCCAGTAAAGAATATTATGACTAAGATAATATACAACAAATTATCGTTAGTTTTCAACAGGGAAAAATCTGATAGAATATAATCGACAACAAGTTTTAGATCAACAACTGCAGCGGAAACAGCAAACCATTAGAAGAGTCAAGTAGAGAAAGAATTCTACTATCTTCTAAGATTTAAAAGTCCATCATCAATATTTTATCCCTGTAACATCAATTAATAATCATAATTATCCAAATATTCATCTTTGCACTACAGGCCAAAGATATTCATTTGTATCACCTGTCAGTAATGTTCATCTCAACACCTGTTCATCTTTGCACTACAGGCCAAAGATATTCATCAAGTAATCATACATCTTTGCACTACAGGCCAAAGATATTCAGTAATATCATCATTTAGGACTGAGGATGATGAAAAATATCTTAAAGAGAACGAATCCAGTGAGACAGAAGGACAAATAGTAGGGATTCGTATAACAGTTTATCCAAGATCAATAATACTTCATAATAATCAATTGTGAAGCAGAATTCAAAAATAAATATCAAAACATGGATACAATCAAAGATAGTAACCATAATAGACATCTTGGAAAAAAAAAGAAAAATTTTATTTTTCGGTGAATAGTGCCGTATTCGTGAATAGTGCCGTATACGTGAATAGTAACGTATACGTGAATAGTAACCCCGACACAAAAAGTTCTAAATTTGATAAAAAGTTCATATCAATATTTCAGCATAATGATATTGAAGAAAATAATATCATTAAGAAGAAAATAATATCCCTTACCTCAAAATATCAGTACTTCTGGTCGGAATACCGGTATAAGGCTGAAAGAAACTTGCTCTGATGAATAGAAACTCTCAAAGTATCTAAATACTCACAAAATACACTCAATAATCTAGAGAGAGAAAGAGAGAAAACTTGTTTCTGGTGTGATTTTCTATTCTAACTTAGCCCTCTATTTATAGGAAAATGTTAGCACGCCGAAGCAGACTTAACCTGCAACCTGATGGCTTTACCTGCTACTATTCCCGCCCACCACATTTGAATAAAAATCTCAGCACATTTCTTCACCAACCAAGAGTGGGGCCCGCCAATTCTAGAATTTTCCATCAAAATGATAAACTCCGAAAATTCAACAATTTCTGAACCAGTCATCTCGTAAAATTTATAATAAATCATACGTTCATTTTTAACGGTTCAAAATTTGTGGACATATACTCAACTTATATATGTATAACATATCCAAAAATTACCACGATCCAACGGTCGGATTAAAAATTATAACCCCCGCAAAATATCTCAAAAATCCTATTTTTTAATACCTCTATTCCGACAAAAATACTGATAAAAACCTCAACATTAACTCTTTCATTTTTAACCACGAAAATATATCCCTCATTTATATCCACATAAAATAAATATTTCCTTATCATATGAATCAATAATTAATTATTCACAAATAATATTACAGAATCACATTTATGACAACCAGACCGTTCCCAGGAAAGAGGGGCTTTTCAATAAAGATTTCTCCTTACTGGCGCGCAATTAGATGACCAAACCTCTCCTTAGACAGAACTTTCTAGACATTGCCAATAATGTTATCTAATAATATTATTCAAATAATATGAATTATTGATCTGATAATGGAAAATACTGTGCAGCAATAATTATTGAAATAACAATAATATAAAATATCAACGCAACAATTATTGAATCAATAAAATAAAATATTGAACAATAACTACTGTAACAATTATTGAGTAGTGCATTCTTACGTAAGAATCAATAATTGGTGCAATACCGTGTGCTACTGTATTTTAACCACCGGGTATTCCAACAGTATTAACGGTAACAACTACGCCGTTATTTATAAATAACTTATACTTGTCGTTTTCTTCATCCAATCGCTTTCCGTTATGGGGCCCACACAAGGCTGCGCCGTCGTACGAATATTTCCCGACAGCAAGAATATTCCACGACCAAACGAATATTCCCCGACAAAATGAATATTTTATAACCACTTGCTTATTTTACAAAATTTGTACATTTCACCCATAACCAAAGTATTATATCAAATTAACCCATTATTATTCACAATAATATTTAGAGAAAATTTGATTTTATTCATTAATAAGTTGGGGTTTTACATAAAGGGTCAGGCATTGGCCGACTTTATAGTGGAATGTTCATTCTCCGAACTAGATTCTTCAAATCAGCTTAGTGTGATTGTACGCTCGGTCATTGATGCTCAACCAATACAATCCTCGTGGACTCTCTATGTGGATGGTTCATCAACTTCAAATATCAGTGGGGCTGAGGTTATATTGGCAAGTTTTGAGGGGTTCAAGGTTGAACATACCATTCGTTTCTGGTTCAAGACTATCAATAATGAAGCGGAGTATGAAGCGATCTTAACTGGGTTACGGTTGGCCAAGAGTTTAGAGGTTCGGCACTTAGTTATCTTTAGTGATTTCCAGTTGAAAGTCAAACAAATTACAGGAGAGTATGAGGCCCGAGGGGTAAGAATGACAAAGTACTTGGTTGAAGTCAAGGATCGGGTCCACTAATTTGATTCTCATTCGATCCAGGGGGTATGTGACGACCTGAAATTTTGAAAGTATTTTAAATAATATTAAAATAAGAACTAAATAAATAAAATTCTTGTTCTAAGATGAAGTGGGTCGAATAAATAAAAATATATATGAGTATATATATTTTGAAATTTGTGAATTATGTGGAGGATTAAATATGTATATATTTAAATAGTCCGGATCTTAAGCTCACCCCTTATCCAACTCACCCGAGCTCACCTCTTTTTAGCGACGGACCCAACGACGGTTCGGCCATACAACCGTCGTCTATACTTTTAGTGATGGACAACATATAGCGTCGCTAAAAGTATTGACGACGGTTGTATTACCGAATCGTCGCCGGGTCCGTCGCTTAAGGGGGTGAGCTCGGGTGAGTTGAATAAAAGGTGAGCCGGACCGTATATTTAAATATTTAAATATACATTTGAAAATAAATGTAATAGTTAGTTTAACTATTAAATTAAAAGATTTGACTTGACTACAAGATGAAATATGGAAGCGAGGGAAATTAATTAATTAAGATGAAGTTAAAGTTATATTATGAAATAATATAATTTAAATAAGTCTTGAATGATAATGAAATTATTATGATTTAAATTTTATAAATAATGTGATTAATTCACTTAATTAAAATAGTGAATTAATGAAAGTATTTTTGTTAGTAAAAATGAGGGAGTTAACTAAACTCGTTATTCTTTTTTAATATATTACATTTAAATGTAATGTATTTACGAGATGGCCTAATATGTTATATTAAATAGAGATGAACTAAAAATATGAGATGCAGAAATTAATATATTGACTTTAATTATTGAAATAAAGAAATTTATTTGATTAATGAGAAATGGTACTATGTTATAATAATTAAACGTAACATGGTTAATGGCTTAATATATGATATTCACCAAGTAAATATAATTGAATACGTTTGTGGGACCAATATATAATATATATAAATATTGGTGTCAATTTAGTAAATTAAATTAATACTTAATTTGAGACAAAATGTACGGGTTAAATAAATTATTTGAAAACAATTTATGGAGAGAATGAGGGAATTAAGCTTAATTATACAATATAGATTGTATAATTTAAATAAATTAGTTAAATTAATTAATGGAGCAAATATTAATTATTTTAAATTAGTAATTCGTTACACTTAAACGTGTTAATTTTATTATGAATTAATTTCATAATTAGTGGAATAGTTTTTATACATAATTATAAATGTATAAATTGCAAATGTATGTAATATATATATATATATATATATATATATATATATATATATATATATATATATATATATATATATATATCATGAGTGTTGAGTCATTTTGTTTAAGGCAGGAGGTGTTAATTAAATAGGCATGGTAAGGACATTTAGCCACATCTGATGAAATGAGTAAGCTGCTTAGAACACTACTCAATCCCCTGCTCTCTCTCCCTCACTTTCCGTTCCAAATTTATTCTCTAAGCCTAATTCTTCTACACCCAAACTACCAAGACAAGATTCATTAATTCTTGTTAGAAAATCTCGCAAAACCTACTAAGAATTTGGGGCTACAAATTGAAATTGAAGAAGAGTTGGAGCAAGATATTATCCAAGGAGAAAAATCTAAACAAAGTACTGTCAAAGAAAGAATTCAAATAAAATATAATCGAGATTGAAGCTAGAATTCCATCAATCAAATTTTATTGAGAGGTAAGCATACTTTTCAAACTTAAAGGAATTGTGGAGTTATAATTATTGTAATTTCTGAAATTGGTTGTGGGAGGATTGAAATTATGGAACCATAAAGGGTTTAGATGACATAAGGATGGAATTGAAGTGTGGAGATTGAATTTCAATGTCTCAAATCATGAAAAACATGAGTTTTATAAACATGCATTCAAGGTATTTGTAAAAATCCCTAAATGAAAATAATTTGCTAAAACATGAGAATTAATTGATATTATTGGTGAATTTTTGTATATACATAAGTTATAAGTTAACTCAAGTTGTTTGATTGCATCAAAAGAGGTCTAAATTGATTTTGGAAGTTTTTAGTAAACTAGTTCGAAAATGAAAACCATGTCAAACAAGGATTTTTGATGTGACGCCCTCAAATCCGAGTACCTTTAAACTCTGAATATGGTGCTCCACGGTACTACCCTTATAGCATAATAATAACGACATAAATGTAATTACTAATTATTACAATATGTCTTACTCTAAATCTCAGGTTCTCTGTCCTTTAAATCTTTAACACATGGTAATATATATAATTATTACAATACTTTTAACTATTATAAATAGTTCACATTATCTTCTAATCGTTCATCTTTTCTTTTCCTTTGTTATTACCGAAACCATCAATAAGTTCGGGCTTCGCTGAAAACATTAAATTTAAAGCAAAAATGAACAACAAAGTTCAACAAGTATATAGAGTTGAATAAACAACAAAATCAAGAATCAAGTAACTATTTCTATAACTGAACAATAGTTGTGAAAACATTTCGAATAAATAGGAATAATAATAATAAATTCCTTTTTATTTAAACTTTTTGAAACGACATACTGAGCAGTCAATAAGACCTTGAACATTTTATTTTCATAAAGGTTCATTAGTAATTCAACCATGAACCGTTTAGCTTACGGGAACGTTGGGTGATTAGCCCAGTGTACCCTATGTTGTACAACACTCTAGCTAAATGACTATATGTGTTTGTTTGACTACCTCAGGGGTCTGTCGAAATTTTTTCGACGTAAAATACCCCATTATTAGGTTCAGATTAGAATCTGGATCCGCACCGAAACAATTCGGGTTTGATAGTGCTACCTAATATCAATAATATGTCAAGACTTATAATGAAAAGTAAGAAATATTTTACATTAGTCTAGCCAGATCAAATGGTATAGACTGACTTCTTGAACAGTTCACGCATATCAAAGCTTTAAATACGCATATAAAAAAGCGTGAACAACTTAAATTCAATGTACATGGATAGAACACTTGCCTTATGCGTTCTTTAAACGTGACGTTAATCGTCCTTCACAATATCCTACACATTTAAGTTCATATACACATATCAATTAGTCATACCTTGATACTAATTATGGTTTACATTGAGAAGTAACTTCTCATTTCACGTTGTTCGCGTTTTATGATTTAATCAATGCGCTTAATTTTTATTTTACATCTTAGTATAAAGCAGACAGCTTGACCCGTCTGCTTTGGGATAAAATAGACAGTTTGTCCCGTCTGCTTTGCGGTGTCTACTGTAGTACAAAACTCATTGTAAGTGACCAATTGGACAATTTTTGTTTTTGACGTACCAACTTCGTAATGTCATAACTCAATCATCCGTTATCGGAACGGATAAGTTCGTTCTTAAGCCATTTTAAAGCTCGTATAACATACTCCAACTTCCCCCTAACAGAATATCTTTTCCAATTATCTAAGAAGTCTAAAAATTGGCTCAAAAGTCCTTCGTAGCCTCAATTTTTGGTCAAAACACTTTTTTAACACTAAAATTTCAAATCATCGGAACTCACTCATCCGAAGTCGGATTAAGCTCCCTCTCGAGCCTACGACTCATATTAAATTTAAATCTTTCGAAAGCATTTCTTCACCGCAAACTTAGCACGAAAATCATACTAAGCAAGGGTTTTCATCATTTGACGTCTTTTACGGAAAATTTCGTCATAATTTCGTTATGACATATTTTTCCTGCGTTCCACTGGGAACTTTTCCATAACTTCCTTAACTAAATTTCATTCTTTCTAGATTTTATAAACAATATACAAATAATAACTTTTACGAGTCCAAATTAAAGTCCTTTACTTTATTTCAATTCTTTACGATTGGGCTTACGTTTTTAACTTTTGTTTTTACTTTTTATGCATATTAACAAGAATTTTAAGACATTTAAACCACACACATCCTTATTATTCAAGATCCTTCATAAAAATATCAACTACCACCAACAAAGCAATTTCTATCAAGTTATAAAGCTTTTAAAAGAAAAAGATGAAGAGTTAGGGTTTTGGATGACTTACCTTTGTTGATTCTCCTTCTTCTTATTTAGGTTATCTTGATGATCACAGATCACTCATTCCTTACTCCTTCCAAGCTCGGATTCTCTCTCTCTTTTCTTTTCTTTCTCTTGCTCACTTTTCTTTTTCTTCTCTCTTACGAAAATAAATAGAATTGACAAAGGAGTGCAAGTATTCTTGCATTAACTCCTTATAGGCAAACGAAAGGTTAGGGTATAATAGACATAACCCCTACTCCTAACTTAACCATACTCTAAGGTTAGGCTAATTAACTACAATTAACTAACCTAAGGTGGACAAGATTTTTACTTTCCAAGAATTATCCCTTAATCTAGCTTTGCTAAGCCATTCATTTCTCACATGTGGGAAATTAAGAGGCCCTACTTGGTCCGATCCCCTTCATCCCCCTTGGTCGGATCCCCTTGTCCCCTTATTTGCTTTTCATCTTATCTTTCTTTCATTTGGTTACTATTCAAAGCTTGGGCAACATATTTGCCCAAACATTAACTAAGCTTGACTTTTTATTAAATTTTGGTTTGGATCTTAGTTTACTTTGGGCTTCTTACCATTTAGCTTAGGCCAACCATTGGGCCTCAAATAATAATGCCATTGGACTTTAATTAATTCATACATGGATTCTTCATTTAATTTTTTGCATGAACTTTTAATTAAATTACTACTTAGGCTAGTAAATTAACTAACCCATTAGTCTAACCCTAGTTAGTCTTCTAGTTAGGTTTTTCCCCGCTTGATTCACCAAACTGCGAAACTGCGAAATTGCGAAATTTTCTTTTGTAAATTTTATTAGAGATTGCGTTTCTCTTTTCCGAATAGACACTATGACATGATTCGAAAAGTGGAAAAACAAAAAAAATGCATTTTTAGCGTGAATAGTGTAATGTCTTTTCTTCATGAAAATATTTTATTAGATATTTCATATCTCATTCTCAAATAAACGCTATAACGTAATTTGAAATTCTCGAAAAATAATGTTTATTTGCATTTTATGCGTTTTATGAATAGGGTTTTAGCATTTTTCTAAGAAAAAATTATTTTCTACAAAAAATTTCCAACACTCAAACATAGCCACGTAAAGGTCATTAATCGACCTATAAACAAATAACACTCAATTCATTCCTTAAAAATATTTATTTATTTAATAAATATTAAAAACCTAATTACAAGGATACTTTACGATCTCGATCGTTACATTTGAAGCTTTAAAAGTATATTGTAATGATGTTTTTAAAGACCAAACATTGAAGTTTTAAGAACATTGTAGGATGGTCTAGAGCATGGTTAAAAGTTTAAGTCTATTGGAGTTATGTGGTGCAAGATATTCAAGTGGGAAATGAGCATGTTGGCTAGAAATCTAGAAAAACTGGGAGGTTCTCTGCCGATGGGCGCTACCGCGCCACACCCAGGCCTGTTTACGACGCGGTCGCGCCACTGCTACAGAGCTTGTGGAAAATGTTTGTTTAAATAATGGGGTCTTGGTGCATAGTTTGTACACTTTATGAATTAAAGTATTAAACATGTTGAGGATTAAATTAGCTTAAATATGGAATGATGGAACCAATTTGGAGGTTAATTAAAGATTAGTAAACTAATCTACAACATATAAAGATAATGAAATCTTAAGAAATTAAGAATATGAAAATGTGAGTCTATTATTTGAGCTTCCGATTTATACATATAGAAATGTTTACATGACAGATGAATGAATCTATGTATAAAAAGAAATTATATAGAGTTTCGAAATGAAGTAAAGGTTAATAAGTAATCTAGAAGTATTTTAAGTCTTGAATGAGATTATTGAGCATGTTATAACCCAATGTGTTATATATAGATTGTACAAGGATGGTTGCAGTTCGGATGATGTAAACCGATGAATGAGGTTATGCAAAAGGTGTTTGATGAATGTTTAGCGATTAACACAAACACAAACAAGTTTTTAGTTTTATATGAATTAAATGTGATACTGTTGATATACATGAATTGATTGCTCAATAATGTGCAAAGTGGCTATTATTATGGGAATTACTTGTGAGCATGGCTAAAGTGTGCACTCGGTGCAACTACGTGTTTTTAATTGGTAATGATCAATTAATAGATTTGGATAGCTATTGATATTTAGTTGGCATGATGCACGTATATACACAAAATACATTACATGAGAAGTATGTTGCATTATAAAATGCAGAGCATGTATGATACGTGAAGCATGAAATGTGTTAACTGTTAGACTTGTTGGGCCGTCGCGCTCATACTTACAAACAATTTTATTTGCAAATTAAGAATGTAACTCTCTCGTGACCATGACGATAAATATTTGAGACATGTTAATAAGAAGATTTTTATTGTTCTCTTTAGTTAGACTTATATTAAGTCAAGATGACTCTTATAATATATATGAGATGAGTTGTATAAACCTTGAGTTATGTAATAAAGAATGTTTGTTTTAATATTCGAAATGAAGCTTTACAATTACTTTGTAAAGTAAATTGATACGATGATAATAATGTATGAGAGATGGTTTATAGTTGATGGATTATAGTTACCAAGGTTCAAAAGAAAATTTTAATATCAAAAGTTGAATTTTATATTCACAACTGACGTTTTGAGATGAATCATAATATATATGATTTTGAGAAATAAGTATGAATGGAAAAAGTTGTGATTTCGGGAATGAAGAACGATGAAAAAGGTTATGGAGTTTATGATTTTTATTTAAATAATGAGAAAAGTTTTAAATATTAAAATTTTATATCTTTATTAATATTGAAGGTTATAAAAAGTTTTCAAATATACGAATTTTATCGATTATGATATTGATTAATGACGGAGATTTAAAATGAATCTATGTTTAACACTCAAGATCGGAAGTGAAAATAGTCCAGATTTTGGGGACGTTACAAGTTAGATAGGTCAGACAATACTGTGGTTGATGCTTGTCAAAGTTGGCCACGACAAAAGTTACTTCATTTGGTGGATCAGCGTGTTTGGAGGTTCTCGCTACTTCGAGTATTCAGAAGATCTAGGTCTTGGAAATTGAGAGGTCGGACTGTTGGCTTACGCCTTATATGGATTATCTCAGCGATGGGAAGCTTCCCTTGGATCGGGTGTTGGCCAAGAAGATAAAGTATAGGAGTTTTTATTTTTGTTTGATCAATGGAGATCTCTACCGACAGGCCTTTTCCTCTCTGTTGCTGAAGTGTTTGTTACCATCTGAAGCGGCTTATGTCCTTTAGGAGGTTCACAAGGGTATCTGTGGAGACCATATGGTGGCCAAGACATTGGCATACAAGGGGATCAGGCAGGATATTATTGGCCGACTATGTTCCAGGAGGCAAAAGATTATGTGAAGAAGTGTGTCAAATGCAAGCTTAACAGTTTTATTCTACATCAACCTCCAGAAGAGTTGTATTCGGTTCTGTCCCCATCCCATTTGCAGTTTGGGGGATCGACATCTTAGGTCCGCTGCCAAAAGCGAAGAGCAAGTTGACTTTTGTAATTGTGACTATTGATTATATGACCAAATGGGTGGAGGCCAAACCTCTTCGGACGATCACCGAGCAGGATTGTTTGCAGTTTTTCAAGGAGTCAGTGGTGTTTCAGTTCGGCATCCCTATGGCTATGGTGTCAGATAATGAGCGTCAATTTGTGGGAGCTAAGTTCGAGTAGTTCCTAAAAGATCTAAACATTCAACATCGGACAGTGTCTGTGGCGCATCCTCAATTCAATGGGCAGGTTAAAGTGACGAATCGAACTTTTCTGAATGGTATTAAGAGAAGGTTGGATAAAGCCAAAGGTAGGTGGCTAGAGGAGTTGCTTAATGTTATATGGTCCTATCAGACTACACCTCGGACAACGACGGGAGATTCAACTTTTCGGCTAGCGTATGGTACCAATGTCCTTATACCAGTGGAGATTGGGTCACCTTCTCGTCTGGTTAACCTATATAAAGAATTGTATAATGATGAGGGTCTTAGGCTTAATCTGGATTTACTGGATGAGGTTTGGGATTCAACAATGGTAAGATTGGCTATCTATCAGTGCCGAATGACACAATATTACAATCAAGTGTTAAACAAAGAAGGTTCGAGGTTGATGATTTGGTTCTTTTGGAAGCCAAGGCTTGTACCCCTTAGAATACGGGAAAATTTATGTCTAACGGGGAAGGACTATATAAAGACATCGGCATGCCGAAGCCAAGAACCTATCGGCTTCGGGCTACGGATGGGTCTGATAATAAGAATACTTGGCATGTTGGAAGGTTTCGGAAGTACTACCAATAAAATTTGTGTACTCTCTTATTTTAAGTTCCTTACAATAGAGAGGGGGGCAATATTGGAATATGATATTATTGCCTTGCATTTATTAAGGGGACCCATAAATATTCCACAAACATTATCACATTGCTCAAGGTTGAAATGGGTGCATATGAACATGATTAGATGTACTTTTCTATTAGGAAAATATGGCCACTTTCGGCCACATTAATATTTTCGTTTCACCGTTGCGGCTAATTGTCGGAAATCCTTGCCTATAAAAGGCAATCCTCACAAGCTTAGGGACACGATCACAACACAAAACATTAGCAGAGAGTTAGAAAAGCTCGGTAAGAGCAATAGCAATAGCAAAAGTGAAGGTGTCTTTGTTAGTCTTATTTTATTATATATTGTGATAAATTTACATTGAATTAAAATTGTAAAAATTATCAATACATGAGATTGATTAGAATTATAAGAGATCTTACTTATTACATATCTCTCCAAATAAGTTATCACTAATACTTATCGACAAAAAATTTGCAACATTTATTATTGATGTTTTTTTCAAAGAAAATTTTATTTTTCTAAAATATTTCAACTGAGAATTATAAAATATTTCTACAAAAAATTAGAAATGTAGTAGTTCTGACATAAATATATGTGTGTGTGTGTGTGTGTGTATTTTTTATATATATGGGATTCCATCCATGGCAGTCGGTTGCTGTGACGCCCCCAAAATAGGTATACATCACCCATCTTGAGTCGCCAAATACATGGTACAAAAATCAAATACAACTTAATAATACAACTGTCGTGTAAAATACGACAAAACATAAACTGGAGTTTTAAAACGAATATTGTCTTCTAGACAGTATTCAACTCAAATGGTGTCCTCCATATAATTATTATCACACTATTTCGTAGAATAGTGAGGACTACTAATGCTATCATCAAGACCGTCACTCCGTTCCCCGACTAGTCCCGGCTACGTTCTCATTTCCTAAAGAGGACAATGAAAGCAAAAGGGTGAACTCAACTAGCCCAGTAAGAAATGTAACGTCCACGAATTTTAAACTCCTTATTTAATTAAATATGTGATTTAATTTTTATGAGTTAGTTTTATGAATTTATTTAAACCTTATGTGGTTATGTGAATTATGAATTGTTTTAAAAGGAGTCACTAATAGTTATTTAAATTAGTGGACTAACCCTAAGAGTTTGATACCAAAGAATTGATAGGATTATTATTAATTAAATATTCAATTTATTTGAATATAGTAGCAAGAGTGGAACATATTGATTAATTGCAATTATGAATAATTAATTGATAATGTGTTAATTAATAATTATTATGAATAAATGATAATTAATGAGTAATAGATTAATAATTTATATAATGATTATATGTCTACTTGATTCATTTATGCAAGCATGAATAGTAAACCTTTATTATATGGTAGTTAATTATATATTTTATATTGTACAAGGTAACACATTAATATGTCAATATATAGACTATATAGTAATGAATTATTTGCATTCATGTGAGTTGCATAATAATATTGTTATACAAAATGAATTGTGAGTATTTAATGTACATGGATATTATAATGCGAGTACATAAATAATCCCCAAATTTCCTTGTGTTGTAGCATGTACACATTTATATTACATTATGAGAATTAAAGTGTCCAAACCAAGCATTTGTTGATCAAGTATGCTGAGATTTCCTTCTTGTCCCAAAATGAGAGTCACCAAAGTACATGAACAGTGGACAAAGCTAGTTTATGTAACTTCCATTTGGGCTAAACTTTGGCAATGATTTCAAGGCCAATGGCCTGATGGTGGGTTGTTCAACCACCCTTGATTAACCAATGAGTTCTTCCTTTGCACCATGAGCTCCAACATTGTGTAATGCAAGTGTCCAGTTCATAGTTCCTTTATAAATACAAGGCCCATTTTCAGTTTTGTTGGTTGTTAAAGTCTGAGATTGAGAGTCCTAAGTTGCTGAGAAATTTTGGAAGCATACTCAGTGTGTGAAGGGTCTAATTCAAGCCAAGGAGGTATAAATCTTAACTTGTGTTCTTAAAATGGGTTTTGTCAATTTATTGAAATTCTTTATTAATCAAAGTGATTTGGCATGCCATGGTGTGTTTAGGAAGTAGCCTTGCATGTTTGAACTCTTAAATGTTGGTATTAAGCATGTTTAAATCAAAGAGAAGTGTTGATGTTTGATACTCTGCAGAACAGAGTAAGTTACTGCCTCTGATGCAGCCACGGCGCAGCTGCGTCCTATTTGTACTAGGGTGCAGCGCAGCTGCGCCGTAACCCGAATTCAATTTTGTCTCAGGCATGGCGCAGCTGCGCCCTATTTGTACTAGGGTGCAGCGTAGCTGCGCCAGACCTGCACCAGCTCTGATGTGTTCTGTTAAGTTTATGTTGTGCTAACTTGTTAGTATATGGTTAGAGCAAGCATGTAAACTATTTTAGCACACACACATAAGCATGTGCATATTAGATGAACAAGTATAGCAATGATTGGCACAACACTTGTGGTCTTGAAATGAGATTTGTGATTCCAAGGGTGAACTTTGTCACAAACCTATCATGTGAGCATTCTGACTTTATGAGTAAGATAATATGGGTTATATTGGCATTAAATGCAAGACTAAAGTCATTGAACACACTCGCATACATGATGGAAAGATTAGACTAGTTCAAATATATGAAACTTAAGACTTTTCAAAGTGAACCTTACCAAGACCTTTATCTTATAAGATCTGACCATTTGAACATGCGTGTGGCTTTAATATATGTTGTAAATGCATGAGAGTTACATGTTAAGATGCCTTGTATATGCTAAGTTGACTTAGTGTTAAATTCAAAGAAAGATTAAAATGAGAAAGCTAATGTCATCAAGTAATGAGTAAAGTATGTTATGACTATGCTAGCATGTGTACTAGGATTCATTATGCCTATAGACATATTGGAATGAGCATCGTTTGGTTAAGGTATGGTTTTCACTTAGGCACACATAGTCATAAAGAAAAAGAAATTTCTAAAATATGAACTATGTGAGTAAAGTATACATGTGATGTCTATATACAAGAATGACTAATGAGTATTGAATGATCGAGTTGTAAGGCACAAATGATTTCATGACCTTTTTGTGTTTTAATGGCATATAATGTGTAAGTTGAACTTGAAGCAATGAATTCAAGTATGGTCATGTGTTATATGTGAAACTCTAGCATGTACGTATGTTAAAAGATATGTGTAATTGGTGTGTTAGAGTTGGACTGAAGTCAGGAGAGCAGCAGCTCAAACCTGGTCTGGCCAGGGGACAGCACAGCTGCGCCGTCCCTAAGCCTAGACCAGGCGCAGCTGCGCCGGTCTGCAGTCACAAATAGATTCTGTTTTTGGTCTGAGGTATTAAGGCATGCTTATATGATTACTTACTTTGTAAGGTGTGACCAATATGTCATATAATGTGTTGAGAAGCATGCTATGTGATGACTTGTTTCTTTTAAGTGTGGACTCATCTTAGTTTACACGTACTAATTGAAAGACCGACTTCTTAATGTTAGGTCGTTTTAACGCGAGTTAGTTAAAGCTAATATTATATTGTAGCTGAGCAAACAGGCAAGTATCTAAACCTTACGCACTACCTTTATTTGATGCAAATAGGTATATGTTTATGCAAGTTCTTTGAACCCTACTTTTATTGAGCAAGTTCCTTGAACCCTACTTTTGTTAAGCAAGTTTCCCTAAACTTACCCTAAATTATATTGAGCAAGTATCCGAATTTATTATGTTGCAAGTTTCCAAACTTACACAACTTTGAGTTTGTGAAAGTTTTCCTTTCCTTCTCATATTGCATTGAGCAGGATATTGTTGAATTGAAAGTTATTCATTTAAGCTTGAATCTTATTTCCAAGCATGCTATTAAGTGGTTTAATTTCCTTACAATTATTCCACATCGATATTATTGATATTCGCACTTAGTGCACTTGAGTTCGTACAGTCTTGCACTTGTACATCATTTAAAGTTCAAAAATTCTTGAACTGTGGTAAATAGAGTCTGAACCTTTGTCCGGTCAGACAAGCCTATGAAGTTTTATAAAAGCTATCCAAACCAATTGATGGTAAGGATTCTTAGACTAAAAGAACACCCCTCTTATGATAGGGGAGTACCCCAGGTATCTAATATAAGATACAACATAGCAGATTTAAATGTTACGCATATACATAGTATACGCGAGGCTGATCCCCTCAAGTACTTATTCTGTAGCAGTAACCAAAGGGTCAATTAGCTATTGATTCCATTGGAGTGTTATAGTTCAAAGTCTATTCGACTAGCAGTTATTCTAAAAGCAAACATTATCTTTGCTTGCGATATTCATATTGTTGAATCCGTCAGATATTCATATTGTTGAATCCATTGCCAGATATTTTTCCATTCATCATGATATATCCTTATTGTTGTATTTAAACTTGTTGAGCAAACTTGTTGCTCATCCTTGCTATATCATGAATTATATTGCAGTTAAGCCCGAGACCTCGGGAAAGGACAATGGTAAAGGAAAGATGTAGGATAGTCGGTAGAAGAAGACTTTACGATATGCCTAATTTAAATTAATGTTATGTAATGTGAACCCTAATTATTATTCTAGGGTATGTTTGTATGATTGTATTAAGGTTATCGAATCTTGGGACTAGTAACACCTTTTAAATGAACTACGTATGTTTATTATTTTTTCGCATTTTAGTTATCGTATGTTGTTTAGAGGTGGATGTTTGTATTTTATCGTGATGACCGAACCGGGGTCAGAGGACCCGGTTTCGGGGGCGTCATAGGTTGGTATCAAAGCTGTAGGTTATAAACATTAGGAATGCGAAACCTAGGTTATAACCTTAGTAGAAAACTCAAGTAGAGTATGTAAGTGATGGGAGGAAGAAATCCGTAGAGTTTTATTGTGATATTGAAGTGGTTTATTTAAATCAAAAATGATTGATAGACGTCTTAAACTTCTTAATGCTAACATGGATAGCATATCACATAAAGCCTAATTATTTCTTCCTTTCCTCAGATCATGCCGCCTAGGAGACTTCAGCGAAATAAGAGGGAGGAAGGATCCGTTAACAATGGTGGAGGGGAAAATGTTGATCCAATACAGAACTTCGTTAACCTGTTAACTGAGACAATGCAAAACAGACCCCCGCCAGTAGTAGGGCAGCCAGGACAGCACTTGACTAGCTTTAAGGACTTTAAATTGGTAGGACCACCGAAGTTCCGAGGAACCTTGGACCCAATTGAAGCCAAGACATGGATAGAAGAAATGGATAAGGTGTTTGAGGTCGCATGAGTGACCGAAGCACAAAAGATGAGTTTTGCCACTTTCATGATGACGGGGAAAGCTAATTATTGGTGGAAAGCTAATAAGTGGCGAGCAGAAGAAGGAGTTATTCCTTGGGACAGATTTAAAGAGCTATTCCTTGAGAATTACTTCTCAAAGAATACGCAGCAGGATATGGAAGTTAAGTTTCTAGAACTGAAGCAAGGTAGTATGTCTGTCGCAGAGTACGCAGAAAAATTTAAAGAGTTGGCCCGATTCGTGTCACATCAGATTGACACGGAGTCCAGGAAGACAAAGAGGTCCGAATTAGGACTGAAACCATGGGTGCAGAAAGCAATGGCGATGCTAAAGATTAAGACTTACTCTGATCTTTTGGAAAGGGCTATCATTGCCGAAGGAGGCAATGAAGCCATCGCTCGATTCAAACAAGAGAAGAAGACCGGTCAGGGTGGACAGAAAGGGGGAAGTAGCGAAGGCAGCAACCCCAATAAACGTAAATGGATTGAGATCCAATCCGCTGGAGGTAATAAGTTTGGAGGGGAGGCCAAGAAAAGTATGAAGTGCAACAACTGTGGAAGGAATCACTCGGGGGAGTGCATGAAGGGAAAGAGTGTTTGTTATCGTTGCGGACAACCGGGGCACATGGCTCCTCAGTGTCCGAATAAGCAGAAGGAAGGATGTTTCTCGTGTGGAGCCACGGACCATCAAATCAAGGACTGCCCAAAGAAAAAGGGCGATGCAGCTAGTGGCAACCGCAACAACAATAACAATGGGCTGAAAATTGAAGGGTCAGTCAGTCAAGCCAACAGACCAACGGCACGAACGTTCAACATGACCGTACAGGATGCGGTGGAGTCTAAGGACGTGGTGTTAGGTATCATTTCGATCAATGATATAGATGCATACGTGTTATTTGATTCGGGTGCTACCTGTTCTTTTTTTTCGAAGAATTTGCTAAACAGTTAGACTTACCCCGTGAGAGATTAGAACACCCTATGAACGTAGAAGTAGCGAACAAGGAAATTATTTTCGTAGAGTACATTCATAGGAATTGTTATGCCGAATTACGAGGATTTAAGCTCAAAGTGGATTTGATATCGATTCGTCTGGGGGAGTTCGATGTAATCCTTGGGATGGATTGGTTATCGATTCACGGAGCAGTTATAGACTGTAAGAAGAAGTGTGTACACCTTAAGACTCTGAATAAGTCGAAGGTAGTATTTTATGGTAGTAAATCGCCGAGACAATCTCATTGTCTAACGATGCAGAGATTGCTTAGGAATGGTTGTATAGGTTATTTGGCTCACGTGGTTGATACTCGACGAGTCGAGGGCGAACTGAGTCAGATACCTATTGTAAGGGATTTTGTTGATGTCTTCCCAGACGAGATTCTGGGATTACCACCGGATAGAGAGATTGAGTTTGTCATTGATTTGGCACCAGGGACATCACCGGTATACAAAGCGCCGTATCGTATGGCACCGGTAGAGATGAAAGAACTAATGGCTCAATTACAAGAGTTGTTAGATAAGGGATACATTTGATCGAGCGTATCACCGTGGGGAGCACCAGTCTTATTAGTGAAGAAGAAAGATGGGTCGCTAAGACTTTGTATCGACTACCGAGAGTTGAACAAAGTCACCATTAAGAATAAGTATCCGTTGCCCAAAATAGACGATTTGTTTGATCAGTTGAAGGGGGCAAAGTACTTTTCAAATATTGACTTAAGAACCAGTTATCACCAACTAAAAGTGAGGCCGGTGGACATTCCAAAGACGGCATTCAGAACTCGGTATGAACACTTTGAGTTTTTGGTAATGTCATTTGGATTGACGAATGCGCCAGCAGCATTTATGAATTTGATGAAAAGAGTGTTCAAACAGTATTTGGATAAGTTTGTTATCGTATTCATCAATGACATTCTAGTCTATTCAGAGACGGAGGAAGAACACACCGAGCATCTTCAGATAGTGTTGGAGACATTAAGGAGGGAGAAGTTGTATGCAAAATTCTCCAAGTGTGAGTTTTGGTTGCAGAGAGTGCAATTTTTAGGGCACGTTATCGACAAAAATGGTGTTTCAGTGGACCCAGCGAAAGTAGAAGCGGTTATCAACTGGGAGCAGCCGAAGACGCTGACAAAAATCAGGAGTTTCGTAGGATTGGCAGAAGAAGAATTTATTAGGAATTTTTCGAAACTAGCATCGCCATTGACCAATCTTACCAGAAAAACAGTTAAGTTCGTTTGGACGGAGAAGTGCGAAGAAAGTTTTTTAGAACTGAAGAAGAGGCTTAGTCAAGCACCTGTGTTGGCTTTACCGGACAACACGAGAGGGTTTATCGTGTATAGTGATGCATCACACAAGGGTCTTGGCTGTGTACTGATGCAACACGACAGGGTCATTGCGTACGCGTCACGTCAGCTGAAAGATTATGAGAAGGGATATCCGACTCATGATCTAGAGTTAGCAGCAGTAGTTTTCGCCTTGAAGATTTGGAGGCATTATTTGTATGGCAAGAAGTGTGAGCTATATACGGATCACAAGAGTCTGAAGTATATCTTCACGCAAAGAGAGTTAAACATGAGGCAGCGCCGATGGTTAGAATTGATCAAAGATTATGATTGTGAAATTCTGTACCATCCAGGCAAAGCAAATGTAGTGGCAGATGCCTTGAGCAGAAAAGGCAGAGAGAAGTTATTGAAGTTGACCATTCAAGAAGAAATGGTGAGAGATTTTGAACGACTAGACTTGGAAATTAGATATCTGATAGAGACCGACGAGCAATTATTTACGGTAACAGCAAGCCCGACTTTATTGGATAAGGTCAAGGAGGCACAAGAGAAGGACGAAGATTGCAATAACATCAAGAAGCGATTGACTGAAGGTGATGAATTGAAATTTAAGGTTGATAGCACTGGATTGCTAAGATTTAAAGGACGAATTTGGGTACCGTTAGTACCAGAACTAAGAGAAGATATTTTGCAAGAAGTGTACAGTACGAGATATTCGATACACCCAGGAAGCACGAAGATGTACCAAGATTTGCGTCACTGCTTTTGGTGGCCAAACATGAAGAGAGAGATTGCGGATTGCGTAAGTAGATGTCTAACTTGTCAGAGAGTTGAGGCAGAGCACCAACGACCAAGTGGGTTATTACAACCATTAGAAATTCCAGAATGAAAATGGGAGCACATCACAATGGACTTTGTGGTGGGACTTCCAACAACGCAGAGAGGGCACGACGCTATATGGGTGATTGTAGATCATTTTACTAAGTCAGCTCACTTTTTACCGATTAAGATTAAGTATAGTTTGGACCAGTTAGCCAAATTGTATGTTAAGGAAATTATGTCGAGGCATGGGCTGCCGGTATCTATTATATCAGATAGAGATCCGTGATTCACCTCAAACTTCTGGAAGAGTCTTCAAGAAAGAATGGGGACACAACTACGAATGAGTACCGCGTATTATCCGCAGACCGATGGGCAAAGCGAGAGGACAATTCAAACACTTAAAGACATGCTCCGAGCTTGTGTGATGAACTTCAAGAGTAGTTGGGAGGATCACCCTCCATTAGTAGAGTTTGCGTATAACAATAGTTATCACGCCAGTATTGGAATGCCACCGTACGAAGCACTATATGGGAGGAAATGTAGAACGCCCTTATGCTGGGATGAAGTTGGAGAACGTCGACGGTTGGGACCAGAATTGGTAAAACGGACGGTAGAAATTATCAAGGTGATAAGAGCCCGGCTAGTAGCAGCTCAAGATCACCAGAAGAAGTGTGTAGACCTACATCGTAAGAAGAGAGATTTTGAATTAGAAAGCTATGCATTTCAAAGTATCTCCCTGGAAAGGGATGATTCGTTTTGGGAAGAAGGGCAAGTTAAGCCCTAGGTTCATAGGATCGTTCGAGATTTTAAGGCGAGTCAGTGAAGTGGCGTACGAGGTAGCGTTACCTCCTGAACTTGAGCACATTCATAACGTGTTTCATGTGTCAGTATTACGGCCGTATAAATCGGACAACAAGCACGTTATCTCCTATGAACCAATTCAAGTCGAGAAAGACTTATCGTACGAGGAAGTTCCTGTCCAGATACTAGATAGGAATGAACAAAAGTTGAGGAATAAGATTATCCATTCCGTTAAGATTCTCTGGAGGAATCACGCAGTAGAAGAAGCTACGTGGGAGCTAGAAGAGAAAATGAGAGCGAATTATCCGTTTTTATTTGAGTAACCTTATTTTTGCAATTCCGAGGACGAAATTTTTATAAGGGGGAGGGAAGTAACGTCCACGAATTTTAAACTCCTTAATTAATTAAATATGTGATTTAATTTTTATGAGTTAGTTTTAGGAATTTATTTAAACCTTATGTGATTATATGAATTATGAATTGTTTTAAAGGGAGTCACTAATAGTTATTTAAATTAGTGGACTAACCATAAGAGTTTGATATCAAAGAATTGATAGGATTATTATTAATTAAATATTCAATTTATTTGAATATAGTAGCAAGAGTGGAACATTTTGATTAATTATAATTATGAGTAATTAATTGATAATGTGTTAATTTATAATTATTATGAATAAATGATAATTAATGAGTAATAAATTAATAATTTATAAAACGATTATATGTCTACTTGATTAATTTGTGCAAGCATGAATAGTAAACCTTTATTATATGGTAGTTAATTATATATTTTATAGGCTTAAATATGGATTAGTACCCTAAACTATAGGCCATATTCCACTTCGGTGATTCACCTTTCAATTTTGTCAATTAGATGATTAAACTATCAATTTTTTCCAATTACAAATAATTGAACACGCCACGTCAGAAATTGCAGACGTGGCTAATTGTGTGGGGGCATTAACTCTTATGTGGCAAAAAGAACAATATTTTATTCATTACATAAACAAATCTGTATAAATCATGGGCAAAATAGTCAAAACTTAATTTAACATAACAAATTAAAACAAAACAAACATTTAGCCTAAATATATTATCAGTAACCTTAGCCACCCATCACCGCCGCCGCTAAAGACACCAGAACCACCGCACGCTACCTCTTGACCATCACCATTTTCTCTCTCCTCTTCATCCTCTACCTCTCTGTATCCCCTTCTTCACCTTCACCATCCACTATCCCCTTCGACCCATTTCTCTTCCCCAACCGCCAAACTCTCCGCCCCCACCCTCGCCTCCTCTTTCTCAACCACGGTGATTCGGACAACTCATCTCTGCCGCCGCCTCCTGTTTGCTGTTTATCACCCTAGAAACCAGTACCTTCTCCACCTCGATCTTCTCGAATGAATGAAAAAACGCATAAATTCTCGCTCTTCTCGAATTTGTTCAGATCCAAAACGCATAAATTCGATTTGGATGCGAGTTTGGATTTGAAATTCTCGCCTTTCTCTTTTGATCCCTGTTTCAAAATAAGATCCAAAAGAATATGGGAAGCAGCAGATTAGAACAGAACCCAAGTTTTTAGATCCAAAAAAAGATTAGAACAATTAAATTGTTCCTTCATCAAAATCACCACGAAATAGTTCGGAACAATTTATTTCAGATCCAAGAAAAAGCCTTCAAAGTCAACAAAATCACCACGAAAAAGTTTAGAACAATCCAACCTCCCGCAACAATGGCGGAGCCGTCGACCTCAGCCCTACCGGCCTCCTCGCTTTCGATGCCGCATCGCGCTCCTCGACCTCCGCCTAAAATCACCTCTCCTCTTCCTCGACACCGCCGATTCCAAGCTCGGCATCCAAGACATCTGTTGGATCCAATCCAGACCCGAGTCGTGGATCCTCGCCGCCATAACCGGGCCTTCCATCCTCTCCCTCTACAACATCTCCACGGGGCGATGCTTCTTCAAATACGACGCCGCACCGGAACTCTTCTCTTGCATCTGTCGTGAACCTTTCGATTCTCGACATTTCTGTGCCCTAGGCCTCAAAGGCTGGGTTTAGATCGATGATCTGATATATTTTAATATTTTAATTTAATGTTTATTTTATTTTAATTGTTGTTTGACCAATTTATCCTTTATAAAATCATATTTGTTTAATTTAAGATTAAAAAACTATATTTTTTGCCACACCAGCTTCCTATGGTCCCACACAAGTAGCCACGTCAGCAATTTCTGACGTGGCACGTTCAATTTGTTGCAATTAGAAAAAATTAATAGTTCAATCATCTAATTGACAAAATTGAAAGGTGAATCACCAAAGTGGAATATGGCCTATAATTTAGGGTACTAATTCATATTTAAGCCTATTTTATATTGTACAAGGTAACACATTAATATGTCAATATATAGACTATATAGTAATGAATTATTTGCATTCATGTGAGTTGCATAATAATATTGTTATACAAAATGAATTGTGAGTATTTAATGTACATGGATATTATAATGCGAGTACATAAATAATCCCCAAATTTCCTTGTGTTGTAGCATGTACACATTTATATTACATTATGAGAATTATAGTGTCCAAACCAAGCATTAGTTGATCAAGTATGCTGAGATTTCTTTCTTGTCCCAAAATGAGTGTCACCAAAGTACATGAACAGTGGACAAAGCTAGTTTATGTAACTTCCATTTGGGTTAAACTTAGGCAATGATTTCAAGGCCAATGGCCTGATGGTGGGTTGTTCAACCACCCTTGATTAACCAATGAGTTCTTCCTTTGCACCATGAGCTCCAACATTGTGTAATGCAAGTGTCCAGTTCATAGTTCCTTTAAAAATACAAGGCCCATTTTCAGTTTTGTTGGTTGTTAAAGTCTGAGATTGAGAGTCCTAAGTTGCTAAGAAATTTTGGAAGCATACTCAGTGTGTGAAGGGTCTAATTCAAGCCAAGGAGGTATAAATCTTAACTTGTGTTCTTGAAATAGGTTTTGTCAATTTAATGAAATTCTTGAAATTCTTTGTTAGTCAAAGTGATTTGGCATGCCATGGTGTGTTTAGGAAGTAGCCTTGCATGTTTGAACTTTTAATGTTGGTATTAAGCATGTTTAAATCAAAGAGAAGTGTTGATGTTTGATACTCTGCAGAACAGAGTAAGTTACTGCCTCTGATGCAGGCACGGCGCAGTTGCGCCCTATTTATACTAGGATGCAGCGCAGCTGCGCCGTAATCCGAATTCAGTTTTATCTCAGGCATGGCGCAGTTGCGCCCTATTTGTACTAGGGTGCAGCGCAGCTGCGCCAGACCTGCACCAGCTCTGATGTGTTCTGTTAAGTTTCTGTTGTGCTAACTTGTTAGTATATGGTTAGAGCAAGCATGTAAACTATTTTAGCACACACACATAAGCATGTGCATATTAGATGAACAAGTATAGCAATGATTGGCACAACACTTGTGGTCTTGAAATGAGATTTGTGATTCCAAGGGTGAACTTTGTCACAAACCTATCATGTGAGCATTCTGACTTTATGAGTAAGATAATATGGGTTATATTGGCATTAAATGCAAGACTAAAGTCATTGAACACACTGGCATACATGATGGAAAGATTAGACTAGTTCAAATATATGAAACTTAAGACTTTTCAAAGTGAACCTTACCAAGACCTTTATCTTATAAGATCTGACCATTTGAACATGCGTGTGGCTTTAATATATGTTGTAAATGCATGAGAGTTACATGTTAAGATGTCTTGTATATGCTAAGTTGACTTAGTGTTAAATTCAAAGAAAGATTAAAATGAGAAAGCTAATGTCATCAAGTAATGAGTAAAGTATGTTATGACTATGCTAGCATGTGTATTAGGATTCATTATGCCTATAGACATATTGGAATGAGCATCGTTTGGTTAAGGTATGGTTTTCACTTAGGCACACATAGTCATAAAGAAAAGGAAATTTCTAAAATATGAACTATGTGAGTAAAGTATACATGTGTTGTCTATATACAAGAATGACTACTGAGTATTGAATGATCGAGTTGTAAGGCACAAATGATTTCATGACCTTTTTGTGTTTTAATGGCATATAATGTGTAAGTTGAACTTGAAGCAATGAATTCAAGTATGGTCATGTGTTATATGTGAAACTCTAGCATGTACGTATGTTAAAAGATATGTGTAATTTGTGTGTTAGAGTTAGACTGAAGTCAGGAGAGCAGCAGCTCAAACCTGGTCTGGCCATGGGACAGCGCAGCTGTGCCGTCCCTAAGCCTAGACCAGGCGCAGCTGCGCCGGCCTGCAGTCACAAATAGATTCTGTTTTTGGTCTGAGGTATTAAGGCATGCTTATATGATTACTTACTTTGTAAGGTGTGACCAATATGTCATATAATGTGTTGAGAAGCATGCTATGTGATGACTTGTTTCTTTTAAGTGTGGACTCATCTTAGTTTACACGTACTAATTGAAAGACCGACTTCTTAATGTTAGGTCGTTTCAACGCGAGTTAGTTAAAGCTAATATTATATTGTAGCTGAGCAAACAGGCAAGTATCTAAACCTTACGCACTACCTTTATTTGATGCAAATAGGTATATGTTTATGCAAGTTCTTTGAACCCTACTTTTATTGAGCAAGTTCCTTGAACCCTACTTTTGTTAAGCAAGTTTCCCTAAACTTACCCTAAATTATATTGAGCAAGTATCCGAATTTATTATGTTGCAAGTTTCCAAACTTACACAACTTTGAGTTTGTGAAAGTTTTCCTTTCCTTCTCATATTGCATTGAGCAGGATATTGTTGAATTGAAAGTTATTCATTTAAGCTTGAATCTTATTTCCAAGCATGCTATTAAGTGGTTTAATTTCCTTACAATTATTCCACATCGATATTATTGATATTCGCACTTAGTGCACTTGAGTTCGTACAGTCTTGCACTTGTACATCATTTAAAGTTCAAAAATTCTTGAACTGTGGTAAATAGAGTCTGAACCTTTGTCCGGTCAGACAAGCCTATGAAGTTTTATAAAAGCTATCCAAACCAATTGATGGTAAGGATTCTTAGACTAAAAGAACACCCCTCTTATGATAGGGGAGTACCCCAGGTATCTAATATAAGATACAACATAGCAGATTTAAATGTTACGCATATACATAGTATACGCGAGGCTGATCCCCTCAAGTACTTATTCTGTAGCAGTAACCAAAGGGTCAATTAGCTATTGATTCCATTGGAGTGTTATAGTTCAAAGTCTATTCGACTAGCAGTTATTCTAAAAGCAAACATTATCTTTGCTTGCGATATTCATATTGTTGAATCCGTCAGATATTCATATTGTTGAATCCATTGCCAGATATTTTTCCATTCATCATGATATATCCTTATTGTTGTATTTAAACTTGTTGACCAAACTTGTTGCTCATCCTTGCTATATCATGAATTATATTGCAGCTAAGCCCGAGACCTCGGGAAAGGACAATGGTAAAGGAAAGATGTAGGATAGTCGGTAGAAGAAGACTTTACGATATGCCTAATTTAAATTAATGTTATGTAATGTGAACCCTAATTATTATTCTAGGGTATGTTTGTATGATTGTATTAAGGTTATCGAATCTTGGGACTAGTAACACCTTTTAAATGAACTACGTGCGTTTATTATTTTTTCGCATTTTAGTTATCGTATGTTGTTTAGAGGTGGATGTTTGTATTTTATCGTGATGACCGAACCGGGGTCAGAGGACCCGGTTTCGGGGGCGTCACAAGAAATATTATGCCTAAGATAATGCAGAATAATTTATCGTTAGCCTTCAACAGTGTTAAACTGATAAAATATAACAAACATCAAGTTTAACTGCAGCGGAACAAGCAATCCATTAGAAGAGTCAAGTAGAGAATAAAATATACTATATTCTATGACTCAAAAGGTTTTTCATCACATTTATCGCTGAGACTCAGCTTAAAAAATAATCCACATCATCCCTGCACTACGGCCAAGGATATTCATTAGTATCACGACCACAAATTATCCATGCACTACGACCCAAGGATATTCGTGTATTCATCAATGGTCATGATCATGCCAACAACTGTCCATCAAAGTTCTACGTGCCAATGAGGACTTTTACCACATCATTTATAATATTGCGGTCATGATTATACCGAATAATCCCTGGCCATAATCATACATAGTCCATTTATGCACTACAGGCCGCAGATGACTTTCAACATAATATAAACATGAGGATGATGACAATGATATAATAATTCAATAAAACAAGTTCAAGGATAAATTTTTAAAGATTTATAATTTAATTTATCCAAAAATCAATAGCGTCCAAATTGTCAACATGATACTGCTTTGTGGAGTAAAATTCAAGAATAATATTGTACCAAAAATAATTTAAACCGAAAACGAATCAATTTTTATCATGAATAGTACCCCGGGTGAATAGTACTCGAGTGAATAGTATCTCGTGAATAGTATTTCGGGAATAGTAACCCCGTGAATAGTACTCCGATATGAAAAAGTTAAAACTTATCAAGAATGCTCTGAATAATATTTTCATGAAAAGATACTAGATGAAGCGCAAATATCAAGGATATTCTACTAATTTCATGGAGTATAAAAGCCAAAATTTTAACAAAACGAGTATAAAATTCAAAATTTGAAATAAAATAATATTACTTACATACAACAGAGTATGGAAAAAAAAATTATTTCAAGCGAATATTGAACAAAATAACATCCCTTACCTTGAAAAGAAGAGTATTCCAACTGGTATACCGGAGAAATTCTTGAATAAAACTTTTGCTGTTTTCTACGCTCAAAGCTTTCTAAAACTCTAAAGAAATACGCTCAAGATTATAGAAGAATAATTCTCTGATTCTGGTGTAATTTTTAATTCTAACTTAAGCGCCTATTTATAGGAAAATGCTAGAACGTCATAGGAGACTAAATAATAAAATAAATTTTTTTTTCTATGCACACTTCTTTGAAAAAATATCAGCCACCACAAGTGGGGCCCACTAAAATCAGCCACCTTTTCCAACAACCAAAAGTGGGGCCCACCCATATTTTTAATAAAAATATTTTAATTTCTGAAACTTTAATAATTCATAATAAATAGCACTTTTATCAGAAAAATACGAATTTTATGTTCATTCCACATGAAATCGAATTCTCTACAACTTTACAGAAGAAAGTTTTTCCAAATTCCAAACAGAAAATATCCAAATTTCACAAACGGATAATTTTTAACACCTCTTAAAATTCATAACAAATCATACGTTAATTTTTAACGGTTCAAAATTTGTGGACATATACTCAACATATATATGCATAACATATCTAAAAATCACAACGATCCAACGGTAGGATTAAAATTATAACTCACACAATAGAGCTTTAAGAACACCGATTTGATTTTTTAATACTTCCAATCTAACAAAATACTGATAAAACACCTCAACATTAATTCCTTCATTTATATCCACATAAAATAAATATTTTCCTATCCATCATTTATGTCCACATAAAATAAATATTTCCTTATCATATAAATCAATAATTAATTATTCACAAATAATATTACAGAATCACAATAATGACAACCAGGCCGTTCTCAGGAAAAAGGGGGCTTTTCGATAAAGATTTCTTGTGACGCCCCCAAAATTAGGTATATATCATCCATCTTGAGTCGCCAGATACATGGTACAGAATTCAAATATAACTTAATAATACAACTGTCGTCTACAATACGACAACATAAACTGTGAGTTTGAATACAAGTATTGTCTACTAGAGAGTATAAAAACTCAAAAGGAGTCCTCATTATAATTATTATCACACTATTTCACAGAATAGTGAGGACTACTAATGCACCATCTAGGACCATCACTCTGTTTCCCGACTCGTCCCAGCTATATTCTCATTTCCTGAAGAGAACAGTGAAAGAAAGGGTGGGCTCAACTAGCCCAGTAAGAAATATTATGACTAAGATAATACAGAATAAATTATCATTAGCCTTAAACAGTGTTAAACTAATACAATATAACAAACATCAAGTTTAACTGCAGCGGAACAAGTAATTAATTAGAAGAGTCAAGTAGGGAATAAAATCTACTATCTTCTATGATTTAAAAGGTTTTTCATCACTTTTATCGCTGGGACTCAGCTTAATAAATAATCCACATCATTCCTGCACTACGACCAAGGATATTCATTAGTATCACAACCATAAATTATCCATGCACTATAGGCCAAGGATATTCGTGTATTCATCAATGGTCATGATCATGCCAACAACTATCCATTAATGCACTACGGGCCAATGACGACTTTTACCACATCATTTGTAACATTACGGTCATGATTATACCGAATAATCCCTAGTTATAATCATACCAAGTCCATCTATGCACTACATGCCATAGATGACTTTCAAGAAAATATAAACATGAGGATGATGACAATGATATAAGAATTCAATAAAACAAATTCAAGAATTAATTAATCCAGGAACCAATAACGTCCAAATTGTCAACATGATACTGCTTTGTACAGTAAAATTCAAGAATGCTCTGAAGAATATTTTTATGAAAATATACTGGATGAAGCGCAAATATCAAGGATATTCCACTAATTTCATGGAGTATAAAAGCCAAAACTTTAACCAACTGAGTATAATAAAGAATGGAATAACAAAAGAAATCACCAATCATGCGATAGACCGCACAGACAGGTTATTCCAACAGAATAATAAATAACGGAACCAGGTCATGCGTAAACGCACCGACAGGATATTCCGACAGAATACTAAATAATGGAACCAGGTCCGGCGTAAACGCACAGACAGGATATTTCAACAGAATAATAAATAATGGAACCAGGTCCGGCGTAAACGCACAGACAAGATATTCTGACAGAATAATAAATAATCGAACCAGGTCCGGCGTAAAACGCACAGACAGGATATTCTAACAGAATAATAAAGAATAGAATAACAGAAGAATTTCACCAAGTATAGGGTAGCCCGCGTATACAGGTTATTCCAACAGAATAATAAATAATGGAATAACAAAAGTTCTCTTCATGAATGCAAAAGAAATAATACCCCTTACGAGTACAATAAATAATATCCCTTACAGTAAAAGAAACTGGATATAAGAGTAGGGAAGTATTTCAGTGAATTCGTAAGAAATAATGAAGGAATGAGCTTCTATTTATAGGATAATAGAAAGGCACTTGTAATGCAACAGTTATGCAATCGGATGAAAATTTCTTGTAACTCACACACACCCAATTTGTCAATCAACCAACCAATAAGAATAAAGTAACATTACAATACATATATATATAACCCACACACACAATTTGTCAACCAACCAACCAATAAGAATAAAGCAAGATTACAATACATATATATATAACCCACACACACAATTTGTCAATCAACCAACCAATAAGAATAAATCAACATCATTTCTCCCACCATTTTCCACTCACACACATCACTTTCACTATCTTTCTTTTCTCCCAACACTCTCCACTCACACATATAATATTCTATATATACACACATATTATATCTTATATATATATATAAACTCCCTCCCCTATACGTAACTCTCTCCCACCCCCATTTTCAAAATTAGTTTTTTCAACACATATGGGCCCCACATGTGGCCCCCACATGTGGGCCCCACCTGTAAATAATTTTCTACCGATTATTTTAAAAAAAAGGATAAATGGGGGTTCATTAAATAAGAAAAACTTCATAAAAAATCACCTTAATAATTTTAACAACATTTATCACCTTTATTATAATTCACAATATTAATCGACCAGGTCGTTCCCAGAAAATAGGGGGCTTTTCGATAAGGATTTTTTCATATTGGCGCGCAATTAGGTGACCAAACCTCTCCTTGACAGAACTTCTAGACATCATTAATATTATAAATAATAATATTAATAACTTTGTCATCTCAATTATTGATTTAATAATATATAAAATATTGACAATAATTGAATCAAATAACGTGAGATACTATGCAGTAATTATTATAAAAATAATTGAACAAAACTGAGTGACTTCTCACGTAAGCATCAATAATCAATACCGTGTGCTACTATGTAACCACGCGTATTACTGTACTTTTACTACCGAGTAGTTCAACAGTATTAATGGTAAAACTTTCGCCGTTATTTTTAATAAAATATTTTTGTTATTTTCTCAATCCGACAATAATTCTGTTGTGGGGTTCACCAATGATTGTGTCGTTGTACGAATATTCCCTGTTAAAATGAATATTCTCCGACCAATCGAATATTATATAACAACTTGTGTACTTTGCAAAATTTATAAATATTACCCACAACTATAACATTATATAAATTTCACTCCATAATATAAAAGAATTATTTCGAGAAAATTAAATATTTATTCATAAAATCTGGGGTCTCACATTTCTCCTTACTGGCGCGCAATTAGGTGACCAAACCTCTCCTTCACATAACTTTTTAGACATTACCAATAATGCTATCTAATAATATTATTCAAATAATATTAATTATTAATTTGATAATAGAAAATACTGTGCAGTGACAATTATTGAAACAACAATAATATAAAATATCAACGCAACAATTATTGAATCAATAAAATAAAATATTATACAGTAATTACTGTAACAATTATTAAGTAGTGCCTTCTCACGTAAGAATCAATAATTCAAAAATACTGTGCAATACCGTGTGCTATTGTGCAACCCCGCGTATTACTATATTTTAACCACCGGATATTCTAACAGTTTAACGGTAAAACTTTCGCCGTTATTTTATAAAAATATATTTTTGTCGTTTTCTCAATTCGACAATAATTCCGTTGTGGGGTCCACCAATGATTGTGCCGTTGTATGAATATTCCCTGTTAAAACGAATATTTCCCGACCAATCGAATATTATATAACAACTTACGTACTTTGCAAAATTTATAAATGTTACCCACAACTATAACATTATATCAAATTCACTTCATAATATTCAAAAATAATATTTATAGAAAATTCATCTTTATTCATAAAAGTTGGGGTCTTACAACCTCCCCTTCTTATGAAATTTTGCCCTCGAAATTAGGATACGTACCTGGTATATCGAAGAGGTAAGGATACCTTGAATTTTTTTCAGATTCAAACTCCCAGGTCATTTCCTCAACATCGTGGTTTCTCCACAAAACTTTGACTTGAGGTATAACCTTGGAGCGTAAAATATGCTCTTTCTTATCCAAGATTTTAACAAGAACTTCTTCATACGTTAAATCTTCCGCTATTTTGTCCGGTTCTAACTCAATAATGTGGTTCGAGTCTTTCACATATTTACATAACATAGATATGTGAAAAACGTTATGAACACGAGACATACTTGGCAGTAAGGCGAGTCTATAGGCCACAGTTCCTACTCGTTAGAGGATTAAAAATGGGCCAATGAATCGAGAATTGAGCTTTCCTCTCTTTTAAAATCTCGTAACTCCTTTCCATGGAGCAACATGTAACAACACATGTTCTCCAATATTGAATTTCACGTCCTTTCGATGAAGATCAGCATAACTCTTTTGTTGATCTTGTGAGGTTTTTATACGTTATCGGATCGTTTGAATCTTTTACGTAGTCATACGTACCAACTTCGGTCCCAACAACGTTGCTTCACCAACCTCATCCCACCATACTGGAGAACAACACTTTCTTCTATACAACGCCTCGAATGGAGCCATGCCAATACTTGTTTGATAACTGTTGTTGTAAGAAAACTCCACCAATGGTAAGAACTTGTCTCAACTTCTTTTGAAGTCAAGGACACAGAGTCTTAATAGATCTTCAACAGTTTGAATAGTCCTCTCTGACTGTCCGTCCGTTTGAGGATGATAAGCCGAACTAAATGGTAAATTCGTGCCCATAGCTTTTTGCAAACTAACCCAAAATTTTGAAGTGAATCTTGGGTCTCGATCAGAAACTATGGATACTGGCATATCATGCAATCTTACAATCTCGTTTATGTACATACGAGCAAGACGTTCAAGTGTATAAGTTTCTCGTATAGGTAAGAAATGAGCCGACTTGGTCAATCTATCAATAATGACCCAAATCGCATTTATGCCTTGAGAAACCTTGGGAAGACCGGTAACAAAATCCATGGTAATGTGCTCCCACTTCTATTCTGGAATTTTAAGTGGTTGCAATAGACCTTTTGGTACTTGATCCTCCGCCTTGGCTCGTTAACAAGTTAGACACCTTGAGAAAAACTCTGCAATCTCTCTCTTCATATTGCTCCACCAAATGTATGTCGAAGATCATGATACATTTTGGTACTCCCAGGATGGATTGCAAATGGTGTATTGTGCGCCTCCATCATGATTTTATACTTTAAATCAGGGTCGTTAGGAACACAAAGTCAGGAGTTGACTCGAAGTATTCCTTCTTCATCGATTCTTGCTTTTGGCATAGCACCTTCTTGCACTTTCTTCCTCATACGTATCAACTCCAAGTCTGTAGCTTGAGCAACTTCAACTTTATCGATTAAAGTCGATTCTACTCGTATATTCGCTATCATCACATGGGTCCTTGGAGTCTTTAACTCTATTTTCATCCTTTTTAAGTCATATAAAATGGGCCTTTGCGTTGATAATATCGCACTTGTACCCGCATATGATCTTCTACTCAATGCGTCAGCTACTACATTCGCTTTACCTGGATGATATTAAATGGTATGATCATAATCTTTCAACAGTTCAAGCCAACGTCGTTGCGGCATATTGAGTTCCTTTTGGGTGAAGAAATATTTGAGGCTTTTATGATCCGTAAAGATCTCCACTTTCTCCCCATACAAGTAATGCCTCCAAATTTTAAGTGCGAAGACAACAGATGCAAACTCTAGATCATGAGTAGGATAATTTCTCTCATATTCTTTGAGTTACCGAGAGGCATAGGCTATGACTTTTTCATGTTGCATGAGAACACATCCAAACCCTTTGCCCGAAACATCACTGTAGATGACAAATCCCTCCGAGCCAGATGGTATTGTCAGAACAGGTGCTGAAATGAGTCTCCTCTTAAGTTCTTAAAAACTCTTCTCACGTTCCACGCTCCACCTGAATTTTGTATCTTTCCAAGTCAACTGAGTTAATAGAGTAGCGATTCGAGAAAACCCTTCTACGAATCTCCGATAATAACCAACTAAGCCGAGAAAGCTATGTACTTCGGTCACTGATTTAGGTTGCTCCTAGCTTTTAATAACTTCAATCTTTGCCGGGTCAACAGATATTCCATGACTTGATACTACGTGCCCAAGGAATGCTACTTCCTCAAGCCAGAACTCGTATTTTGTTTACTTGGCATAAAGCTTATTTTCACGAAGCTTTTGGAGTATCAGTCTCAAGAATTGCTCATGATCTTCACAGCTTTTGGAATATATGAGGATGTCATCAATAAAGACGACCACAAAGTGATCCAAATATTTCTTGAATACTCAGTTCATCATATCCATGAAGGCAGCAGGAGCATTAGTCAATCCAAAAGACATGACTAAGAATTCATAATGCCCGTACTGAGTTTTGAAAGCTGTCTTTGGAATGTCATCGGTTCTAATCTTTAACTGATGATATCCGGAATGAAGATCGATCTTTGAAAAGAATTTGGCGCCATGCAACTGGTCAAACAGGTCATCAATACATGGCAATGGGTACCTATTCTTCATGGTGACATGATTCAACTCTTGATAATCAATACAAAGTCGCATACTCCCATTTTTCTTCTTCACGAATAGAACAGGAGCACCCCAAGGAGACGTACTAGGACGAATGAAACCGATATCTAACAATTCCTGCAATTGGGTCTTTAACTCTTGAAGTTCAATATGAGTCATTCGATATGGGGCTTTGGAAATGAGTTTTATACCAGGTTCAAGATCGATACAAAATTTAATGTCTTGCTCTAGGGGTAGGCCAGGAAGTTCTTCAGGGCATACGTCATGAAATTTATTAACAATAGAAATATCATTCAAAACTGACGTATTTTTGTTTAAATCCGTGACATGAGCTAAGAAAGCTTGACATCCATTTTTCAATAAACGAATAGCTTTATGGCTTGAGATGATAGTGATTGATTTTAATGGTTTGGTTACTTGAATTCGCATAATAGGTTGGTTAGGAATATGAAAGCTAACAACTTTGCGAAAATAATCAATTTTTGCATGATGAGTAGTTAACCAATCAATCTCTAGAATTACGTCAAATGCAATTATTTTCAATGAAATAAGATCGACAGGTAATGTGAGGGTACCGATTTGAACCAAACAAGACTTATAAACAGTGGATGTAATGAAGATTTCTCCCAACAGAGTTTCAACAGATAAGTCAAAGTCTAATTTCTCCGGAGTCAAATTTAAATGTTGAGCACAAGTAGGAGAAATAAAAGAATTGGTAGAACCGGTATCAAATAAGGTATAGACTTCGCTAGAGTTTATGATAAGCTTACCCATGATGACCTCGTTCAGGTTCCTTACTTTTTGGGAGGTCACGGCAAACGCTCTCCCTTGAACTATCGGCTTTGACTTTTCTTGGACGGCCTTTGGTGCCTCCATCCCAGCTGGACTTGTCTTTGGTGCACGACAAAATCAGGCTAGGTGACCTTCTCTTCCACAATTATAACACACTTTGGACTGCATCGCGCAGTTTGGACTGATGTGTCCCTTCCCTCCGCATTTGAAGCATATGATAGGTGGTCGTTCTCCTTCCTTAACAACGGGTGCTGGTGCTGACGTCTTTCCATCATTGTTGAATCTCCTCTTCTTGAAATATCCACTCTTATTATCTTGGCTATGATTACCACCGAAGTGGTTACTATTTCTGGGATGTTGATTCCCTCCACGTTTGTTGTCACCGCTTCGATGACTGCTACCACTGGTATTATCATTTTGCCGGCTGCTCTCTCTTGGTTGGGTTGACTCATTATCACGTTCCAATAACTGAGCCCTATTCAGAACATCTGAATACAAGCAAAGTTTGTGAGAGATAAGGTATTGACGTATCTCGAGTTTCAAACCTCTGAGAAACATCTGCGTCATTCTCTCCTCATTATCAACTAAGTGGGACGCAAACCAGGACAACTCAGCAAACTTGGCTTTGTACTGTGAAACAGTTATGTTGTTTTGCTCCAGTGTAATGAACTCTACCTCTTTCATGTGATGAATACTTTCGAAAAAGTACTTGTCGTTGAACAGTTCTTGGAACTTCTCCCAAGACATCTTCAGTGCGGCAGGTTGAGTATGCTTTACAGATTTCCACCAGTAATCTGCTTCTGCCCACAATATGAAGGTAGTAAAGGGAACCTTTTACTCCTCGGAGCATCCCAAGATATCAAATATCTTGTTGATCTGCTTTATCCACGTCTCCGTCTTAAGTGGTTTTGGCTCTCCAAAAAACTCTGGTGGTCCCAGCACCTTGAACTGTTTAGCTGTGACCATCTGAGAGTTGCCAGTGTTTCCATCTGCATTTCGGACAGGAGTCTCTCTTGCCTGATGTTGCATGAATTGCAGAAAGCCTCTGAACATTCCATCATTCATCATTTGGTCAGTGTTGTTGTTTGCATGAGGATTGTTGCCTTCCTGATGTACATTATCCTGATTGTTGATCTGTGGAGACTCAACGGTCTCCTGTGCTCCATTGCTATTCTCAACATTCTCAAATGTCATTTTTAAATACTGCCACAAAACAAGGGTTAATTGGCATGTCACATATTATCTCTATACTCTGACCGACCAATTAAATATCAAATAAACTTAGGTAGGTCATACTAGCGAAGGAATTTCCTATCTCTCCCCTCCTAGTTCTTGTCTCACATCTCAGCCAGGGATCATATCCCTAAGCTTTGATACCAACTGTGACGCCTCCAAAATAGGTATACATCACCCATCTTGAGTCGCCAAATACATGGTACAAAATTCAAATACAACTTAATAATACAACTGTCGTGTAAAATACGACAAAACATAAACTGAGAGTTTTAAAACGAATATTGTCTTCTAGAAAGTATTCAACTCAAATGGTGTCCTAAATACAATTATTATCACACTATTTTATAGAATAGTGAGGACTACTAATGCTATCATCTGGACCGTCACTCCGTTCCCCGACTAGTCCCGGCTACGTTCTCATTTCCTGAAGAGGACAATGAAAGCAAAAAGGTAAGCTCAACTAGCCCAGTAAGAAATATTATGATTAAGATAATGCAAAATAATTTATTGTTAGCCTTCAACAGTGTTAAACTGATAAAATATAACAAACATCAAATTTAACTGCAGCGGAACAAGCAATCCATTAGAAGAGTCAAGTAGAGAATAAAATCTACTATCTTCTATAATTTAAAAGGTTTTTCATCACTTTTATCGCTGAGACTCTGCTTAATAAATAATCCACATCAATCCTGCACTACGGCCAAGGATATTCATTAGTATCACGACAATAAATTATCCATGCACTACGGCCCAAGGATATTCGTGTATTCATCAATGGTCATGATCATGCCAACAACTGTCCATCAATGCACTACGGGCCAATGAGGACTTTTACCACATCATTTGTAACATTACGGTCATGATTATACCGAATAATTCCTGGTCATAATCATACCAAATCCATCTATGCACTACAGGCCACAGATGACTTTTAACATAATATAAACATGAGGATGATGAAAATGATATAAGAATTCAATAAAACAAGTTCAAGGATAAATTTTTAAAGATTTATAATTTAATTTATCCAAAAATCAATAACATCTAAATTATCAACATAATACTGCTTTGTGGAGTAAAATTCAAGAATAATATTATATTGTAGCAAAAATAATTTGAACCGAAAACGAATCAATTTTTATCATGAATAGTACCCCGGGTGAATAGTACTCGAGTAAATAGTACTCCGTGAATAGTACTTCAGGAATAGTAATCCCAGGAATAGTACTCCGGTATGAAAAAGTTAAAACTTATCAAAAATACTCAAAATAATATTTTCATGAAAAGATACTGGATGAAGCGCAAATATCAAGGATATTCTACTAATTTCATGGAGTATAGAAGCCAAAATTTTAACAAAATAAGTATAGAATTTGAAATCTGAAACGAAATAATATTACTTACATACTACAGAGTATGGAAAAAAATATTATTTCAAGCGAATATTGAACAAAATAACATCCCTTACCTTGAAAAAAAGAGTATTCCAACTGGTATAGCGAGGATATTCTTGAAGAAAATTTTCACTGTTTTCTACGCTCAAAGCTTTCTAAAACTCTAAAGAAATACGTTCAAGATTATAGAAGAAGAATTCTCTGATTCTGGTGTGATTTTTAATTCTAACTTAAGCGCCTATTTATAGGAAAATGCTAGAACGCCATAGGAGACAAAACAATAAAATAATATTATTATTTTTTTCTAGGCACACATCTTTGAAAAAAAATTAGCCACCATAAGTGGGGCCCACTAAAATCAGCCACCTTTCCCAACAACCAAAAGTGGGGCCCACCCATATTTTTAATAAAAATATTTTAATTTTTAAAACTTTAATAATTCATAATAAATAGCCCTTTTATCAGAAAAAATACTAATTTTATGTTCATTCCACACGAAATCGAATTCTCTACAACTTTGCAGAAGAAAGTTTTTCTAAATTTCAAACAGAAAATATCCGAATTTCATAAACGGACAATTTTTAACACCTCTTAAAATTCATAACAAATCATACGTTAATTTTTAACGGTTCAAAATTTGTGGACATATACTCAACTTATATATGCATAACATATCCAAAAATCACAGAGATCCAACGGTCGGATTAAAATTACAACTCACGCAATAGAGTTTTAAGGACACCGATTTGATTTTTTAATACTTCAAATCCGACAAAATACTGATAAAACACCTCATCATTAATTCTTTCATTTATAACCACATAAAATAAATATTTTCCTATCCATCATTTATGTCCACATAAAATAAATATTTTCTTATCATATAAATCAATAATTAATTATTCACAAAAAATATTACAGAATCACAATAATGGCAACCAGGCCGTTCCCAGGAAAGGGGGGGCCTTCTGATATGGATTTCTCCTTATTGGCGCATAATTAGGTGACCAAACCTCTCATTGACAGAACTTTCTAGACATTGCTAATCATGCTATCTAATAATATTATTCAAATAATATGAATTATTGATTTGATAATGGAAAATATTGTGCAGTGACAATTATTGAAACAACAATAATATAAAATATCAACGCAGCAATTATTAAATCAATAAAATATTGAACAGCAATTACTGTAACAATTATTAAGTAGTGCCTTCTTACGTAAGAATCAATAATTCAAAAATACTGTGCAATACCGTGTACTATTGTGCAACCCCGCGTATTATTATATTTTAACCACCAGGTATTCTAACAGTTTAACGGTAAAACTTTCGACGTTATTTTATAAAAATATATTTTTGTTATTTTCTCAATCCGATAATAATTTCATTGTGGGGTCCACCAATGATTGTGCCGTCGTACAAATATTTCCAGTTAAAACGAATATTCCCCGACCAATCGAATATTATATAACAACTTACATACTTTATAAAATTTATAAATATTACCCACAACTATAACATTATATCAAATTCACTCCATAATATTTAAAAATGATATTTATAGAAAATTCATCTTTATTCATAAAAGTTGGGGTCTTACAGTTGCCTTGGACACTGTTCTAACAACCCACTTTCGGACCGTTGATCAACTTATTGGAAGACTTAGATCGAAACATAAAAATTACCCAGCCGGCATAACTTGTTGTGCCTAAAAAACAAGTTGTGCCGCTTTTATTTTAATATAAGGACCCCACATGGTCAACATGTTGTCAATTTGGTTAAACAAAACGAATTTTTAATATTAAAAAAGTCCAACCATCATAACTTGTACCGGTCGTGTATTTTTTTTAACGCATTTCCCCATTATATAGTCATGACTCAGCACATCAAAATCACATAATAAAATAATAATTAATATTAAAAAAGTCCAACCGGCACAGTTTTTACCGGTCGAGTTTTTTTTTTAACGCATTTCCCCATTATATAGTCATGACTCAACACATCAAAATCACATAATAAAATAATAATTAATACCCGGTCGGTACAAGCTATGCCAGCTGTGAATTAAAAAAAAAAATTCCAGCCGCTACAAGTTGTGCCGGCTTGGAATAAAAAATTTAAAAAAATTCCTTTGGCCTTTAAAAGAATTATTTCCAAATATTTGCTCCTAACCAGATTCGAACTCGCAACCTCCCGCTTTAAACTCTCGTCATATGACCACCCGAGCATCACAGGCCTAGTTGTTCATTTCTAACAAGGATTAGTCTTTATATTAAAACTTTACATTTCCCCCAAAATCATACAATAAGACATTTTCTCTTATATTAAATACCAATAACAATATCTTACAAATAATTTATCTACTTCTTCAGATTTTGTTGCAAGTTTAAATTGTGAAAATACATCTGAGTTTGTCAGTGAAGTTGAAAGTAGTAAATCTGAAATTGTTCCGTACGTTGGTCAATTATTTTGTAAGTTAGAAGAGGTTGAAATTTTTTATAGATTATATGCTCGTAAAAATGGATTTGAGATTAGAATTGCAACTAGTCAAAAACATGCTAATACGAATGATGTAAGATCTAGGATGTATGTATGTAAAAAAGTCGGTACACCAATTGTTGACAAGAGTTTACCTGATGATGAAGATGGTAGTAATAAAATAATTAGACAAGTCGTAATACAAGAGAAAATGTCTTATTGTATGATTTTTGGGGAAATATAAAGTTTTAATATAAAAACTAATCATTGCGAGAAATGAACAGCTAGGCTCGTGGTGCTTGGGTGGTCATATGACGAGGGTTTGAAGCGAGAGGTTGCGAGTTTGAATTTGATTAGGAGCAAATATTTGGAAATAATTCTTTTAAAGGCCAAGGGAATTTTTTTAAATTTTTTATTCCAAGTTGGCACAACTTGTAGCGGCTGGAAATTTTATATTTTTTTGAATTCACAGTCGGCACAGCTTGTACCGGCCGGGTATTAATTATTATTTTATTATGTGATTTTGATGTGCTGAGTCATGACTATATAATGGGAAAATGCGTTAAAAAAAATACCCGGCCAGTACAAGCTATGCCGGTTAGACTTTTTTAATATTAATTATTATTTTATTATGTGATTTTGATGTGCTGAGTCATGACTATATAATGGGAAAATGCGTAAAAAAAATACCCGACCGGTACAAGCTGTGCCGGTTGGACTTTTTAAATATTAAAAATTTATTTTGTTTAACCAAATTGACCGCATGTTGACCACGTGGGACCCTTACATTAAAATAAAAGCCGGTACAACCTATTTTTTAGGCACAACAAGCTGTGCCGGTTGGACAATTTTTATGTTTCAATCTAAGCCTTCCAATAAGTTGATCAACGGTCCAAAAGTGGGTTGCTAGAACATTGTCCATGGCAACCGATTGCCATGAATGGAGTCCCTATATATATATATATATATATATATATATATATATATATATATATATATATATATGACTTTGAAACGGAATGAGTACTGTCGAAAAGCTCGATTTGGCTCCCCTCCATTACACATTTTCTCTGATATACCAATTATTTGATTTAATAATTTTATTAATAATGATCAAAAAAATATTACTCCCTCCGTCCCAGGATAAAAGTCCTGGTGGATTTTTCACGCATATTAAGAAGAGGAATGAAATGACAAAATTGCTCATAATAATATGTCATTAATTATTTTCAATGTAGGTGAGAGAGTGACTTTCTAGCTATTCAATTCAAAATATTCTCTCTCCATACTTATTAAATATGGAGATAGAATTAGAATAAAAAAAGTATGAGATATTTAATGCTACGGGCATAATAGGAAAAATATGTAAAAGTTTGGTTATTAAAGGAAAGTGGACATTTAACATGGGACTACCCAAAATAGTAATAAGGATTTTTATCATGGGACGGAGGGAGTAATAGATAGTTGATGATATTAAAATCAGTCCTACCAAAAATTAGAATTATTAAAAATATTTTTACCGTTAAAAGGTTAAAAGAATTTTCAACCATTAAAATTTTGATGAAAACTTTAAACGTTCATCAAAAAGTAAAAAAATGTCTAATTACTTTTATTTTTTAAACAATTATACTGCTCAATATTATGAATTACTTCGACAACTTTGATTTCAATTATATTGTACAAAACTATAAAAAAAAACTGATGTATTAAATAGAATTAGAGAGAAAGTACAATAAAGGAGACTCATGCCAAAAAGCTGATGTTACAAAGTAAAAGAAAACATTTGATTGATGACCGAAAGACTTCCACACGAATCTAAAATTGACAATCAACCATGGAACATTTTAAAAAAATAGTGGTGATGCATGTAAATAACGGCATATAAGAATAAAGAAGGGGGTCTAATTAGTATTCTATATTTCTATCCTATCTTTTATAATTGCACATTACACATTAGCCACACATCTAACTAAGACACCTTTCTCCCATATCAAGCACACACAGAGATGGAGCAAAATCAGAAAATGGCTAGTCCTCAAGAACACATAATTATGCTCCCATTCTTTGCACACGGCCATCTATTCCCTTTCTTGGCACTAGCCAAACAAATCCAAGAAAGAACAGGATTCACCATCACCCTTGTAAGCACCCCTCTCAATATTCTCTACCTCAAATCCACAAACACCCAAAACCCCCAAATCCACTTAGTCCCACTACCATTCAACAGCTCTCACCACAACTTGCCCCCAAACACAGAAACCACAGAATCCCTTCCTCTCAGCCAAGTCATAACCCTCTTCCATGCCTCATCTTCACTTGAATCCCCTTTTCGCCGATTCATATCTGATGTAACAATTCGTGATGGGAAATCCCCCATTTGCATCATTTCTGATGTTTTTATGGGATGGGCTAATGAAGTTGCCAAAAGTTTAGACATTGTAAATGTTAGTTTTAGTACTTGTGGTGCTTATGGAAGTGCTGCTTATGTTTCTGTATGGCAAAAACTCCCTCATCGGTTCTTGGAAAACGATAACGATGAGTTTTGTTTGCCGTGGTTTCCTGAAAGATGTCGAGTTACACGTTCTCATCTTCATCAATTTGTTAGAGTTGCTGATGGGAATGATGAGTGGTCCAAGTTTTTTCAGCAACAAACAACATTTTCTTTGGGGTCTTTTGGGTGGTTATGTAATACAGTTCAAGAAATTGAACCATTGGGTTTAGAAGTACTGAAAAACTGCACCAAACTTCCCATTTGGTGCATTGGCCCTCTTCTCCCACAGAGAATGCTTGAAAGTTCTTCAAATCCGGGTACTTTTGGTAAAAGGGCTGGGAAAGAACCCGGGTTATCACCCGAAGAATGTCTTAAATGGCTTGATTTGTTTCCCAAAAGTTCAGTGCTATACATTTCATTTGGTTCCCAGAACACAATTAGACCTACCCAAATGATGGAATTGGCAAAGGGGTTGGAAGAAAGTGGGCAGCCATTCATTTGGGCAATTAGGCCTCCAATTGGCTTCAATCTAAAGGAAAATTTTAGAGATGAATGGCTACCACCGGGGTTTGAAGAGCAAATGATCCATAGCAAACTCGGACTATTAGTGCACAAATGGGCACCCCAGTTGGAGATTTTGTCTCACAAATCAACCGGGGCATTTCTTAGCCATTGTGGGTGGAATTCTACATTGGAGAGTTTGAGCCAAGGGGTGCCAATTATTGGGTGGCCATTAGCCGCAGAGCAAGTTTATAACTCGAAAATGATGGAGGAGGAGATGGGGGTGGGCATAGAGCTTACAAGGGGATTGGAAAGTAGCATTGTGAAGGAAGATGTGAAGAGGGTTATTGAAATTGTAATGGGTAAAAATGGGAAAGGGGAGGAAATGAGGAAAAAGGCTTGTGAGATTGGGGAATTGATAAGGGTAGCTGCAAGAGAAGAGAATGATGTCAAAGGGTCTTCTCTACAAGCAATGGATGATTTTGTTGCTAGCATTTTATCTTTCTCTAGGAGATAAGTTTCTTGCAACTTTTGGTTCAAATATCAGATTCATCTTGTATAGATTTATATTCGATATTTCAATTTGATGATTTGGAATTTGGAGTTTATAGCCACGGGAGGCAGAGAAGTTATCATCAACTAGAAAAAATAATGATTTTGCCAAAAGAAGAATCTATAACTTAATGTGCATTGAAGATATTTGTTGTGGAAACCCTTTATTTTATTTTATTGTGTTTTTCATGCATAAAATGTAAATTGACCACAAGAGCCTGTTCGACAACGACTTATTTTAAAATGATTTAAAGTTCAAATATAAGTTGACGTATAAGTTATTTTAAATTACGACTTATAAGTAAAAGCGTTCGACATCAATTTGACTTATAAATCAGAAATTAAGTTAAAATAAGTTAGAAGGTGTTCGACTCATAATGACTTATAAGTTAAAATCAAATGTAAAGATTATTAAAAAAGACATTAATAAAAAGAGGGACAAAATAGAAGTGGGGCAAAATAGACATTACATTTGGTCAAACTAACTTATTTTAAAATAATTTATAAGTCATTTTAAAATAAGTTACAAATACTTGTTTTTTTAACTAAAAAATCAACTTATAAGTACAAAAATAAGTCATTGCCGAACAGAGAAATAGTGACAAATGACTTATAAAATGATTTGACCAACTTATAAGTCACTTCCAAACATGCTCTAAATAAAACCATTGTTCAAAAAAGACCATTTTTTTATTGGTGCTTAATATCAATGAGATTCTAGCTCTTAGCATACTCCATCATAATATATACTCACTTCATTCCAAATTATTTGGTCAATATTTATTTTTTAAAAATCAATTTGACATGTTTTTAAATTTAAAATTGACACAATTTATTTAAGTTTTGAAAACAATAAGTCTTATAACTAATAGTACTTTTTAGGTATTTATGATATTCATAATTCTATTGATATAAACTTAATGAATTAATGTCAGTTTTAAGTTTAAAAATATTTGAAATTGACTTTTAAAAAATTAATATTAATAATTTAAAAGATAACTTGCAAATTTATTTTACGTGTGAAACGATGATGAACTTGTTAGGAAAATTGAATTGACAAGGTCTCTCTCCCTCTCTCTCTCTCTCTCTCTCTCTCTCTCTCTATATATATATATATATATATATATATATATATATATATGACTTATATGTTGTACACTAAAGTTGAAATGCAGAAAATCAATATGTCAAGGTTAGTACTTGGGTATTATGTCCTTAAGATAATTATACACTTCTTACGGTGCTCAGAGTTAATAGCAATTGTCTCGCATAATACAATGACAAACTAAACAAATATTCTAAACTTCTCTCTCAAAATGAACTATGAATAATGAAGACTAGAATACTAAAATGCTTGATACTATGCTGAATTGAATGAATCAAAAGGATGACTCCTCTAGGCTATTTAAAGGAAGGATTAGTGACCCTTCAGATGTGACACAACCCCTTGAAACGATATGTTTAGCCAAAAACGTCGTAATTTCTGGCTTTGTTAGAAAGAGTGCATCCGTTCATGCCGAAAACGATGTAGTTTTAAGCTTGACAGAAAGGGCGCGTTCGTTCAGACAAAAACGACGTAGTTTTGGGGCGTCTGTAAGGGCATATAGAGCTTCCCAAAACGACGCAGTATTGACGAATCCGTCTGGGTAGATGTCTTTTCAAAACGACACAGTTATGATAATAGAACTAAAACAAGATTTAAATAAATTTTATCCAAAAAATATATATACCACAAACCCGCCCAGTCGGCGGTTCACGTGTGAGTTCAAACTAAGTTTTAGCTAAGGGTGTGACAACCCCAAAATAGGTCCATTCCACCCAACCTATTCTGAGTCGCCAAATACATGGTACAGAAAATAACTACAACTTTATTACAACAATTGTCGTGCAAAATACAACAACACATATGCTGTGAGTTTTAATACCAACTGTGACTCATGTCCTAACCTTGGATAGCACGTCACAATGACACCTTACATAATGGTATAGCCAAAAACTTTTTTAGAAATTAGAATATTTGAAAAGTGCTCAAGGAAACTTTCGTACATGGGAGGTCATGCTTCCAGGTTATGATAGATATCATATGTCTACAGAATTATCCTTGGTTGACCTAATAGACCCCAAAGAAAAATAAGAAGATTACTATCATATTCTTTCCAATGGTGAGTCTTCTCTTGACATATCATTATCTCCACTGTCTCTAATCGTGAATTATACTTCAAACAAACACCAAGATTATATAGGTAGTGCTTGTAGATATACTCAGCAAGTGGATGTGCGCAACCCTGTCTTATGATCACACGAGGTTGTATGTCATTAGACATCTTGTATGATAGTGACAAAACACCCTTCCAACGTTGGGTTCGCCTCACCCTATATGATTCACCAAATATAACTACTAAATGATGACCACCGTTCTATTCTCCTGTTATCCCCGCTCGACCCAGCTACACTCGTATTACCTGAAAAAGAATTTTGAAGCAAAAGGGTGAGCACAACTAGCCCAGTAAAGAATATCATGACTAAAGATAATTAAATTATCAATAGTCTTCATCAGTAATAAATCAGAGATTTAGAACATATGGTAGATGATAAAACTTTTCAACCATAGTTGCAGCTGAACGAGCAATCCATTAGAAGAGTCAAATAGACTATCAAGTCTATTATCTTCTCCATGTTAAAAGTCCACCAACAATATTTTATCCCTGTAATATCAATCAACAATTCCTGTCCACAATCACATGTATAACTCATAATCATAATTGTTGTTCTAAATTCCTTTTCTCATCCAAGACAAACATAATTTTCATCACCTGAAACATCAAAGATCATGGTTATACCAAATCACAGTTCATGTTCATAATCATATTAATAAATTCATCTTTGCACTACGGGCCAAAGATATTCATCAACAGACCATCTTTGCACTACATGTCAAAGATATTCAACAACAGGTCATCTTTGCACTACAGGCCAAAGATATTCATCAATAATTCATCTTTGCACTACGGGCCAAAGATATTCATCAATAAGTCATCTTTGCACTACGGGTCAAAGATATTCATATCTCAAAGAAATATATAATCATTTCAGAATTTATATAAACAATAATTATAACTATGTTGATCAATTCACCTTTGCACTTAAGCTAAAGATATTCAATTATAAATTCAATGGTCATGATCATACCAGTCACAATTCAACTTTGCACTACTGGCCAAAGAGAACTCATAGTCTTGATCATACCAATAATCTACCCATCTTTACACTCAAGTGAAAGAGAATTTCAACATCAGGGTTATAAAAATGTTATATGTGATAATAAAAATAATATGATCAACATATAGATTTAATTTCAAGAGTAATGTTCATAAATTAACTATAATTTGGTCAGAAAAAAGAAACCAATTTTGTCGTGAATAGTAACTCGTGAATAGTAACTCATGAATAGTAACTCGTGAATAGTAACCCCGACACAAAAAGGTAGAAATTTCACAATAAAATTCATACCAATATTTCGGTATAATGATATTGAAAGAATAACATTTCTTAAATTTATAAACAATTTATTTTAATTGTTTACACTTTACTAAATAATACATTTAATCATCCTAAAATGTCAAACTCATAAGATTTCATTACCAATAACCAAAACCCTCATCAAAAATCTGCATATACCTCATATAGGATTCTCAAGCCATAAAATCCTATTTTCTAATTTTTTTACTTCACATAACATATTTAATTCATTTACTCATAAGTAGTTCATTTTTATGAAAAATATCAAATCAGTTTTAAAAATATTTTTTTTATGAGATTTAGCAGAATATAGTCTCATATCGAACATATATTTTTTTCAGAATTTTTAAAACTCATTTACTATTTTTCATATGGCCAAAACAGCCGAATATTTAGACATTTATCATAAATTGTAATTTTATCCAAAAATTTCGAAATTCACAGAGTACACTGATATTATATAGATATACTTCCAATAAAAATTTCATCAATTTTGGAGTTAACCACAAGGAGTTATAAGCGGTTACTTTTAAAATAGTCTTTTTCCGTAAAATTCATAACTCTTAATCTATACATCCAAAAATCACCATTTTTGGACACAATCAATAAAACTCATCAAAATATCATTTCAAATTTTTCCAGAATTTTCTGAAGGACAGAAGAAGTACGAACTGAAAAACATAATAACTCTTAAAATCCCTTACTATCCCTTACCTCAAAAGAGCAGCACTTCAGACTGGATATCAGATATGACGCTGAAGGAAACTCGCACTGATGAATAGCAACTCACCAAGTATCTAAATACTCACAAAATACACTCAATAATCTAGAGAGAGAAAGAGAGAAAACTTGTTTCTGGTGTGATTTTCAATTCTAACTTAGCCCTCTATTTATAGGAAAATATTAGCACGCCGAAGCAGACTTAACCTATAACCTGATGGCTTTACCTGCTACTATTCTTACCCACCACATTTGAATAAAAATATCAGCACATTTCTCACCAAGCACAAGTGGGGCCCACTCAATCCTAGAATTTTCCACCAAAATTATTTATAAACCTAATTTTTGAATCAGTCACCTTTTAAAATTCATAACAACTTATACGTTCAATTTTAACGGTTCAAAATTTGTGGACATATACTCAACTTATATATGTATAACATATCCAAAAATTACCACGATCCAACGGTCGGATTAAAAATTATAACCCCCGCAAAATATCTCAAAAACCCTGATTTTTAATACCTCTATTCCGACAAAAATACAGATAAAACACCTCAACATTAATTCATTCATTTATAACCACATAAATAAATCCATCATTTATATCCACGTCAAATAAATATTTCCTTATCATATGAATCAATAATTAATTATTCACAAATAATATTACAGAATCACAATAATGACAACCAGACAGTTCCCAGAAAAAAAGGGGCTTTCCGATAAGGATTTCTCCTTACTGGCGGGCAATTAGATGACCAAACCTCTTCTTAGACAGAACTTTCTAGACATTGCCAATAATGCTATCTAATAATATTATTCAAATAATATGAATTATTGATCTAATAATGGAAAATATTGTGCAATAACAATTATTGAAACAGCAATAATATAAAATATCAACGCAACAATTATTGATTCAATAAAATAAAATATTGAACAGAAGTTACTGTAACAATTATTGAGTAGTGCCTTCTCACGTAAGAATCAATAATTGAAAAAATACTGTGCAATACCGTGTGTAACTGTACAACTACGCGTATTACTATATTTTAACCACCGGGTATTCCAATAGTGTTAACGGTAACAACTACGCCGTTATTTATAAAAATTCAATTTTGTCGTTTTCTTCATCCGACAGTTATTCTGTTATGGGGCCCACAAATGGTTGCGCCGTCGTACGAATATTTCCCGACAGAAAGAATATTCCACGACCAAACGAATATTCTCCGACAACAATGAATATTTTATAACCACTTGCTTATTTTGAAATATTTGCACATTTCACCCATAACCAAAATATTATATCAAATTAACACCTTATTATTCACAATAATAATTAGAGGAAATTTGATTTTATTCATTAATAAGTTGGGGTCTTACAAAGGGGGTGTTTGATAAAAATTAAATGAATCTGAATTTGAATGAGTTGAATCTGAATCTGAATGAAACAAGTTATTTGATAATTGACATGTCTGAATCATTTGAATAACAGATTTTTATTATTTTACCCCTCTAAATAAAATTCAAAATTGCTGTAAATTTATTTAATATTACTTAATATAATAGTTAATATTGTAAAAAAAATTTATTTAGCCCTCATTCAGCCAAGAAAATGACACTAAACCATTCGGCCCAAATCGTCTAAATGACTGACCGATTCAGCCATTCAAAACTGACCGATTCAGCCATTCAAAACAAACGTATTGAATGACTGACCGATTCAGCCATTCAGTCATAAACAAACAGACCCTAAGTCCTCTGCCTTCCACAAAAGTGGGGTGCCCTTAGGGCCCAAACCCAAGATCAACTTTATTGTATATAAACGTTTTCATTCAAACTTTAGTTTTTAACTGATGTGGAACTTAGATTCCCATAAATATTTATTATCATTTCCAATAGTGATTTTTGGAAGTTAATTTCTCATTCATTATCTCATAAATTTGAGCTTGTAAATACTTAATTTTAATCTACTCACAGAGTAAAACACATTGATATGTAGATTCATTTCAAATGATTAATGAAACTCACTTCAAATTATATTCAAATTCTAACAGAACTCCAAAGTAATTCTACTTCTAGTCTTGTTCTTATTACTTGTGTCAAAAAAGAAAACTTCTCAATTTCCTTTCTTTCTTTCTTTTTGAGGGTTGAGGGGTCGGGGTGGAGGTTGGGGGTTGGGGTGGCATGATGATACCAACTTTGCTGTTTGGTATGCAAAGACGTGATGATATTGATACCAACTTTGTTGTAGCGTGTTGGTGGCATAATTTCATTTTATTAGTAATTCTACTTTTTAGTCTTGTTCTTATTACTTGTGCCAAAAAAGAAAACTTCCGAATTTCCTTTCTTTCTTTTTTTTGAGGTTGGGGTTGGGGGGAGTAGGCATGATGATACCAACTTTGCCGTTTGGTATGCAAAGACGCGATGATTCCAACTATTGTATCATTTTATACTACTATTATTAAAATGTGAAGTTTTATATATATATATATATATATATATATATATATATATATATATAAAGTAATTAAAAAATTACAAAGTGAGATTATTTTTATGGAAGAGTGATGTTTTATTAATCTAACAATTAAAATTATGTACTAGTGACACAATCATGAGAAAGCAACTTTTAAGACTCTTGACACTCAAAGTTTCTATATATATATACGGTCCGTCTCTAGAGCGAACCTTAAAGAGCGAACTAAAGACGAACCGTCGTCTTTGGTGTCTATGGCGACGGTTCGATCCGTCGCCATAGCCATGTAGTCTTTGGCGACGGGTCGAACCGTCGCCATAGACACCAAAGACGACGGTTCGTCTTTGATTCGTTTTTTAAGGTTCGCTTTAGAGACTCTCCGTGTGTGTGTATATATATATATATACACACACACACACGGTCCGGACGGATCAGGAGCACTACTTTTAAGAAGCATTATTCCTTAAGTAGCACTCCCTATATAAGTATCCGGTTTTTGGCTCCAATTTGAAATTTGATTTCTCTCTCTTCAAAACAAAACAATTCATTTGAACATTTCTCTCTCCAAAACCTTTAGACCAAAAATCAGAATAACGATTCCCTCTATTCCAGATCAAATCGATTCCCCAGATGATAACTGTTGAGATATTTTGCATGAATCCCACATTGGATAAATTTAAGAGTGTAGATAGGTTAATAAATATATTAGCGCCTCAATCTAATAGGTTAACTTTTTAGGTAAGAAGGTCGTTTAACATACTTATTGGCCCCAATTCTGCACATTCATAAAATGTTTTTTATTTTTCGATAAAAAAATACACAACTCCACAAACCATTACATTACTATGAACATACTTGGTACTCAAATTTGTCTAATACACGCAAAATTTTACCAATACTTCCAACTGTTGAACTGTCCTTTATGTTGTTGAAAGTCTTATGAAGGTTTTTATGAAGGTTGATATATTTGTTTACTGACAAAAATTAGCCAGTATGTACATTCTGATAAAGTTTGTAAAGTTTTACGCACACCCCTGAAGCGTTTGTATTATGTTGGTTCTTAGCTATGGATTTGTGCTAATGTGAGCATTTAGAGGTATCAGATTGTCAACTTTGTGTATGAATGGAGACGAGGGACTCGACTCTATTTAATACTAAGAGCATAACAAAGGGTTTCTTCATCTGAATGCAGACCAATAAATTAGGATGAATTCCAACAAGTAGATTAATGGTTCAGGATCGTATTCTACTTTACCGGGCATTCTTTTTCTCTAAGGGAAAGTATTTAACAAGTATAGCAACTATCTATAATGGCAACTATCTATACCCAAGTACTAATGTTTAGACAGAGACAATCATGGCAAAAGTCAAGTAACTGTTGGTAAGAGCCTAGTTGTAACAATTTAAAACAGATGCAAAAGCCACTATCTTAAATTGCAAAAGTACTACTATGATATACTGCATCACAATAATAAAACAATTCATAAGGTTTCAGTGATATATATCTAAACAACTTTCTCAATCCAAGCTAGAATGTTGTATTTACTCCCTAAATACAACATAGTTGCCACGGTACTACCAAGATTCACATAGAAACGTACAAGCCATTTCATCCTATTCTGTTTATTTTTTTATCGACAAATCAAAAACATGTCATAGAAATTCTCATAAGGGAACTATCCCCTATTTCAGACCACAGAAAAATGAAGAATCACCCTGAAGAACCCCAAATAGCAAAGAGACTTAAAGTGGAAGAGACTTAAAGTGGTCGCATAAAACCTAGAAATTGAGGAACTGTTATAGTTTTAATAGTTATCTAGAGAAGTTGAATTTAGACCAGCTATCAGTTTTTGCAAATAATCCCTCTCTCATACAGAATAATTCGAACACTATACTAACAAACATGTAAATCTAGTCTAGTAAACAGACAAAGGGAGAAAATAGAAAGGAAAAAAAGAGATACAGAAAGTGCAGAGTGTTTGAAAAACACTTCATGAATCATGACAGTTTATCAGAATGTACGTCCTGACTAATTTTGTCAATATCAATATTGTCAATAAACAAAAATATCAATGGCCTCATCACTTAAGAAACATTGAAGCCAAACAAAAGTATCAATGGCCTTCATCAATATAGTGTTTCTAAGTAGAAGATAAGATGGCTTAGACAATAACAACCTTCATAAGACTTTCAACAACACAAAGGACAGTTCAACAGTTGGAAGTATTTGTAAAATTTTGCGTGTATTAAACAAATTTGAGTACAGAGTATGTTCATAGTAATGTAATGGTTTGGAATTGTGTATTTTTTTTATCGAAAAATTAAAAACATGCCATAGAAATTCTCATAAGGGTACTATCCCCTATTTTCAGACCAAAGAAAAATGAAAATCACCTTGAAGGATCTCAAGTCTGAATCAAATCAAATCCAGACCACGATAGGCTCACCCAAAAAGTCATAATTTGAATGTATTAATGGTAGTAACTTATTTCCTTATATGCAGATAAATTTTTTCACTATCTTTCGATGTGGGACTGGGGTGTTACATAGATGCCAATTTTTGGTCTCTGTGAGGGGGATTCAGATTTTGCTAAGTTGTTGCATCTGAAATGGGGGGAATCAATTTTTTTTGCTCATCAAATAGGGGAATCGTTATTTTTGATCTGGAATCTGAGCTAAGTTGTTTTGGTTATCATCAAGGGGAATCGATTGGATCTAGAATAGAGGGAATCATTATTCAGATTTTTGGTCTAAAAGTTTTGGAGAGAGAGAAATGTTTAGAGGATTTGTTTTGTTTTGGAGAGAAAGAAATTGATTGTCAAATTGGAGCCAAAAATCGAATACCTACATAGGGAGTGCTACTCAAGGAATAATGCTTCTTAAGAGTATATATATATATATATATATATATATATATATATATATATATATATATATATATATTCTAACAAACTTTATATTAGAACCGAGGTGGAGGATTATTATATCAAAAGACAAACCACCATAGTTAACTCATTTTAATTGATTAGTTAACTCGGATGGTCATTAAGTATTATTGTTGGTCCGTGTGTGTGTGTGTGTGGTCTCCATCCGTGACAATCAATCCAACAATTAATTCCTAAGTCGTTGATCATGATAATAAATAAATAGGCTAAAATTAGGTTGGATTTTATCCATGCCACTAGAAAGAGAGACGACATGCATACTCTTTCTGACGACATAAAAAATAACCAAAACGTTTTCACTTAATACTTCACTACCGCTAGAAGTTAGAAGCAGGTCCATTAAATGGAGCAGTCATCATTGATTTGACTTTGCCTCAATTTTTTTTCTCTTTTCTAATTTAGATTGGAATTGAAACTCACACACTCAACTTTTGCATGTCAAAACTCGATCCGTCAACCTCATGGTTATCATGGGTTAAGTAATACTACTCGGATCGGATAGTCGGACCAAAGACTTTCGATAAAACTCTATATCTATTTTGGTTGTGACTATTAATATGAAAATTGATATTTTCACAATATTTTTTAATATTTTCACATAAAAAATGTCGCTATAGATGTATAGCGACGGTTTTCATGTGAAAATATTATTTTTTATTATGAATTTATCAATTTTCTATTAATATACATATGTGCAAGTCAGTGTGTGTGTGTGTGTATATATATATATAGAGAGAGAGAGAGAGAGAAATTGTACTACATATAAAACATGTGTACTTATTGTTTATATATATATACTAGTAATTGTTGAAGGCACGACGTAACGAAAAATTAGATTAAACATCGAAAAATATTACATTATCTAAAGACTCTTTGCAACCTAAAATAACTTACAATCAGACATAACAATTATCATAATTCACCATACCACTACAATAATTAATACACACTCAATCATCAACACATATCCAACCACCAAAACATCAAGCTAGTCGATATTAATTTCAAAAAAAATCGACAGAATTTCCTTTAAAAATAGATATCCAGAAAAATCTAAACATGTCTACAAAACTTACAATCATCAATACATATCCAAACCGCCAAAACAACCATCATTCCATACCTAAAATCATCATAACCATGTGTAATTAGTTTACTTTACAAAAGACGGAACACAAAAAATACACACATGCAGAAAATAGAGTCAAATTTTTGAAATATAAAAATTATCAAAATATGCTAGTCAAATCAGAAAATGGATTGATACTCGTATATTGAAAAAGAGATGCACGCCCACCTCAAATTATTCCAAGGTCAAATATTTTTCATTCCTTGGCTTCTTCCTCACTGTAGCAAAGTCGATTAGGTTCTTGATCACTTCATGATAATCAACTCAAAGTCAAAGTCTCTTTCTCAGGCAACAAAAACCTAGACGAATGATCCTTTCCTGATCAAAGAAACAAAAACCAAAATCAGCAAACTTAAATCCTAGATTGACAATACAGCTATCTTCTAAAGCATATAAGCATGACCCATGATCCATACGAACCTAGAAAAATAAACTTAGCCTCATTTCATCAAACACTTGAGATGCATTATGCCACTTAAAAAATAAACTCCTGAAAATAGTAATATTTCAAAATTTTAGTGATTCAAAGCATTTGTAATATTTTCTATTCAAACTCAATTTTATTCCCTTAATTTATTCACTCAATAAAATGATAAATTTATAGTAATCATCCAGTTATTGATTCAATATATCTAAGATCATCTCTACTTGGTTGTTCACTCATTTTGGGATAGGAAAATATTTAATTCCGCAAAGATAAATTAGGAAAAGGAAACCAAGAATTACAGTATCAACATTGTTACCTCTATTAACATACTAACTTTGGTAATGAAAAACTCAGCCAGATTAAGGTTACTTCCCTTGGCCATAAATTAGGAATCCACATTTCTTTTATGGACTTTCCCAAACTTAAAGTACACTTTCAAATCAATGCAAGTACGCAACAAAATCTCATCGATTTTTTCAAGCAAATCAAGGTTCAACAGTAACTGTTAAAATACAACACTTAGAAATATTTTAAGTTCACCCTTTCCTTCTCAATTGAAGGTATAAAGATGAACATTATGAGAAAGACTTTTACCAACCCAAATCACACAATAATCCCCAAGAAAGATATGTAAATAAATTTGGACGAAATTTTCAATAAAACTACAAATAAGCAGAGAAAGATATATTCTCTCTCAATATTGTAAGGAAATAAAGAGACTGATTTAGATTCCTGAGAATCAAAGATATAATTAAAAATGGGAGAGAGATTGAATTAAGAGTAAAGAAAAGAAGAGAGAGAAATAAAGGGGAGATTAGTTTTACCTTTTTTCTTGTAGTAGTAGTAATTGATGAAGAGTTGGCTATCAATCTGCTGTTACAAATCCACGCGAGGGGGTCCGGTGAGTGGAAGACTTTTCCCCAATTTATGTGAATATAAATACTGTAAGCATCAACCTTATACATTTTATAATGAATTGAGATCAATCTTGTACATTTGTAGTAACGAATTGAGATCCATATAATTCACAGAGCCAGTACCCAACACAAAAAACGGCTACATCAACATATGTTCATATTGACCTGGTAACAATTCCTCTTAAATCATAGCTCTGCTCCATGATAATAATAATAATAAAAATTGGATGTTGCTAATTCCATACTTCCTAATATTGAAATGCTTACCTCTTTCTTTTTAATTAAATTCGTCCTACTTTCATTCGCTTATTGCCACTCCATGCATGAAAAAAAAAAACTTCCTTGACAATGACCTGGTAGAAAATTCTTCTTGAAAGGTCATTTATTCACTGTTAAACATTACTTCTAGAATATATGAGTAATGTCAACCCTTTATCCTCAATTCCATGCATCAAAATAACATTCTACTAAAAGGAAAATAATCTATAGATATCATATCAGACCAATCACTAAAATTAGTCATCTCTACTTTACTTTAAAAGGAATTTGAAACTCATAACATGATAGCTCAAAAAATTCAGCTAAAGAATTAAACACATAACAGATTAACTTGTCTCTTCCTCTATGGTATTTCAACAAATGTGTGCTATGCACCTCGCCAAAATGGTATGAATCCATACTCGCTTTATTTTACTTTTCAAAACAGTTTGAGATCCAAATAACCGTGACAATCGTGATAACAAATAAAATTTGTAAATTTGTAAATAACCATGATAAGATTAACTTATGATATCAAAATTCAAAGGAAACTTGGCATAGTAGTATTATATAAAGAGAGTTTCAGTTTCAGATTCAGTTTGGAGAATAATACACATAATTAATACATAATTGATGAAATACAGTATAAAGAAATTTAACTAAATCAAAGATGTATACAGAGGCAAACTTGACCGGATAAAATTAATATAAAGTTGCCTTATAATTTCTCATCAAACGTGTGAGTTTTATTTTGATTCTCTCTGAATTCCTCAACAAACCATCAATAGAAGAATAACTGTATGAAAAGAAAAACAATAAAAAGTTAAATCAAGGTATGTTTGACCCGACATATATGTATGAACTAAGAGAGAGGGGAGAGAATTGGGTTCAAACAGTCTGAAACAATTCCTCAATAATTAAAGCGATTATTGTTTGGAAAAAAAAATAATCTGTAATGAATTGGCAAGCAGATATGTAGAGAACCAAAGAATATAAGAGGGAGTGAAGACAGAATCAGAGTTGAAGGAGATTAGAGAGATAGAAGAAATAGAGCAGATAGTTGAGAGAGAAAATCAGATGAATTCATTCATTAGCTATCTTCAATTGTGAATGATTTCCATACATATACTCTCATCTCACTTGCACCTCAACAAATAAGAAAGGACAATGATGACCCAAAAATTACAACTGAAAAGACTGAAATACCCTCTAACTTATATTTCTATATCCCTGCATATTCTTTACATTCTCTGCTCCTCAAAAACACCCTTGCCCTCAAGGGTGGGGTCACAAACAAAAGACTGAAAATATGAGAACGACAAATACCACCTATACTAGAAACTCCTCGACTTTCAGCAGCTGCTGATTGTTTGTTGAATTCATGTAATTGCTAATGTTGAGCTCATTTTCAGCACTACCACATAGAGTAACTATTGCACCAAGGGAACCACCAACTTCTCCATAACCACAACCACCAATTTGGTCTCAATTAATTCTATATCATTACCCCATCTGTTGACAACTTCCTTGTCTTCAAGGTGACATTTAAGAGTGTTTCTGCATTATTCAGTAATGAGTAGTAATATTATCCCCCCGGATCAAATATAACACCCCAATACAGGCCACTTTCCTTTATTCCGGATGTCCAGATGTTGTCATTCCTTTTCATGCTTGGCCCTCGCTTAGTTACCTCACAGTATGTGGATTCTTTTCCATTTCCATGTGTTATCTTTATTTGTTGCACTGTGACATCATCCCTAGTAACCCACACATTCTTTGTTGACCCATGCATGTTAACTAGATCATTAATATTTGTGGTCCTGGTAGATATCATGGTTGTATCAGTATAAAAGGGAGACATCATAAGGCTATGAAATTCTTCGAGTGCCAAACACATATCAGGAACTTGCATAGGCACCATAGTGAATCTCTTGAAGGTGTTTGTACTAAAATCAAAAGATATGTTCACCACTAGTATGGTATTCATGTAAGAAATATCATCTTCACACACAACCTGAGATTGATTTTGTTCAAGAGCACTCCTCATCTCTATTGGAAACTGAACTCCAAGTATGAAGTACAACCACCAAGGGGAAAACCCACTATGATTCCACTTAGTGCAAACATAAGACTCAACACAGATATTAGCATGTAGAGCAGAAAATGCAACCTCGTTTATGAAAACAAACCCATTTTTACCTTCAAAATCATGTCAGTAAAGGAATTGCAGAAAGAAGAACTCACCATGAACAAGGTACTTCCAGTGTGTTGTCTTCCAAAATTCTATTTTAATTTCTTCCTTTTTCCCTCCGTTAGCATTAGTATTAAAACCATCAAATATTGTACCTTTAATGATTTGAATTCTCTTGTTTGTATAACAGCCCTTGTATAAGAAGAGAACGTCAACAATGAATACAAAAGGCATATAGCATGTATGTGGTTGAACCGCTTCAAATTAAAACTTCAGAACATTGTAGCTTTCTCTTTGATCCTGCTCTTGATATTCCTCGGGTTTCTGAGCTATAATATCCTGTTGTTCCTGCTCCATGCTTGAGTTGTCTGCACTGTTAGAATGGTTGTCTGCATTGTTACTTGAGTTGTCTGCATTGTTAAAATTCTCAACTACTGCCATCTTGTCCAATATAAATTTTGGACCTTTGTCTTGAATTACATCAACACCCATGCCTTGCTCATTGACTACCTGTGGGCCATTTGTGAAAAGAAATGAAACACCAAATGGACGAAGCCCACAACTCTGTGTGTAGCCTTGCTTGGTATCACAAAGAAATTGAACTAGATGCTCAACAGGCATTCGCTCTTGATATAAGAAAGTGTATCGTCGAGCTTCGAAACGAGCAGTGACTTCAAACACAATCTTAGTCACTCTTTGGAACAATTCAAACACGTGCTCTTTTTGCTCTGCCGGTGCAATGATGATGATCTTATGACATTTACCTTTAATCGAACAACCATATTGCAACATATTAAACTTTTTAATAAACCTTCTTCCAAATCCCTTTATATTTGCATGAAATATCTCTCCAACATTGTTGTCCATGGTAGAAACACATGACTTAGTAGCCAAATCAATTCCAAGGACATGATTACCAGATTGGACCACAACAAAATTATCCAGACGAAAGATTTGAACAATTCTCTTCTTTTCCTCAAGTTGTGAGTCTATGTAGTCAAAAATTTGACTATCCTTCTCAACTAGCTTATAGAACTTGTACATATCCTCTGCATATTCAACAACTACCAATTTATCAGTATCATCAGCAGATTCAATATCAACACTTAGCTCCTTTGGTTTATTAGTTAACCCACAAATAACACTCATTGGAATTTCAGTCCCACCTCCACTATCATTGTACTTTGGCGGATATTGATTAGTTATAACATACAAGTAACCCTCCTTCTTGGCATAGCCAGAATTTAGAACACTCCTAGGCATTTCATCAAACACCTTGCCTTTGACTAGGTCATTCAGTTCTTCAACTTGATTATCGAGTGGAACTGGGTCTAAAATTTTCTCCTTAAAGCCTTCCTCATCTCCATCATCCTTGATAACTGGATTGAATAGTTGATTCTGTAATTGAATTTGATTTACCTCTTCCTCTTCAAAATCCAAAACCACCTCATCTAGATCATCATTTTCATCATAATCTAGCCCCATGGATTCTGTTGCTATACATAGGCAGTCATCCTCTTGTTTAGCACCACATATTAGAACTTTTCGTTGATGCTCTGGCTTTAGATTTGAGAAAGGTTGTTTCATGGCTGTAACAAATTGATCAAAACCATCGGGGGAATCTGGTTTAAAGGCAGTAATGTATCCCTTTCTCTCGGGAATTTTATCGAACACATTGCACACGTAAACTTTCTCTATTTTATTTGTGCATAGAGTCGCTGTGTTTTCCACCAAGTTAAACGAAGAGTCATCACATGCAGGAAGGGAATTTACCTTGTCATGAATTAATTGATCGGAGAGGTGATGAATTTGTAGGCTTGGAACTACAAGTTTTGCTAGAAATTCCTCATGATCTCTCTCCTCATTGATAACTGGATCATCTTCTTCATCGCTATCATCTTGGTATACAGACTTTATGGCATTAGTTGCTTCACACCAGCAGTCCTCTTCTTCCGTATAGCCACAAATAAGCACTTTTCGATCATGCTTTCGATCGAATATTGCACGAGATTGCAAACGCACAGAGAGAAGAGCCTCTCCTTTCATCCTCTGCTCCAACTTCTCCTCAAAACCTTGTTTGAGGTTTTTAACCAATTCCTGTAGCTGAGTTTGTAATTGTCGAATAATGTTTGTTTGTTCCTTAACATGAGTTTCCAAGTTGTTGCGTTGCTGATTATTGGTCACCATGGCTGGATCGGAAAGGCTTTGATACCAATTGTAATGAATTGGCAAGCAGATATGTAGAGAACCAGAGAATATAAGAGGGACTGAAGACATAATCAGAGTTGAAGAAGGAGATTAGAGAGATAGAAGAGATAGAGTAGATAGTTGAGAGAGAAAATCAGATGAATTCATTCATTAGCTATCTTCAATTCTGAATGATTTCCAAATTGTAATGAATTGGCAAGAAGATATGTAGAGAACCAGAGAATATAAGAGGGAGTGAAGACAGAATCAGAGTTGAAGAAGGAGATTAGAGAGATAGAAGAGATAGAGCAGATAGTTGAGAGAGAAAATCAGATGAATTCATTCATTAGCTATCTTCAATTGTGAATGATTTCCATACATATACTCTCATCTCACTCGCACCTCAGCAAATAAGAAAGGACAATGATGACCCAGAAATTACAACTGAAAAGACTGAAATACCCTCTAACTTATATTTCTATATCCCTGCATATTCCTTACACAATCAGAAACTTAATTATTGATGGCTTTAACTGTACTAATTAGAGGGTGGGAATAGAGTTCTTAGCCAATCGCTAGTACACGTCGTGGTGGGCGACCTGGAGGCGGAAATATTAGGGTTTGAGTTTTGGAGGCTTTCGGTCATTGAAGTGGGGGATGATATTGAAGAGAGAAAACATCTCTCGAGTTTGTAAACGATGAAGAAGATAAAGAGATGATGAGATTGGATTTAAGAGAGAAGGGAAACAGAAGAGTAAGAGCCGAACGATTGATTTATGCCTAGTGTCTCTAATTCTTTTCTCATGGGCTAAGCTCATTACCTCACTCTTCATCCTGGTTCAGTCACTTGATTTAGATAAGCTCTAATCACTTGATTTACTGCTGAAGAAATGACGATAGATTAAATTGTTTTCTGCTTCCCAATGTTACAGGTTACAGGCCCATACTGCTGAAGAGCCAAATGACAATAGGTCTATGCTTAACTTACGTGCATGTTAGGTAAGTTGAAAAAAAGTAGCTGTTACAATCTCTAACTAAGGAAATTTTTTAAATGCTCGTCTCAAAGAAAAATTCTCCAATTGACTAAAGCTTGATAACAATCCTTGGTTCACTTACTGACAAAAGAATATCCAATTTCTAAGAATGAATATATCTAGTAAAGTTCTTAAAAGTTGAACAATAAAGAAAAGACAACCCCAAGATTTTTAATGAAGTGTGTCATTTTTAAGCAAATTACTTCATTTTAGCCCATTTTATCCAACAACCAGCTGAACCTATTTTTATATAGATAAGACAACACCAAAGCTGCAGTGAAGAGAACAACATAATGCAGTAGCTATAGCTTAGATCAAACCGAGAAAACTGTGTTTAACTCAGTAGTTACAGCCAGTCAAAATAAAGAGCAAGGAATGCAAATCAATGCAAATCCTAATAGACTAATATGACCTTCAAAATTTACATTCCCAAAAACACATAATCACAAACCTTAGAATTTATATTAGGCCTCCTCCTCTTCAGTATGTCAGGTCTTCCTTGCAGGTCATCAAGAATTGAACCATAGCTGTGGAAACAACAAACAATCAATAAACATGATAAAAAATTTAAACTTTTAGGAGCATAACTAATCATTTTACTATAGTTAGATTCTCGCACAATAGGGTCCTAGGTATAAAATCATTACCACTAAATGTTAAAGCTAAGAGTAAAAACAATCATGTGATCATCCCATAAAAACAATCATGTGACCAAAAGTACAAATAAATTGAACACATTAATTTAAAAATTAAAATAGTAATCAATCAAACCTACGCAAACCAGCCCGTATTATTGAAAGTGTGGAAGAGAAAGAAGCGTTCCCGCCCATCCTTTTCTCTCTCCGACAACAAGGAAGCAAGCTCGAATGCCAAGGCAGAGATCCGCCGCTGGAATCTCCTTCCGAACTCGAGAGAAAGCAAGTATTTCACCGGAGCAACAAACGTAATAGCAGGAATCCCTCTCGAATTATACAATTCCGCATACCTGCTCAAATGTTTGTATTTCGATCCAAGCCAACCAAGCAAAATGACTGTCGTGATTGGTTCCTTATTATTCTCCACAATTCCTCTATCTTAGCCATTAACGCCGTGTGAAGCGAGATTCTAGTGGAATGGCTTGTTGTTAGAAAGAGAAGTAATTCGACCAAACGGGTATGTTGAGGTTAAGAGATTAGATGATGGGAGTGAATAAGAGGGATTGGAGAATCGAGCATAGAGTTTTTGAGATAGAAGAATGTGGGAATGAGGAGTGGGTGCGATTGGAGAATCGAGCATAGGGTTTTTGAGATTGAAGAATGTGGGAATGAGGAGTGGGTGCAATTGTAAAAGCAGGGTTTGGTTTGGACGGTGCGGTGAGGAATGTGGGGAGAACGTCTAGGAGGGAACAGAAATAGAGAGTAATGAGGGTGGAATTTGGTGAACATGTGAATATGAGAGAGAACTGAAGGAGGGACATAGTGTGGGAGTGAATTTGATTTTGGGGGATTTTTTTTTTTTTTACGTGGAGATAAATGTGAGCTATTAGATTAACATGGAAAAATCAAAACCGTTCTTGTATTTTTTAAAATTAGATGCAACGAAAGGTAAAGAGAAAAGAATATTTAAATGCAAAGGTTGGTAAAGATATTTACGTACAACTACGATCACTACTAGTAATTAGAGACTAGAGAGCCAAGAAAAAGAAGATCACGTGCTGTCACACAACAAAGGCCAAAACAAATTGCAAAGCTCTCACTACTCACCAAAGTTTTCAAATTTGGATCGATCGTCGAATAAAAAAAAAATAACTGAAAAGATAGGTTACTAATTCAAGTAGTTGTCAAACCGTTATTAACTCAGCGGCGTCATTAATATATAAAAATATATATTATTAATAATTAATAAAATTTTAGAAAATCTCATTTTTATGAACTAAAATATAGTAAAATTGAGTTAGAATATTATTAAAAGTGGTTAATTTTAATATTAAAAATTGGGTCAATCGGGTAATTTGGTAATTAACTGAGGGTAATTAGGTAATTAATCAGCCTAAAGTATTGAGGGAGGGCGTTTTGGTCATTTTTTCTGTCGCCAGATTATTATTATGATCAACGACTCGGGAGTTGGTTGCTAGAATAGTGTCACTGAAAACCGGTTGCGACTGATGAGACCCATATATATATATATATATATATATATATATATATATATATATATATATATATATTTCAATTTTACAATCAGACAATTATTTGGACAAATAATTACACATGAGAACCAATAATTAAAAATTGAATGACACGTCAGCTTCTACCGTTAAAATTTAAGACATTTAATTTTTTTTCGAGTATTGAAATAAAATAAGTTTAATGAGTTGACAGTAAAAATAATTAGTTCAACGATGTAAATGTAAATTGGCTGTCAGTTCAATGATGAAAAAAATATTTAACCCATTTAAAATGTCTCAAATTAATTTTAAAAAATTCAATAATAATTTTATATTTTAGATCGGGGAAAGTACTATACGATAACGATATTGATGAAGATTTGTGACAAAGTATATATAATAATTCTTAAATTTTTAAAGTGCATAATAATATAATATCGTATTATTATAAATTGTTAATTAATTTTATATCACATATGATAACAGAATTTATTAAATAAATAATCAAATAAAAAGATAAATAAATGACCTTGCCATGCATATTTACTACTCCCTCCGCTCCATAATATATGACGTATTAGAGTTATTCACAAGAATTAAAAAATAATTGTATAACATTAAATATAATATTAATTATCTATAATAACATTTACCATATATTTATCTCATATTCTTCCTCTTTTATCTGTAATATTTTCTTATAAAAATTAATTTTAAAAAATTATGAATAATTCTTTTAAATCATATAAAACATTAAATAATTTAAAAAAAAAAATCATCTAAAACTAAAACGTGATATATAAAAAGGAAAAGTGCAGCACTAATTGGTCCATAGTCCTGCTAGAGGCCGAAAGTGTACCTTAGCCCTTTCCACCTTTTAGTAGACACTCATATATGGTACTTATTCATTGTCTATTTTTGGAGTGCATGGTACATATTGTGAGCATATGTGCGGTATTACTTAATAAAAAGATGCAAAAGAGAGTCAGAAACACAGAATTAAACCAATTTACTAGACAAGTGTATGATGTAATTTGGCATGTTGCAGGAGTAGGACTGTTTCATGTTAAGTGATACCGCACATATGCTCACAATATGTACCACCCGAATAATAAGGGCCCTCTATATATATAAGGTGGTCCAATAAAGAGCAGATTGGGGGGAGGTTCTGTACCGGTCATTAACCGGTACAATATATTTTTTTTACAATTTTTTGTTCAAACTTCCTCTATTATTTTTTATTTATTATTCTTATAGTTATGGTTAAAAAAAAATTTATACTGTGTACCGGTCATTAGTCCAATACATTATGTACCGGACGCCCCCTGGATCCATAAAGAGCACTCTCATTATCTAGCATTCTTCCTTAAATAGCACTATTTTATTAAAATTACGGCGTTTTGAATATTTTTTTAAAAATTAAGTAGGGTCGCGAGTGGTATTTTTGTAAATTAAAGGAAGACAAGTGGGATCACTCTATTTTAAGAATCTCCAAAACGACATAGTTTTAATAATGGAGTGTTATTTAAGAAGGAGTGCTAGATAGGAGGAGTGTTCATGATCCTTGGCGATATATATATATATATATATATATATATATATATATATATATATATATATATGAAGACCGATCCATACTTAACGTTGTAAAAAAAGTCTAGTCTTACAACAAATTCTGATCGTTTATCCGAATATCTAACGATTAATATGGCTCTCGTTCGTAATTTAGTTTTCAGTATTCCGCAGTTTAATATTGTGGACGGGATAAATGTCCAAAATACAATCTTTGCAAAAGTTTCTTGTCCGCAGTATTAAACTGCGGACGCTAAGTTTGGATGCCCAACTAAAAACGTTGTCGTTTTTAAATAAGTACCGTCATACTGCGGATGCTAAGTACGACGAGGAAAAGATGTCATATTGACCAAATTCAAGTTTTTATTTAGTTTTTTAGATTCCGCAGTATGAAACTGCGGATGCCAAATAATTGATTCCATTCTATGGTTTTATTGATTCACTCTTATGATTGTCAATCAATTAAAAAATAAAATTAAAAAACATGTTTACTTTCTTTATCTAAACTTATAAATCTCTTAAACAATTGTAAACCTAATATGTATGCCAAGTTTCAAGAGGTAATTGCAGCACTGTTAATCTTATAGAGATTGCTCATTATATACCCAGTTAAAAAAAATAATAATAATATAATAACAGGTTTATAATTAGATTATGGAATATAAACTTATAATTATTAGTATATATCTTAAATCTATTAGGATAAGTCAGTCAGACTGTAACAATCTTTTAATTTTAAAAGGACTCTTTTCCTCAGTCATCTACCATGTAAAAGAATTTCATGTATTTAAATCATTATATAACAAGAGATACGAGAGAGAGAAATAAAACGTAAAATTATTTGGCTTTGGAGTATTGCGAGAAAAAAAAAGAAGGGAAACTCAAAGGACTTGTTCGCTTTTAATTTCATGTTTTGCAATATCAAGATAAGTGGCTTTCCGAACTATTTAGTGTTTTTAAATTATCATTTACTTTATGTATATTGATGATTGAGTAATATACCTATGAATCGGATATACTTGAGCTTAAATTTATGTATTCTCGAGTCTTTCAGTAGCACTTTTACCGTGTTTAAGTTTTGTTTTGCAGAATTGTGGATGTGGGAGCGAATGGGAGATTTTAAGCTAAAAAAAGAGCAATCTGGTAATTTCCAGCATCTCAGCGCCGGGGCGCTGGGCCGTGTCAGTGGTTGACCGAGGTGCGTGCATTGACTATTTGGCTGACTTGAATGGAGGTTGTGACACCCCCAAATTCGGTACTTCCATTTTCACAGGATTTGGTGTTCACGATACAACATCATCCATCTATCTACCCATAAATAAATGCAAACCATGCAATAGATAGAAATAATAATAAATCTCCCCTTATGGGGTTACATCAACTACATAATAATAAATCTCAAGTTACTCTAACCTTAAACATCTATGCGGAATCATAAACAAATAAGTCTTAAACAACATCATTAACTTAAGTCTTAAACAAAATACATCATCATATAAAACAACAAGTCTTCATCACTTGTTAACCTTGCCCTTGCCTTTATTAGTGGAAGGTTCGTCTGCTCTTTCGTTCTTAACTGCAATGTTATTATTACGCAAGAGTGAGCACGATTGCCTACAAGTATAATAATGAAAACAACAATATAATAACATGCGTGGAAAATAACAACTTCAAATATAAAAGCTCAACTTTTGAATCAAGAATGAATAACAAGAATCAAAAAGAATTTCTGAGGGTCATAAGACCTTGAAATATGTCCTAGGTTGTCAAGGGTTATACTTGAAACTTTTAACAGTCATAAGACTATGGACCTTTCTTCTCGTACTTAGGGGGATCAGCCTTTAGTACCATACTGTACACAATATCTTAACGCTAACGCATAAGTAAATCCCTTTGCAGGGTTGTTCAGCTCAGTTTGACATTAGAGTCCGCACCAAAGGAAGTTTGGTTTGGATAAATCAATAAGGGTTTTGAATTTAGAACGTTCATCAACTATGGATTAGTTGAATCAATAAGGATTCGCTAGTCTAACAAGGTTCAACAATAAATGATATTTATAATGAATAACAATCTCAATAGGTATACAATAGAACAATTATTGTATAACAAAATCATACTTTGAAAAGATAGTAAATCTTTAACATAACAAATGAACTTGATTTATAACTTAAATAATGATAACAAGTAGGATTAGGAAACTTGCCTCGTGCGTAGGCTATATGTATACCATATGTATTCACGACATTCATTAGTTACATTTTCACTTAATTATTTAATATAAACTCCACTTTATTTAACAAATCATTACCCTTCTAATTTAATTACTTAATTAAATTAAAATATTTTCATTCTCTTACTATTATTACACTCGAATAAATTATTTTATAATAATTTTTATCGAATATTTATTTTATTCCATAAATATCTCAATTAAAATATTTACTTTATTTTATAAATATTTTAATAATAATTTTCATCAAATATTTATTTTATTCCATAAATATCTCAATTAAAATATTTAATTTATTTTATAAATATTTTAATAATAATTTTCATCAAATATTTATTTTATTCCATAATATCTCAATTAAAATATTTAATTTATTTTATAAATATTTTAATAATAATTTTCATCGAATATTTATTTATTTATTATTATTTTTTTGACCGCCGGGGCGGGGTAATGTAGTTTGGTAACGCCCGCCGGGGGCGGGGTTACCCAGGCTCATTTTCTGTAGTTTCTGGAGTTCGCTAACATAACAAGGCCAATTTAGACCAAAAATCAATCACAAGTAAAATTATACGTGAATATGGTCATAACTTCCAATTAGTTATTTTTACACGAATTTAGACTTACCCAATCATTGTAATACATATATAATCATTACCCAATAATTATAGAATGATTTTAACCCATTAAAACATATAATTACAGAATTAAAGTATGTAAATTTCACTGTTCTTTGTGTTCTTGAAGGTTTTGAACAAAAACCATAAAAATTAATACTACGGATTCGTTATATGGCCAAATCCAACCATTTAAACTTTGGTCTCTTCGTATCAACATGCATCATAAAATACGAGTGTAAAATTTAGGGATAATATATGATAACACATGAAATATCACGTATAAGGCCATATGGCCAAAACCCAAACTCTGTAAATTTTGAAATAACAAGTCATCATCATACGTTGAAATCTTATGAAATTAATGATATGGAAACACACAATATATATATAAAATATGCCATACAACTCGAATTATTACATCTATTCTTATAACAACTGAATTCCCCAAAAATAGAGACTCGCAGAAGACTTAAGCCATATTCATGAAACTTAAAAGACGTAAAATATATAAATTGGGTTGAAGAGATTACCCAAGCGTAGATTAATTTACTAGGAAGTGAATTCCTCCTCCACAAAACTCTGAATTCTCAACCCTCTCTCTGTGATGTTTTTATCAAACTTAGAAGAATAATAGAAAAGAAGAAGACGTATGATAAATAGAAAAGGAACTGACGCACTGGTGGTCAGTTACCCAGTCATGGGTTAACTGTCCATAACCTCCCTTAATGCCATGTTTGGCTTAGCAAGAAAATAATTCAAAACCATTTAATTTAATAGAGCTTTATAATATAGTTTAATTAATGTCACACTCTTTTATAAAATAAATCAATATCTTATTTAATTTATTTTAAATAAAATATAATAATTTCTCATTAATTCACATAGTCACATACTTAAATTTTTCATTGATTAATAATATCAAATTATTAAATCTCTAATTAATAATTTGATTAATTAAAATAACATAGGCTTATTAAATATTTCTTTTAATACAATAAGCTCACATAATGACATACTTCGAATAACAAAAATTCTCCATATTAATTTAATAAATATAACACATATAACTAAATTAATCTAACACAACTTCATCAATTAATTATTTATTCTAATAATTAATTCATCAAAAAATATTTATTTAATTCAATAAATATTAAAATTAAATTACAAAATCTCGGTTGTCACATCTTTTCCCTCTTAAAAGGAGTATGTCCTTAGAATCACAACTCAAATAATTCATCCCGCTACATTCTCCCCCCCTTACAAAGATTCTGTCCCTAGAATCGCTTATAACAATCTAAGTAAATAAATGAGGATAATTCTTCATCATATTCTCTTCGAGTTTCCACGTAGCTTCTTCAGCATTGCGGTTCCTCCAAATTACCTTAACAGAAGATATTACTTTATTTCTCAGAATTTGTTCTTTTCGGTCGACAATTTGAACAGGAATTTCTTCGTAAGATAAGTCTTTTTCAAAATGTAGGGGTTCGTATTCAATTACATGGTTGTAATCGGGTTTGTAGTGTCGTAGGACTGAGACATAAAAAACGTTGTGGACATTCTCTAGAGCTGGAGGTAAGGCTACCTCGTACGCGACTTCTCCGATTCTTCGTAGTACTTCAAAGGGTCCAATGAATCTTGGGCTTAATTTTCCTTTCTTTCCGAATCTGATCTTTCCCTTCCAGGGAGATACCTTTAAGAACACATAACTAACCAGTTCAAACTTAACATTCTTACGGTGTGGATCGGCGTATTTCTTCTGTCTATCTTGAGCTGCTATCAATCTTGTTCGGATCACTTTGACTATTTCTGCTGTTTGTTGTACCAATTCCGGCCCTAGCAACTGTCTTTCGCCAACTTCATCCCAGTAAAGCGGAGTTCTGCACTTTCTGCCGTATTATGCTTCATAAGGTGGCATTCCAATACTAGCGTGGTAACTGTTGTTGTAACCAAACTCTACGAGTGGTAGATGATCATCCCAATTTCTTTTAAAGTCCATTATACAAGCTCTTAACATATCTTCCAATGTCTGAATTGTTCTTTCACTCTGTCCATATGTCTGAGGGTGATATGCCGTACTCATTCGCAACTGTGTACCCATGCATTCTTGTAGACGTTTCCAGAAGTTCGACGTAAAGCGCGGATCCCTATCGAAAACAATTGACACCGGCACTCCATGCCTCGAAACAATCTCTTTTACATATAACTTTGCCAACTGATCTAAGTTGAATCTGATTTTGATCGGTAGGAAGTGTGCGGATTTCGTCAGTCGGTTAACGATAACCCATACTGCGTCGTAGCTTTTCTGAGTCGTCGGAAGGCTAACCACGAAGTCCATTGTAATATGTTCCAATTTCCATTCTGGGATCTCTAACGGTTGTAGCAACCCACTCGGTCTCTGATGTTCTTCTTTCACTTTTTGATAGGACAGACACTTGGCACCACATTCTACAACATCACGTTTCAAATTAGGCCACCAGAAATGTTGTCGAAGATCTTGATACATCTTGGTACTACTAGGGTGAATCGAATATCGTGAGCTATGAGCCTCGCTCAAAATGTCTTTCTTAATGTCTGTTACTGGCGGTACCCAAATTCTGTTCTCGAATCTCAGTATTCATTCCTTATCCATCTTAAATCTCGGTTCGGTTCCTTCGGATATCTTCCTTATCACCTTTTTGCATTCATCGTCCTGAAGTTGAGCCTCCTTAACTTTATCCAGTAGGGTTGTACCAGATTGCATCTGAAATAGCTTATCATCAATTTTCATAGGATTCTTCACTTCCAGTTCTAACTTCTCTATGGCCAAAATTAACTCCTCCTGTTCGATCAACATCATCAGCTTCTCCCGACCCTTTCTACTTAAGGCGTCGGCAACCACGTTTACCTTACCCGAATGGTATAAAATCTCACAGTCGTAGTCCTTAATTAACTCCAACCACCTTCATTGGCGCATATTCAATTCTTTCTGTGTAAAAATATATTTCAGACTCTTGTGGTCTGTATATATTTCACACTTCTCCCCGTAGAGATAGTGCCTCCAAATTTTCAAAGCAAAAACCACTGCAGCTAACTCCAAGTCGTGGGTCGGATACCCCTTCTCGTAATCTTTCAGTTGTTGTGATGCATACGCAATGACTCTACCGTTCTGCATAAGCACACAACCAAGTCCTTTATGCGACGCATCACTATAAATCACGAAATTTCCTGTATCGTCCGAAAGAGACAACACAGGTACTGTACTCAACCTCTACTTCAATTCTTGAAAGCTTTCCTCACACTTCTCCGTCCAAACAAATTTCATAGCTTTTCGAGTCAAATTCGTTAACGGAGTTGCGATCTTGAAAAAGTCCTGAATGAACCTTCTGTAATAACCTGCCAATCCAAGAAAACTTCGTACTTCCGACGGCGTCTTCGGTTGATCCCAGTTGATCACGGCTTCAACTTTGGATGGATCTACCGAAATTCCGCCTTTATCGATCACATGACCAAGAAATTGCATCCGCTCGTTCCAAAATTCGCATTTCGAAAACTTGGCATACAACTTCTCCCTTCTCAACACTTCCAACGTTAATCTCAAATGCTCTTCATGTTCTTCCTTGGTTTTTGAATATACCAAAATATCATCTATAAATACTACTACGAACTTGTCCAAAAACGGCTTGAACACACCATTCATTAGTCCCATAAATGTTGCAGGAGCATTTGTTAGACCAAACGACATTATTAAAAATTCGTAGTGACCATATCGTGTTCTGAACGCTGTCTTCGGTACATTCTCTGGTCTCACCTTCAGTTGATGATAACCACTCCTTAAGTCTATCTTTGAAAAGTATCTCGCTCCCTTCAATTGATCAAACAGATCATCGATCCTCGGTAATGGATATCTATTCTTAATCGTAACCTTATTCAGTTCTCTATAATCGATGCAAAGCCGCATTCTCCCATCCTTCTTCTTTATAAATAAAACTGGCGCTCCCCACGGTGATACGCTTGGTTGTATATACTTTTTGTCCAATAATTCTTATAGTTGGACTATCAATTCTTTCATCTCTATCGGTGCCATTCGGTACGGTGCCTTCGATATTGGAGCCGTTCCTGGAGCCAAATCGATCACGAATTTAACTGCTCTATCTGGAGGAAGTCCCGGCAAATCATCCAGAAATACGTCTGCGAAATCTCTCACTACTGGTATCTCATCTATTTTTGGATTCTCTTTACGACTATCGACTATGTAAGCTAGATATCCTACACAGGCTTATCTTAACAACCTCCTGGCCTGCATCATCGTCAGACAACTCGCTTATCTAGGCGACTTGCTACCATAAAATATAACATTTGACGGAGTCATAAGGTTAATACGCTTCTTTTAGCAGTCAATTACAGCTCCATAATTGGATAACCAGTCCATTCCCAAGATAACGTCAAATTCCTCAAGTCGAATAGGGATAAGATCTACGTTCATGATATTACCCTTAATATCCACGATACAGTTCTTATGCACGTACTTAACAGGGATTATTTCTCTATTCGCAATTTTTATGTTCATGGGGTATTCTAACTCGTCCTTAGGCAATTCTAAATTCTTAGCAAAGTCATCGGATATAAATGAACAAGTAGCACCCGAATCAAATAATACGTAAGCATTAACTCTATTGATCGGAATGATACTTGACACCACATCGCGAGACTGCACTGCGTCCTGCACTGTCATGTTGAATGTCCTGGCAGTTGGTCGATTGGTTGTGGTTGGTGCTGCGATAGTCAGAGTGCTTCCACCGGTATTTCCTCTATTTCCTCCTGAACTCGTTCCTCCAGATCCCTTCTTGGGATAGTCCCTTGCCAGATGATCCTTTGAGCCACAAGTGAAACATGCAGCCTTATTTGGGTTTGGACAGTTTGGTGCTATGTGGCCTTCCTAACCACAATTGTAGCACACACGCTTCCCTTTCATGCAAACTCCCAAATGTGCTTTTCTGCAGGTTGAGCACGCTTTGATCTTCTTCTTCTGCCCTCCTTGCTGACTTCCAGTCGACGAGTTATGTGAAACCCCAGATTTTATGAATAAATATTTAATTTTTCTCGAAATAATTTTTTTTATATTATGGTGTGGATTTGATATAATAGTTATGGGTAGTATTTATAAATTTTATAAAATATCCAAGTTGTCATATAATATTCGATTGGTCGGGGAATATTCGTTTTAACAGGGAATATTCGTACAACGACACAATCATTGGTGGACCCCACAACGGAATTATTGTCGGATTGAGAAAACGACAAAAATATTTTATTAAAAATAACGGCGGAAGTTTTACCATTGTTACTGTTGAACTACTCGGTAGTAAAAGTACAGTAATACGTGTGGTTGCATAGTAGCACACGGTATTGATTATTAATGCTTATGTGAGAAGTCACTCAGTTTGATTCAATTATTGTCAGTTAATAATATGAATTATTTAGCGATAATGACGTTTTGTTTTATTCGTATTATTAACGTAATAAAATAGAAACATCTTTTTATATAAAACAGAATACTTTATTAAAGTTATTCTATAAATAGAATATATTATATTTTATTTAAAAGATTTTTCTTTAAATATGGACCGTCAGATTAAAGTAATCAATCTGGACCGTTCATGGATTAGTTACTATGCATTCTATTTTTCTATAAATAGCAGCTCATTCCTTCATTATTTCTTACGAATTCACTGAACTCTAGAGAGAGAAACTATAGAGAGAAACTATAGAGAGAGAGAAGAAGAGTATTCTGCTACTTAACTACTTCCTTATTTCAGCTCTTCTTTAAAACGGTAAGGGGTGTTATTCTTTCTTATTCATGAAGAGAACTTTTGTAATTCCATTTCTTATTATTCTGTTGGAATAACCTGTATACGCGGTCTACCCTATACTTGGTGACATTCTTTTATTATTCTGTTGGAACATCCTGTCTGTGTGTTTTACACCGGACCTGGTTCCGTTTTTATTATTATTCTGTTGGAACATCCTGTCTGTGTGTTTTACACCGGACCTGGTTCCGTCTTTATTATTATTCTGTTGGAACATCCTGTCCGTGTGTTTTACACCGGACCTGGTTCCGTCTTTATTATTATTCTGTTGGAACATCCTGTCTGTGTGTTTTACACCGGACCTGGTTCCGTCTTTATTATTATTCTGTCGAAATATCCTGTCTGTGCGTTTACGCCGGACCTGGTTCCATTATTTATTATTCTGTTGGAATAACCTGTCTGTGCGGTCTATCGCATGCATGGTGATTTCTTTTGTTATTCCATTCTTTATTATACTCAGTTGGTTAAGTTTTGACTTATATACTCCATAAAATTTGTGGAATATCCTTGATAATTGCGTTTCATCCAGTATCTTTTCATGAAAATATTCTTCTAAGCATTCTTGAATTTTTCTCCACAAAGCAGTATCATGTTGACAATTTGGACGTTGTTAATTCTTGGATAAATTAATTCTTGAACTTGTTTAATTTAATTCTTATATCATTGTCATCATCCTCATGTTTATAAAATGTTGAAAGTCATCTGTGGCCTGTAGTGCATAGATGGACTTGGTATGATTATGACCAGGGATTATTCGGTATAATCATGACCGTAATGTTACAAATGATGTGGTAAAAGTCCTCATTGGCCGGTAGTGCATTGATGGACAGTTGTTGGCATGATCATGACCATTAATGAATACACGAATATCCTTGGCCGTAGTGCAGGGTGATTCGATGATGTGGATTATTTTATTAAGCTGAGTCCCAGCGAACACAGTGTTGAAAAACCTTTTAAATCATAAAAGATAGTAGAGTTTATTTTCTACTTGACTCTTTTAATGGATTGCTTGTTCCGCTGCAGTTAAACTTGATGTCTATTATATTTTATCAGTTTAACATTGTTGAAGGCTAATGATAATTTATTCTGCATTATCTTAGTCATAATATTTCTTACTGGGCTAGTTGAGCTCACCCTTTCTTTCACTGTTCTCTTCAGAAAATGAGAACGTAGCTGGGGCAAGTCGGGGAACGGAGTGATGGTCCGAATGATAGTATTAGTTAGCAGTCCTCACTATTCTATGTAATGGTGTGTTAATAAATGTAATGAGGACTCCTTTTGAGTATGAATACTCTCTAGAAGATAATATTTGTATTCAAACTCACAGTTTATGTTTTGTCGTATTATACACGACAGTTGTATTAGTAAGTTGTATTTGTATTCTGTACCATGTAAGTGGCGACCCAAGATGGGTGACGTATACCTAATTTTGGGGGCGTCACAAGTTATCAAACCAGTTCCTCTTCTGATTATGGCTACCCCTAGTGCTAGTCCCACCAGCCTTGTTATTTCCTTCACTTTCATTTTTCTACTTCTTTTGATCCTGATTATACTTCGTTACTGCATCGCTTCCACCCTCAGTGAGTATGGCTTTCTCTAGTACCTCGACGAATGTCTTCAACTGAAACATCGACACCTTACTATACAACCACGGCTTCAGTCCTTATTCGAATCTTCTTGCTTTTCTCTCATCCGTGTGCACTTGATACGTGGTGAACCTTGCCAATTCGTTAAATCTAGCAGCATAATCTGATACAGACATATTCCCTTCCTTCAATTCCAGAAATTGAACCTCTAATTGGTTCTGCGAGGTAGTCGGGAAATACATCTCGAAAAATATCTCCTTGAACCTCTCCCAGGTAATCATACCTTCTCCTCCACGAACTTTGTTTGCTTGCCACCAAAAACTGGCTTCAGATTTCAGCATAAACGTTGCAAACGCGGTCTTCTGGTCCTCTCTGACTCTTGCGACCTCAAAAACCTTCTCCATCTCCATAACCTAAGTCTGAGCTTCGATCGGGTTCATGGAACTTTTAAACTCTGGCGGTCCCACCGCCTTGAAATCTTTGAACGAAGTATTCGGTGGAGCTTGAGGTTGATTATTCATTGCTCCAGCTAGAAGGTTCACTAATTGTTGGACGGGATTAGCATTGGTGCTATTGTTGTTATTCGTTGACTCTTCCTGAGCTGGTTGACGGTTTTGTTTTCTTCTCGGCAGCATATTTCTGTTAAGAATATACGCTTATTAGGTCTTTATTAAATTCTCTAAATAGTTAAGGCTTAACGCAACAATTTAACATAATCACTTAACACATTATCTCAAACAACTTGATATATTTATTCAAATCAAAAGTTTTAACATAAAACGATAGCATCACTGCTATTTACATCAACTATCCCGAGATAAAGAATCTACATGATTTAAAACATCAAAATATTACTTTGTTTATAATCACATCGGAATTTACATCATTAACTACCAAATAGTTTCACATAGTTAACTAATACTATCACTGTCTATTAAGGCTCCGAATAGCCTTGCTACGCTCCTCTTCTATGATGCGAGACATTGTCATGCGATCCAGCATGTACGATGGTAGACCTTCAAATTGGATTGGGTACCTCAAAACTCGATCCTGGGCTTCATCCATTGCGTTATTAAGTGTAGAGTATTTCTCTCCAAGCTTAGCCTTCTTCGCACGGCAATCGTCTTCTGCAAGATCAGCACGACGTGACTCTCGTACCCAGCCCTCCTCTGCTATGGCAAGCCTCTCTGAGCTTTCCTTCAGTTCCTTCTTTAACTTCTCTATTTCTTCAGACTTTTCCTCATTTTGACCCTTCTCGGGGACCAAATCCCAATCTACATTTCCCAAACGTGTGTGAAGAGTCACAATCTCCTTATCCCTCTGCTCAATAGTAATCTGCTGACTAACCGCCCGCTCAGTCAAATCCTGAACAGTATCCTGCAACTCTATGTTACGATCATATAACGCGTCGTACATCTCAGCATCAATGGAGTTCGGTGGGAACTCCTCTTCTTCCTCTTCCTCCTCAGGATCCTCCTCTGGATCAGTCTCAGGCTCATGCTCCTGACCAACAACAGTGATCAATGGAGATGGCTCCCTCTGAATCAACTGCTCCCTGACAACATGAATGTCTCGGGGCTCCTCCTCAATAGGCACTCGGGGTTCCTCCTCCCCAGCTCGACAAGCTCCTCCAACATCTGACATCCTGACAACATAGTTTTAAGTTTTAGTTACTAAGTCGTACTAGTGAGCACATAATTTAACACATAAACATATAAAGTCTTTTATTATCTTCAATGAATTAAGAAATTCATTTCTTAGAACTCGATAAGAGTTTTCCTTCACTATGTTCTTCCTATAAGGCTATTACCTAAGATTGTTTCCCCCACCTAAGGTTCATAACCTACAGCTCTGATACCAACCTGTGAAACCCCAAAATCCGATACTTCCATTTCCATAGGATTTGGTGTTCACGATACAACATCATCCATCTATCTACCCATAAATAAATGCAAACCATGCAATAGATAGAAATAATAATAAATCTCCCCTTATGGGGTTACATCAACTACATAATAATAAATCCCAGGTTACTCTAACCTTAAACATCTGTGCGGAATCATAAACAAATAAGTCTTAAACAACATCATTAACTTAAGTCTTAAACAAAATACATCATCATATAAAACAACAAGTCTTCATCACTTGTTAACCTTGCCCTTGCCTTTACTAGTGGAAGGTTCGTCTGCTCTTTCGTTCTTAACTGCAATGTTATTCTTACGCAAGAGTGAGCATGATTACCCACAAGTATAATAATGAAAACAACAATATAATAACATGCGAGGAAAAATAATAACTTCAAATATAAAAGCTCAACTTTTGAATCAAGAATGAATAACAAGAATCAAAAAGAATTTCTGAGGGTCATAAGACCTTGAACTATGTCCTAGGTTGTCAAGGGTTATACTTGAAACCTTTAACAGTCATAAGACTATGGACCTTTCTTCTCGTACTTAGGGGGATCAACCCTTAGTACCATACTGTGCACAATATCTTAACGCTAACGCATAAGTAAATCCCTTTGCAGGGTTGTTCATCTCAGTTTGACATTAGAGTCCGCACTAAAGGAAGTTTGGTTTGGATAAATCAATAAGGGTTCTAAATTTAGAACGTTCATCAACTATGGATTAGTTGAATCAATAAGGATTCGCTAGTCTAACAAGGTTCAACAATAAATGATATTTATAATGAATAACAATCTTAATAGGTATACAATAGAATAATTATTGTATAACAGAATCATACTTTGAAAAGATAGTAAATCTTTAACATAACAAATGAACTTGATTTATAACTTGAATAATGATAACAAGTAGGGTTAGGAAACTTGCCTCGTGCGTAGGCTAAACGATTACTACTTCCGTTCACCACAAATCCTACACACATACCATATGTATTCACGACATTCATTAGTTACATTTTCACTTAATTATTTAATATAAACTCCACTTTATTTAACAAATCATTACCCTTCTAATTTAATTACTTAATTAAATTAGAATATTTTCATTCTCTTACTATTATTACACTCGAATAAATTATTTCATATTAATTTTCATCGAATATTTATTTTATTCCATAAATATCTCAATTAAAATATTTACTTTATTTTATAAATATTTTAATAATAATTTTTATCGAATATTTATTTTATTCCATAAATATCTCAATTAAAATATTTAATTTATTTTATAAATATTTTAATAATAATTTTCATCAAATATTTATTTTATTCCATAATATCTCAATTAAAATATTTAATTTATTTTATAAATATTTTAATAATAATTTTCATCGAATATTTATTTATTTATTATTATTATTTTTAATTATTTTTTTTGACCGCCGGGGCGGGGTAATGTAGTTTGGTAACGCCCGCCGGGGGCGGGGTTACCCAGGCTAATTTTCTGCAGTTTCTGCAGTTCTGCAGTTCGCTAACATAACAAGGCCAAATTAGGCCAAAAATTAATCACAAGTAAAATTGTAAGACCCCGAATTTTATGAAATAAAAGTATTCACTTTTTCTTATAATTATTATTCAGTAAATGGTTAAATTGATAAATGTTAAAGTTAAGGGTGATATATGATTTTTTTTTTCAAAATACACAAGTGGTTATAAAATATTCATTGTTGTCGGGAAATATTCGTTTGGTCGTGGAATATTCTTTCTGTCGGAAAATATTCGTACGACGGCGCAACCATTTGTGGGCCCCATAACAGAATAACTGTCGGATGAAGAAAATGACAAATTAGAGTTTTTACAAATAACGGCGTAATTGTTACCGTTAACACTGTTGGAATACCCGGTGGTTAAAATACAGTAATACGCGTTATTGCACAGTAGCACACGGTATTGCATAGTATTTTTAAAATTATTGATTCTTACGTAAGAAGGCACTACTCAATAATTGTTACAGTAATTACTGTTTAATATTTTACTTTATTGATTCAATAATTGCTACGTTGAAATTTTATATTAATGTTGTTCAATAATTGTCACTGCACAGTATTTTCCATTATCAGATCAATAATTCATATTATTTGAATAATATTATTAGATAACATTATTGGCAACGTCTAAAAAGTTCTGTCTAAGGAGATGTTTGGTCACCTAATTGCGCGCCAGTAAGAAAAAATTCTTATTGGAAAGCCCTCTCTTTCCTGGGAACGACCTGGTTGTCATAAATGTGATTCTGTAATATTATTTGTGAATAATTAATTATTGATTCATATGATAAAGAAATATTTATTTTATGTGGATATAAATGAGGGATATATTTTTGTGGTTAAAAATGAAGGAGTTAATGTTGAGGTGTTTTATCTGTATTTTTATCGGAACGGAGGTATTAAAAATCAAATTAGGAGTTTTAAGATATTTTGCGAGGGTTATAATTTTTAATCCGACCGTTGGATCGTGGTAATATTTGGATATGTTATACATATATAAGTTGAGTATATGTCCACAAATTTTGAACCGTTAAAAATGAACATATGATTTGTTATGAATTTTACGAGATGACTGGTTCAGAAATTGTTGAATTTTCGGAGTTAATCATTTTGGTAAAAAATTCTAAAATTGGTGGGCCCACTCTTGATTGGTGAAGAAATGTGCTGAGATTTTTATTCAAATGTGGTGGGTGAGAATAGTAGCAGGTAAAGCCATCAGGTTGCAGGTTAAGTCTGCTTCGGCGTGCTAACATTTTCCTATAAATAGAGGGCTAAGTTAGAATTGAAAATCACACCAGAAACATAAGCTTTCTCTCTTTTTCTCTCTAGATTATTGAGTTTATTTTATGAGTATTTAGATACTTGATGAGTTGATATTCATCAGTACAAGTTTCCTTCAGCGTTATATCTGATATCCAGTCAGAAGTGCTGCTCTTTTGAGGTAAGGGATAGTAAGGGAATTTAAGGGTTGTTATATTTTTCAGTTCGTAATTCTTCTGACCTTCAGAAAATTTTGAAAAAATTTGAAATAATATTTTAATGAGTTTTATTGATTGTGTCCAAAAATGGTGATTTTTGGATGTATGGATTAAGAGTTATGTATTTTACGGGAAAAGACTATTTTAAAAGTAACAGCTTATAACTCCTTGTGGTTAACTCCAAAATTGATAAAAATTTTATTGAAAATATATCTATATAATATCAGTGTACTCTGTGAATTTTGGAATTTTTGGATAAAATTACAATTTATGATAAATGTCTAAATATTCGGCTGTTTTGGCCATATGAAAAATAGTAAATGAGTTTTAAAAATTATGAGAAAAATATATGTTCAATATGGGACTATATTCTGCTAAATTCCAGAAAAGAAATATTTTTGGAACTGATTTGGTATTTTTCATGAAAATGGACTAGTTATGAGAAAATGAATTAAATATGTTATGTGAAGTAAGAAAATTGGAAAATAGGATTTTATGGCTTGAGAATCCTATATGAGGTATATGCAGATTTTTGATGAGGGTTTTTGGTTATTGGTGATGAAATCTTATGAGTTTGGCATTTTAGGATGATTAAATGCATTATTTAGTAAAGTGTAAACAATTAAAATAAATTGTTTATAAGCTTAAGAAATATTATTATTTCAATATCATTATACCGAAATATTGGTATGAATTTTATTGTAGAATTTCTACCTTTTTGAGTCGGGGTTACTATTCATGAGTTACTATTCACAAGTTACTATTCACTAAAAAAATTAGTTTCTTTTTGTGACCAAATTATCGTTGATTTATAATTATTGCTCTTGAAAATAAATGCAGTTGTTGATAATATTATTTTTATTATCATATATAATATTTTTATAACCCTGATGTTGAATATGATAGTAATCTTCTTATTTTTCTTTGGAGTCTATTGGGTCAACCAAGGATAATTCTGTGGCCATATGATATCTATCATAACCTAGACGCATGGCCTCCCATGTACGAATGTTTCCTTGAGCACTTCCCAAATATTTTAATTTTTAAAACAGTTTTTGACTATGCCTTTATGTAAGGTGTCACTGTGAGGTGCTGTCCACGGTTGGGACATGTGTCATATTTGGTATATACTTGTATCCAAACTCACAGTATATGTGTTGTTATATTTTGTACGACAATTGTTGTAATAAAGTTGTAGTTATTTTCTGTACCATGTATTTGGCGACTCAAAATGGGTTGGATGGTATGGACCTATTTTGGGGTTGTCACAAAAATTATACGTGAATATGGTCATAACTTCCAATTAGTTATTTTTACACGAATTTAGACTTACCCAATCATTGTAATACATATATAATCATTACCCAACAATTATAGAATGATTTTAACCCATTAAAATATATAATTACAGAATTAAAGTATGTAAATTTCACTGTTCTTTGTGTTCTTGAAGGTTTTGAACAAAAATCATGAAAATTAATACTGCGGATTCGTTATAAGGCCAAATCCAACCATTTAAACTTTGGTCTCTTCGTATCAACATGCATAATAAAATACGAGTGTAAAATTTAGGGATAATATATGATCAATACATGAAATATCACGTATAAGGCCATATGGCCAAAACCCAAACTCTGTAAATTTTGAAATAACAAGTCATCATCATACGTTAAAATCTTATGAAATTAATGATATGGAAACACACAATATATATATATATATATATATATATATATATATATATATATATATATATATATATATATATATATGCCATACAACTCGAATTATTACATCTATTCTTATAACAACTGAATTTCCCAAAAACAGAGACTCACAGAAGACTTAAGCCATATTCATGAAACTTAAAAGACGTAAAATATATAAATTGGGTTGAAGAGATTACCCAAGCGTAGATTAATTTACTAGGAAGTGAATTCCTCCTCCACAAAGCTCTGAATTCTCAACCCTATCTTTGTGATGTTTTTATCAAACTTAGAAGAATAATAGAAAAGAAGAAGACGTATGATAAATAGAAAAGGAATTGACGCACTGATGGTCAGTTACCCAATCATGGGTTAATTGTCCATAACCTCCCTTAGTGCAATGTTTGGCTTAGCAAGAAAATAATTCAAAACCATTTAATTTAATAGAGCTTTATAATATAGTTTAATTAATGTCACACTCCTTTATAAAATAAATCAATATCTTATTTAATTTATTTTAAATAAAATATAATAATTTCTCATTAATTCACATAGTCACATACTTAAATTTCTCATTGATTAATAATATCAAATTATTAAATATCTAATTAATAATTTGATTAATTAAAATAACATAGACTTATTAAATATTTCTTTTAATACAATAAGCTCACATAATGACATACTTCGAATAACAAAAATTCTCCACATTAATTTAATAAATATAACACATATAACTAAATTAATCTAACACAACTTTATCAATTAATTATTTATTCTAATAATTAATTCATTAAAAAATATTTATTTAATTCAATAAATATTAAAACTAAATTACAAAATATCGGTTGTCACAGAGGGTATTGGAGAAGTTGTTTTGGATTAGGATTGTGGGAAGCTATAAAAAGAAGTTAAGTGCTGAAATTAGGGATCTTATCATTCATTCATTGGAGGCTACACAGAGGATTATTTTGAAGACTAAGGATTGGCTCACGAGTTTATTCTTCTTCTCCTTATTTTCAATTTGTAATTCTTTAAGGATGATTTGTAAACGATTAATGGTTTTTATTTCCGTTATGAACTAATTCTTTAATTAAGATTTCAATTGAACCTTTTATGGCTATAAATTAGTTATTTGATTTATTCTAATTATTTATGTTGAAGTGAATTGCTTATCTTGCCTTGCATGTATTGATTAATTATTTGGCCAATAATTACCTTGTTACTCTAGAAGGAATTGAAAGAGGAATTATAGGGTTAGAACTGGGCTTAATAACGTGTGACTTAGTTATTTGCACATTGAATAATTAAGTTTGTGAATTGAATGGAAATATCTGTTCACCGCATGTAACACATAAGGAATTGGAATTGAAGGAATTTAATTCACTTGTTTTGCATAGGAATATAGCAAGATTAATCTGGATTAAATAGAAGTCAATTGATTACTCGAAAAAGGACTTTTCACATTTGAGAATTCCTGTTAACAATTCAGTAGACATAGTAATTGGGATAATTGGATAATTGAATTATAGTTCTTAATTAGGGATATTGAAGTCTTAATCTTTATTTATCGAAAATCATTCATTCAAATCTTAGTTTATTTATTTGTCTATTTTAGAGTAATATCTTTAATTGTTTAATTTAGTTTCAATATTTCAGAAAATTATAATTTATCATTGTTTAAATAAAATTGGGTTGATATAGTGCTAGTAGTTGGAATTTATTAATTAGAATTCTCTGTGGGATCGACACTCTACTTTATCACGTTATTACTTGTTGACCGTGTATACTTGCACGCTTGCTTTGATTGTGAAATCGACCAACAAGTTTTTGGCGCCGCTGCCGGGGAATTTTTATTAATATTAATTTCATATTAGTTATAATCAATTCGATCTTAATTTAAACGTTACTTACTTTTCTTTTGGAATTGGCAGGAATTCTTGTGAGTATATGGACACTAGATCGGAAGCTAAAAAGGAACTTTTTCCGTATACAGACGACATCGAAAGGAAGTTCCGGAGATTGAGGTTGAATAGTGTGGTTATACATTTGGAAGAAGAACTGGCAGACCAGGAAATACCCGTGAACATGGCAGGGGACGACCAGAAATCACTTCGGGATTACGCCATGCCGAATGTCACGGATATATAGTCGAGTATTAGGAGGCCGGCGATTAATGCAAACAGTTTTGAGATTAAACCGAGAACAATTCCGATGCTACAGAATACATGTCAGTTTGGGGGTAATTCGATAGACGATCCTAATGAGCATATCCTAAATTTCTTGGAAGTTTGCGACACCTTCAAATTCAATAATGTATCGGAAGATGCTACACGGTTGAGGATGTTCCCGTTTACTTTGAAAGATAAAGCACGAAGTTGGTTACACTCTTTGCCTCCTGGCTCAATCACCACTTGGGATGACTTAGCTCAAAAAATTTTAGCTAAGTTCTTCCCACCAGCGAAGTCGGCAAAACTACGGAACGATATTCACACTTTCGCATAATTTGATTCAGAATCGTTATATGAGGCGTGGGAAAGGTTTAAGGATATGCTCCGAAAGTGCCCTCATCATGGAATTCCGTAGTGGATGCAATTAGGGATATTTTGTGATGGTTTGCATGCATCCACGAGGGCTAGTATTGATGCAGCATCAGGGGGAGCGATCATGTCTAAGAGTTTTGATGAGGCATATCATTTGTTAGAGACAATGGCCACCAACAACTATCAATGGACCATGACTAGGTCTAATCATCCAAAAACATCGGGAAAGTTCGAAGTGGATGCGATGACAGCATTAACAGCACAAGTGGCCGCAATGGCTAAGCAAATGGAAATATGGCGTCCACAATCCACACAGCAGGTAGTGATGGGTTATGAATTGTGTGCTGGGAGTCATGCTACGGATTAATATGCTATAAATTCTGAATCAGCACAGTTCGTAGGGAGCTATAATCGCTCAACTCAACCGTATCCGACTCAAAATGCATATAATCCAGGTTGGAGAAATTATCCGGGGTTTTCATGGAGTAACAATCAAGCTTCAGCTCAAGCACCTAGACAACAAAATACCTCCGGATTTCAAAATCAGACTCAACAACAACTAGAGAGGAAATCGAGTTGGGTAGAAGCCTTGGAAAAATTCATTAGAGCGTCTGACAAAAGGAACGAGGAACAAGAAAAAAAATGAATCAAATAGAGCTGAATATGCAAAACCACGGTGCATTGATAAAGAATCTGGAAAATCAAGTGGGGCAAATAACACATGCATTGAATAACCGTCCATAAGGAACACTCCCGAGTGATACAGAAATAAATTCGGGCAGAAATGAGCATTGCAAGTCTGTAACTTTACGCAGTGGGAAGGATTTGCAAGAAACAGTTAAGGATAAGGAAAAGGGGGACAACGCAACAGCTGAAACAGAAGAAGTTATGGAAATCAGGAAATATAAAGATGAGATCGTAGAGCATAGTGCACCGGAACCGACTATCACAATGCCGCCCATACCGTATCCGCAGAGGTTTCAGAAATCCAAGTTAGATAAGCAGTTCTCAAGATTTCTAGATATTTTCAAAAAACTGCATATCAACATCCCATTTGCCGAAGCCTTAGAACAAATGCCGAGCTACGCTAAGTTCATGAAGGATGTGTTGTCAAAGAAAAGGAAACTGGGTGATTTTGAAATAGTAGCGCTAACCGAAGAATGCAGCACAATTATCCAGAACAAGTTGCCTCCGAAGTTGAAAGACCCAGGTAGTTTTACTATTCCGTGCGACATTGGTAACTAGTTTTCGAGGAGAGCATTGTGTGATTTGGGGGCCAGTATAAATTTGATGCCATTATCAGTCTACAGTCAGTTTGGACACAAGGCACCAAAATTGACAAATATCAGTTTATTGTTGGCAGACCGATCAGTTATATATCCACGAGGTATTGTTGAAGACGTATTAGTAAGGGTGGATAAATTCATCTTTCCAGCAGATTTCATTATCTTGGACTATGAAGCAGATAAGGAAATTCCCATCATTCTCGGGCGACCATTTTTAGCAACGGGGAGAACATTGATTGATGTACAGAAAGGAGAATTGACGATGCGAGTTGAAGATCAACAGGTCACCTTTAATGTATTTCAGTCGATGTCTTATCCGAAGGAAAAAGGTGAGTGTTTGTGGGTGGATTTAATGAATGAATTAGTTAATCATAAGTTCTGCGGTAATTACTCAGAGGACCCGATAGAATCCATGTTGTTTGGTATAGACGACTACGGTATTGATGAGGACATTGAGCAGATCAAATGGTTGGATTCAGCATCGTTCTTTAGAAAAAATTATAAACCATTCGACATCCTTGATAAGTCTGAAACGGAAGGTAAAAAGTGCAAACCTTCAATAGAAGAGCCACCAGAGTTGGAATTAAAGCCACTACCGTCTCATCTTGAGTATGCTTATCTGGGAAAAGATGCGACTCTACCAGTTATTGTTTTGACGGAGTTAACTGACACGCAAAAGGAGAAACTGCTACGGGTTTTGCGAGAGTTCAAAACAGCGATTGGGTGGACTATAGCGGATATTCGAGGTATTAGCCCATCTTTTTGTATGCATAAGATTTTAATGGAAGAGGGGTCAAAACCAACCATTGAGATGCAAAGAAGGCTAAATCCCATTATGAAAGATGTGGTGAAAAAGGAAATTATAAAATGGTTGGAGGCCGATATTATTTACCCAATCTCAGACAGTTCATGGGTAAGCCTTGTACAGTGCGTACCAAAGAAAGGGGGTATGACAGTGGTGAAGAATGAAGCGAATGAGCTCATCCCTACTAGAACCATTTCAGGCTGGAGAGTATGTATGGATTGACGCAAGCTAAATAAAGCCACAAAAAAGGATCACTTTCCCTTACCGTTCATTAATCAGATGTTGGACAGGTTAGCGGGACATCAATTCTACTGTCTGTTGGATGGATATTTCGGGTATAATCAAATTGCCATAGCTCCGGAAGATCAAGAAAAAACTACGTTTACATGTCCATACGGTACGTTTGCATTCCGGCGTATGTCTTTTGGTTTATGTAATGCGCCGACAACCTTTCAACGATGTATGATGGCTATTTTCTCCGACATGGTCGAATAGAATTTGGAGGTATTCATGGATGACTTTTTTGTGTTCAGGGATAGCTTTGATTTATGTTTGAAAAATCTGATTTTAGTGTTAAAGCGATGCGTGGAGACTAATCTGGTGCTTAACTGGGAAAAATGCCACTTTATGGTGCAAGAAGGGATTATTTTGGGGCATAAGGTTTCTGCATCAGGATTAAAGGTGGATATAGCAAAAATTGAGACAATTGAGAAACTGCCTCCTCCATCATCTGTGAAGGGAATACGAAGCTTCTTGGGACATGCGGGTTTCTATTGACACTTCATTAAAGAATTTTCAAAAATCTCGAAACCCCTATGTTCACTCTTAGAGAAAGATGTGCCGTTCAAGATGGATCAGTCATATATCGAGGCATTTGAGGTATTAAAGAAGAAATTGGTCTCTACTCCAATTATTGTGGCGCCCGATTGGTCTTTACCGTTTGAATTGATGTGCGACGCTAGTGATTACGCAGTCGGAGCAGTGTTGGGTCAACGTCACGACAAGATTTTTCACACTATCTATTACTCTAGTAAAACGTTGACGGACGCTCAGTTGAACTACACAACCACCGAAAATGAATTACTTGCAGTTGTGTTTGCCTTCGACAAATTCAGAGCGTACCTCATTGGGACCAAGGTAATTGTCTACACTGATCATTCTGCCATTAAATATCTGATTGAGAAGAAGGATGCCAAACCGTGATTAATACGGTGGGTACTATTGTTACAAGAATTTGATCTGGAGATCCGGGACAGAAAAGGTACCGAAAATTAGGTGGCTGATCATCTTTCTCGGTTGGAAAACGCGAAGTTACAGAAGGAAGACAACATAGTGATTAATGAAAAATTTCTGGATGAACAACTTTTCCGAGTAACCACAATATTGCCTTGGTATGCTGACTATGTGAACTACGTGGTTGCCAAAGTGTTGCCACCAGATTTGACCTCACAACAATGAAAGAAGTTCCTCCACGATGTGAAGCAATACTATTGGGACGAACCATTTCTGTTTAAGGCCTGTGCAGATCAAATGATAAGACATTGTGTGCCTCATGAAGAAATGGATAGCATATTAGGCCATTACCACTCCTCAGATTACGGAGGTCATTATTCTGGCGATCGAACAGCAGCAAAAGTTCTACAATCGGGATTTTTTTGGCCCTCTCTATTCAAAGATGCTTACGTCTATGTGCTGAAATGTGATCGGTGCTAACGCGTAGGTAATATTTCCAAGCGCAATGAAATGCCACTCAACTCAATTTTGGAGATAGAACTGTTCGACGTATGGGGAATCGATTTTATGGGACCTTTCCCATCATCTTTCAATAATCAGTACATTTTGTTGGCGGTCGATTATGTTTCTAAATGGGTAGAAGCCGCAGCGTTACCCACGAATGATGCCAACGTTGTCCTCCGATTTTTGAAGAAAAACATCTTCACCCGATTTGGCCACTCCGAGGGCGATAATAAGTGATGAGGGGACTCATTTCTGTAATAAGCAGTTCACTAAATTTCTTGTAAAGTATGGGGTTCGTCATAAAATAGCAGCCACGTATCATCCCCAAACCAATGGTCAAGCGGAGGTCGCTCTATGGGCATATCGAACAGCGTACAAGAATCTGATCGGCATGTCACCTTACAGAATGGTATATGGAAAAGCGTGTTATCTCCCGGTCAAATTAGAACACAGTGCACATTGGGCCATTCGTAAACTAAACTTTGATTTACGAGCAGCCGGTGAGAAACGGTTACTTCAGTTGAACGAGATGGACGAATTCCGGTTCAATGCGTATGAAAACGCAAAACTCTATAAGGAAAAAGTCAAAGCCTGGCATGATAAGAAAATTCTCGATCGAACATTTGAACCGGGCCAACAAGTATTACTGTTCAACTCACGCTTGAGGTTATTTCCTGGGAAATTGAAATCTCGGTGGTCCGGGCCATTTGTGATTATATATGTCGCTCCACATGGAAACATTGAGGTTGAAGAACCGAATTCTAAACGAAAATTTAAGGTAAACGGTCAACGTCTGAAACATTACTGGAGTGAACCCATCGAACGTCAAGCTACGATCTTGTACCTCGCCGATCCAGCGACCAATTGAGCATAACAACAAAGTCGGGCTGACGACTGCAAACTAAGCGCTTATTGGGAGGCAACCCATGAAGATTTATTTTTATTCGATTTAGAGTTCTCTTATTTCCTTATTTTAATCTTTTAGTATTCTAGAATAAGATTTTGCTAGATTGATCCTTAAAATTTTTCATGTATGCAGGACCTATACATGGCATAAAAATCAATACAAGGAACGGTGTCAACGCCCCGGCGCTGGTTCAAGCCTATTCTTCAGTGCCCCGACGCTAGAGGGTTACACACGCTACTGCCATGTAGCGCCCCGGCGCCCAATTCCAAGGTAAACTCAGCACCCCGGCTCTGAGCTCAATCAGGACCTTCTGCCATGCAGCGCCCCGGCGCTTGATCCCTATGAAAATGTAGCGCCCCGACGCTGGGCTCGGTCATCATGTTCTGGCATGTAGCGCCCTGACGCTTTCATTAGGCTAAATCTCAATGCCCCAGCGCTGAGGATATGAAGAATACTCCTACTTACGTTCAAACACTCGGTTTTTATCTCCTCATCTTTTCAAATACCTCCCACGCTTCCACTCCTAATCTGTAATTGCAAATTTTTCCAAGATAGCTTCAAAGCGACAACGTGGCGACGGTTTAGGAGCCGTCTCGGCCCAGCCGAGATTTGATAGCCGCCGATTTGTCTCCGCCGAGGCACAAGAACGCTACAATAAGATGGCTACCCGCTCATTAGTCCCCGAAAGAGGTCTACGCCCCGATCAATCCAAAGATTGGGAAATAGCGGCAATGATAGCTGAAAGAAACTAGTTCTCCCTAACTGAACAACCTAACCCAGCAGTGATTGCAGTCGTGAAAGAATTCTATGCCAACGTTTCAGAACACGATCACTATGAAGTATTTGTAAGGGGAAAAACCATGGCAATTAGAGAAGAGGACATAAATGGGTGCTATCAAATGGATTTGGAGGAGCTTAACGATGAGTATGCCGGTCTTCTGAGTCAAGGTCCAGACTATGAGAAAATAATACGTGAGCTTTACCAACCGGGCACTACATGGACAGTGCATGAACGTGGTAGCATGACCTTCCCACATTCTCACCTCAGTTTATATGGGAAGGCGTGGTATGCCTTTATTTGCGCCAAACTTATGCCATGCACACATGTGAGTCATGTCACCAAAGAGAGGGCGGTACTACTATATTCCATTATTCAAGGCTTGCAAATAGATGTCGGTCACGTGATCCAGCAGTCCATTCTCTGAGCATCTCGAGGTGGAACCACATGAGGTTTACCCCATCCATCGTTAATTTGTGTTCTATATGCCAAGTTTGGGGTGAAATGGAAATCGGATGAGATGATTCAAACGCCTATGCCCGTGTTGGACAACAAGTTGATCAGCAGGTATCAAATGTGGACAGGTGGGGCAAATCACCCTAGGGGATTGGATTTTATAATTCCCCAAGTTGAAGCTTCTCAAGCTCCACCACCGCAGGCTCCACCTACTTATGGTCCTTCGTCAGCCGTTTATCGTGGTGTGGTTCCAGAAGCAGTCCAGCGGGAAATAGACGACTGGTTTTACAACATGGAGTCCCAGAATGTACGCTTGTCTGAACGTCAAGACGTGATTTACAAATTCTTAGTTGACCAATTTGCTGCACAGAATGCACTGACGGTCCAATTACACCCGGGCGTTCACCTTAGCCAGTTCCCAACTGCTCCTGTTCTACCTGTATTCCCCCCTTCCGATCAAGAGATGAGTGAGGATGATAATGCTCCTCCCGAGGAATAGGCTCGTCAGGGAAGTCCTCTGTTTTATTTTGTTATATTTTTTGCATGAGGACATTGCTCTAGATTAGTTTGGGGGTAGTTAATTTTTATTTCTAGTTGTAGTTTGTTATTAGTTTGTGGATTTGGATTGTTATTGTTAGTTAAACATTACATTTAGGATTGCTTGATAATTCTAGCGTTTGATAGCAATATAGTTTGGGGGCCAATGAGGAATTTAAAATTGCATGAGCAAGTGTAGTAAGGATTGTTGAGCTAGTGATATGATTTTCGTGACATGATTTAAATCTTTATTTGTTTGACACTGTTATTATAAGGATAGCACTTTTGAAAAATGACCATGTTGGCTATGATAGTTTAGAGGGATAGATAATAGAGTTCTAAAGGATCAATTTGAATAGCTAGTGAAGACTGAATTTAGATATGAACTCAAGTTTGGGGAAAAAATATTTGGAATATATAAGCTAAAAAAAAAGAAAAAAAAGAATAAACACCGTGGCATGCTTGTCTAGTTTTGTGGCCTTTGTTACTTGAGTAAGTAAGCCCGAGGGGATTGTCTCTACACCTAGAGCCCTAAGGTCTTAATGGCTTGGGAGTCGTTGGTCGAAAGCTCGTTAAGGTAGCACTGAAAAGCCTAAGGGAATAAGACAATGCATAGTTATAAATTAAAAAAAAATTGCAAATAAAGCGGGAAAAGTGCAAAAAGCCCCCGTTATAAAAAAGAAAAAGAAAAGCATAAGTATTCCATTTTGACTCTTGAATTTGGGTAATTGTTTGAGTTCAGTTGAAGCAAGTTTATTTGATGAGTTCTCAAGTTTACACTGTATGGTGCCTACTAAGAAATATATTATCTTTCATATTTCTGCCTTTCATTGGTTAGCATGGTTGTTGAACACACACTCACAATATCAGTAATAACATATTTGGATTCGTTGATCGTTAGGGTATTATTGATCTGCTTTAACATGATGTATTAGCATGTTTTTGTGATTTTTCTGAAGCCTATGTATATACGTAAGCTATTAAATTATTGGAATTAAGAACATATAGATTGTTTGAATTTGCACGATGTTTAGTTTTCGTGTTGTTGTGTTTTGTTGCTTGAGGACATGCAACGATTTAAGTTTGGGGGTATTTGATGATTGGGTAATATACCCATGAATCGGATATACTTGAGCTTAAATTTATGTATTCTCGAGTCTTTCAGTAGCACTTTTACCGTGTTTAAGTTTTGTTTTGCAGAATTATGGCTGTGGGAGCGAACGGGAGATTTTAAGCTAAAAAAAGGGCAATTTGGTAATTTCCAGCATCTCAGCGCCGGGGTGCTGGGCCGTGTCAGTGGTTGATCGAGGTGCGTGCGTTGACTATTCGGCTGACTTGAATGGAGGTTATTGGAGAAGTTGTTTTGGATTAGGATTGTGGGAAGCTATAAAAAGAAGTTAAGTGCTGAAATTAGGGATCTTATCATTCATTCATTGGAGGCTACACAGAGGATTATTTTGAAGACTAAGGATTGGCTCACGAGTTTCTACTTCTTCTCCTTATTTTCAATTTGTAATTCTTTAAGGATGATTTGCAAACAATTAATGGTTTTTATTTCCGTTATGAACTAATTCTTTAATTAAGATTTTAATTGAACCTTTTATGGCTATAAATTAGTTATTTGATTTATTCTAATTATTTATGTTGAAGTGAATTGTTTATCTTGCCTTGCATGTATTGATTAATTATTTGGCCAATAATTACCTTGTTACTCTAGAAGGAATTGAAAGAGGAATTCTAAGGTTAGAACTGGGCTTGATAACGTGTGACTTAGTTATTTGCACAGTGAATAATTAAGTTTATGAATTGAATGGAAATATTTGTTCACCGCATGTAACACATAAGGAATTGGAATTGAAGGAGTTTAATTCACTTGTTTTGCATAAGAATATAGCAAGATTAATCAGGATTAAATAGAAGTCAATTGATTACTTGAAAAAGGACTTTTGACATTTGAGAATTCCTGTTAACAATTCAGTAGACATAGTAATTGAGATAATTGGATAATTGAATTATAATTCATAATTGGGGATATTAAAGTCTTAATCTTTATTTATCGGAAATCATTCATTCAAATCTTAGTTTATTTATTTGTCTATTTTAGAGTAATATCTTTAATTGTTTAATTTAGTTTCAATATTTCAGAAAATCATAATTTATCATTGTTTAAATAAAATTGGGTTGATATAGTGCTAGCAGTTGGAATTTATTAATTAGAATTCTCTGTGACGCCCCCAAAATTAGGTATACATCACCCATCTTGGGTCGTCAGATACATAGTACAGAATACAAATACAACTGATTAATACATCTGTCGTGTACAATACGACAAAACATAAACTGTGAGTTTGAATACAAATATTATCTTCTAGAGAGTATTCATACTCAAAAGGAGTCTTCATTACATTTATTAACACACCATTACATAGAATAGTGAGGACTACTAACTAATACTATCATTCGGACCATCACTCCGTACCCCGACTTGTCCCAGCTACGTTCTCATTTCCTGAAGAGAACAGTGAAAGAAAGGGTGAGCTCAACTAGCCCAGTAAGAAATATTATGACTAAGATAATGCAGAATAAATTATCATTAGCCTTCAACAATGTTAAACTGATAAAATATAATAGACATCAAGTTTAACTGTAGCGGAACAAGCAATCCATTAAAAGAGTCAAGTAGAAAATAAACTCTACTATCTTTTATGATTTAAAAAGTTTTTCAACACTGTGATCGCTGAGACTCAGCTTAATAAAATAATCCACATCATCGAATCACCCCTGCACTACGGCCAAGGATATTCGTGTATTCATTAATGGTCATGATCATGCCAACAACTGTCCATCAATGCACTACCGGCCAATGAGGACTTTTACCACATCATTTGTAACATTACGGTCATGATTATACCGAATAATCCCTGGTCATAATCATACCAAGTCCATCTATGCACTACAGGCCACAGATGACTTTCAACATTTTATAAACATGAGGATGATGACAATGATATAAGAATTCAATAAAACAAGTTCAAGAATTAATTTATCCAGGAATTAACAACGTCCAAATTGTCAACATGATACTGCATTGTGGAGTAAAATTCAAGAATGCTTAGAAGAATATTTTCTTGAAAAGATACTGGATGAAACGCAACTATCAAGGATATTCCACAAATTTCATGGAGTATAGAAGTCAAAACTTAACCAACTGAGTATAATAAAGAATGGAATAACAAAAGAAATCACCATGCATGCGATAGACCGCACAGACAGGTTATTCCAACAGAATAATAAATAATAGAACCAGGTCCGGCGTAAACGCACAGACAGGATATTTCGACAGAATAATAAATAATGGAACCAGGTCCTGTGTAAAACACACAGACAGGATGTTCCAACAGAATAATAATAAAAACGGAACCAGGTCCGGTGTAAAACACACAGACAGGATGTTCCAACAGAATAATAAACGGAACCAGGTCCGGTATAAAACACACAGACAGGATGTTCCAACAGAATAATAGAAGAATGTCACCAAGTATAGGGTAGACCGCGTATACTGGTTATTCCAACAGAATAATAACGAATGGAATAACAGAAGTTCTCTTCATGAATATAAAAGAAATAATATTCCCTACCTTAAAAGAACTGGATATTGAAAAAGTGATGTAGCAGAATACTTTTAGTCTCTCTCTCTTATTCTCTCTATACTTTCTCTCTCTAAAGCTTGAATGAATTCGTGAAAAATAATGAAGCCCTAGACCTCTATTTATAGAAAAACTGAGGGTGGCTCTTGGTCTTAACGAAGGGTCAAATGACTCTTGGTCTTAACGAAGGGTCAAATGACTCTTGGTAATATTGAAGGGACAACTACTATTGACGAAAGTAATTACTATTGACCAAGGTAAATACTATTGACGAATGTAATTACTATTGACCAAGGTAAATACTATTGACCAAGGTAAATACTATTGACGAAGGTAATTACTATTGACCAAGGTAAATACTATTGACGAAGGTAATTACTATTGACCAAGATAAATACTATTGACGACGGTAATTACTATTGACGACGGTAATTACTATTGACGAAGAGACTCTTAGATGATGACATATGGCCCCCCATAAAATAACCAAACTTACCACAACGTCTCAATAATATAACAGATGATACTATGACAATAATTTAAGAGATATGATGCAGCAATTACTGTAGCAATAATTGAGTATAGCTGAGTGACTTCTCACGTAAGCATCAATAATCAATACCGTGTGCTACTATGCAACCACGCGTATTACTGTACTTTTACTACCAAGTAGTTCAACAGTTTTAACGATTTTAACGTAATACCTCAGCTGTTATTTTTATAGAAAGATAATTTTGTCGTTTTCTCAATCCGACAATAATTCCGTTGTGGGGTCCAGCAATGATTGTGCCGTCGTACGAATATTCCCCGACAAAAAGAATATTCCCCGACCAAACGAATATTTTATAACAACTTGCTTACTTTGCAAAATTTATAAATATTACCCACAACTATAACATTATATCAAATTAACTTCATAATATTCAAAAATGATATTTATAGAAAATTCATCTTTATTTATAAAAGTTGGGGTCTTACAACCTCCCCTTCTTATGAAATTTTGCCCTCGAAATTAGGGTACGTACCTGGTATGTCGAAGAGGTAAGGATACCTTGATTTCATTTCTGATTCTAACTCCCAAGTCATTTCCTCAACATCGTGGTTTCTCCACAAAACTTTAACTTGAGGTATAACCTTGGAGCGTAGAATATGTTCCTTCTTATCCAAGATTTGAACAGGAACTTCTTCATACGTCAAATCCTCCGCTATTTCGTCCGGTTCTAACTCAATAATGTGGTTCGGGTCTTCCACATATTTGCGTAACATGGATATGTGGAAAACGTTATGAACACGAGACATACTTGGCGGTAAAGCGAGTCTATAAGCCACAGTTCCTACTCGATCGAGGATTAAAAATGGACCGATGAATCGAGGATTTAGCTTTCCTCTCTTTCCAAATCTCGTAACTCCTTTCCATGGAGCAACACGTAAGAACACATGATCTCCTACATCAAATTTCGCGTCCTTTCGATGAAGATCAGCATAACTCTTTTGTCGATCTTGTGAGGTTTTTATACGTTGTCGGATCGTTTGAATCTTTTCTGTAGTCATACGTACCAACTCCGGTCCCAACAACGTTGCTTCGCCCACCTCATCCCAGCATACTGGAGAACGACATTTTCTTCCATACAATGCTTCGAATGGAGCCATGCCAATACTTGCTTGATAACTGTTGTTGTAGGAAAACTCCACCAATGGTAAGAACTTGTCCCAACTTCCTTTGAAGTCAAAGACATAGAGTCTTAATAGATCTTCAAGAGTTTGAATAGTCCTCTCTGATTGTCCGTCCGTCTGAGGATGATATGCTGAACTAAATCGTAACTCCGTGCCCATAGCTTTTTGTAAACTAACCCAAAATCGTGAAGTGAATCTTGGGTCTCGATCAGAAACTATGGATACTGGCATACCATGCAGTCTTACAATCTCGTTTATGTACATACGAGCAAGACGTTCAAGTGTATAAGTTTCTCGTATCGGTAAAAAATGAGCAGACTTGGTCAATCTATCAACAATGACCCAAATCGCATCAATACCTTGAGAAACCCTAGGAAGACCGGTAACGAAATCCATGGTAATGTGCTCCCACTTCCATTCTGGAATTTCAAGTGGTTGCAATGGACCTTTTGGTACTTGATGCTCCGCTTTGACTCGTTGACAAGTTAGACACCTTGAGATAAACAACGCTATCTCTCTCTTCATATTGCTCCACCAAAATGTATGACGAAGATCATGATACATTTTGGTACTTCCAAGATGGATTGCAAACGGTGTGTTGTGCGCCTCCATCATGATTTCATACTTTAAATCAGGGTTGTTAGGAACACAAAGTCTGGAGTTGACTCGAAGTATTCCTTCTTCATCGATTCTTGCTTCCGGTATAGCACCTTCTTGCACTTTCTTCTTCATACGCATCAGCTCCAGGTCTGTAGCTTGAGCAGCTTTAACTTTATCGATTAAAGTCGGTTCTACTCGTATATTTGCCATCATCGCATGGGTCCGTGGAGTCTTTAACTCTATCTCCATCCTTTGCAAATCACACAAAATGGGTCTTTGTGTTGACAATATCGCACTCGTACTTGCATATGATCTTCTACTCAATGCGTCAGCTACCACGTTCGCTTTTCCAGGATGATATTGAATGGTATGATCATAATCTTTCAACAGTTCAAGCCAACGTCGTTGTCGCATGTTGAGTTCCTTTTGAGTGAAGAAATATTTGAGACTTTTATGATCCGTAAAGATCTCCACCTTCTCCCCATACAAGTAATGCCTCCAAATTTTAAGTGCAAAGACAACAGCTGCCAACTCTAGATCATGAGTAGGATAATTCTTCTCATATTCCTTGAGTTGTCTTGATGCATAGGCTATGACTTTTCCATGTTGCATGAGAACACATCCCAACCCTTTGCTCGAAGCATCACTGTAGATGACAAATCCCTCCGAGCCAGATGGTATTGTTAGAACAGGTGCTGAAATGAGTCTCCTCTTGAGTTCTTGAAAACTCTGCTCACATTCTTCGCTCCAACCGAACTTTGTATCTTTTCGAGTCAGCTGAGTTAACGGAGTAGCGATTCGAGAAAATCCTTCCACGAATCTCCGATAATAACCAGCTAGACCGAGAAAGCTACGTACTTCGGTTACTGATTTAGGTTGCTCCCAGCTTTGAATAGCTTCAATCTTTGCCGGGTCAACCGATATTCCACGACTTGATACTACGTGCCCAAGGAATGCTACCTCTTCCAGCCAGAACTCGCATTTCTTCAACTTGGCATAAAGTTTGTATTCACGAAGCTTTTGGAGTACCAGCCTCAAGTGTTGCTCATGATCGTCACGGCTTTTGGAATAAACAAGGATGTCATCGATAAAGACAACCACAAAGTGATCCAAATATTCCTTAAATACCCTGTTCATCATATCCATGAAGGCAGCAGGAGCATTAGTCAATCCAAAAGACATAACTAAGAATTCATAATGCCCATACCGAGTTCTGAAGGCAGTCTTTGGAATATCCTCAGTTCTAACCTTCAGCTGATGATATCCAGAACGAAGATCGATCTTTGAAAAGAATTGTGCTCCTTGCAACTGGTCAAATATGTCATCAATACGTGGCAATGGGTACCTATTTTTGATGGTGACATGATTCAACTCCCGATAATCAATACAAAGTCGCATACTCCCATCTTTCTTCTTCACGAACAGAACAGGAGCACCCCAAGGAGAAGTACTAGGACGAATAAAACCAATGTCTAACAATTCCTGCAGTTGGGTCTTTAACTCCTGAAGTTCAATAGGAGCCATTCGATATGGAGCTTTGGAAATGGGTTTTGTACCGGGTTCAAGGTCGATACAAAATTCAATTTCACGCTCTGGGGGTAGGCCAGGAAGTTCTTCGGGAAATACGTCAGGAAATTTATTAACAACAGAAATATCATTCAAAGCTGACGTATTTTTGTTTAGATCTGTGACATGAGCTAAGAAAGCTTGACATCCGTTTTTCAATAAACGAATAGCTTTATGGCTTGAGATGACAGCGATTGATTTTAATGGTTTGGTTGCTTGAATTCGCATAATAGGTCGATTAGGAATATGAAAGCTAACAACCTTACGAAAACAATCAATTTTTGCATAATGAGTAGTTAACCAATCAATCCCTAGAATCACGTCAAATGCAAGTATTTTTAATGAAATCAGATCGATAGGTAATGTGTGGGTACCAACTTGAACCAAACAAGACTTATAACCAGTGGAGGTAATGAAGGTTTCTCCCAACGGAGTTTCCACAGATAAGTCAAAGTCTAATTTCTCCGGAATCAAATTTAATCGATGAGCGCAAGTAGGAGAAATAAAAGAATGGGTTGAACCGGTATCAAATAAAGTATAAACTTCTTTAGAGTTTATGATAAGCTTACCCGTGATGACCTCATTCGGGTTCCTTGCTCTCTGGGAGTTCACAACAAACGCTCTCCCTTGCACAACCGGTTTTGACTTTTCTGGGACGGCTTTTGGTGCCTCCATCCTAGCTGAATTTGTTTTCGATAAACGACAAAATCGGGCTAAATGACCTTCTCTTCCACAATTATAACATGCTTTGGACGGCATCGCGTAGTTTGGACTGATGTGTCCCTCACCTCCGCATTTGAAACATATGATAGGTGGTCGTTCTCCTTCCTTAACGACAGGTGCTGGTGCTGACGTCTTTCCGTCATTGTTGAATCTCCTCTTCTTGAAATGTCCATTCTTATTGTTTTGGCCCTGATTACCACCGAAGTGGTTACCATTTCTGGCCTGTTGATTCCCTCCACGCTTGTTGTCACCGCTTCGATGACTGCTCTCACTGGTATTATCATTTTGCCGGTTGCTCTCTTTTGGTTGCGTTGTCTCGTTATCGCGCTCCACCAACTGAGCCCTATTTACAACATCTGAATACAAACACAGTTTATGAGAAACAAGACGTTGACGTATCTCCGGCTTCAAACCTCTTAAAAACATCCGCGTCATTCTTTCTTCATTATCCACCAGGTGGGACGCAAACCGGGATAACTCCGCAAATTTTGCCTCGTACTGCGACACGGTCATATTATTCTGCTCCAATTTGATGAACTCCACCTCCTTCATGTGACGAATACTCTCGGGAAAGTATTTGTCGTTAAACAGATCTTGAAACTTCTCCCAAGACATCTTCAGTGCGGCAGGTTGAGTACGCTTTATCGATTCCCACCAGTAATCTGCCTCTCCTCGCAACATAAAGGCGGCAAAGGGAACCTTTTGCTCCTCGGAGCAACCCAAGACATCAAATATCTTGGTGATCTGCTTTATCCATGTTTCAGCTACAAGTGGTTTGGGTTCTCCCTTAAACTCCGGTGGTCCCAGCTCCTTAAACTGTTTAGCGGTGACCGCCTGCGAGTTTCCAGTATTTCCACCTACGTTGTGGACAGGAGCCGCTTTCACCTGTTGTTGCATGAATTGCATAAAGCCTCTGAACATTTGATCATTCATCATTTGGTCAGTGTTGTTGTTTGCATGAGGATTGACACCTTCCTGATGCACATTATCCTGATTATTGATATGTGGTGAATCAACAGTCGTCTGTGCTCCATTGCTATTCTCAACATTCTCAGATGCCATTTTCAGATACTGTCACAAAATAAAAATTAATTGATATGTCATATATTATCCTTATATTATGACCGACCAATTAAATACCATGCAAATAAACTTAGGTATGCCATACTAGCGAAGGAATTCCCCGTCTCTCCCCTCCTAGTTCTATTCTCACATCTTAGCCAGGGATCATATCCCTAAGCTCTGATACCAACTGTGACGCCCCCAAAATTAGGTATACATCACCCATCTTGGGTCGTCAGATACATAGTACAGAATACAAATACAACTGATTAATACATCTGTCGTGTACAATACGACAAAACATAAACTGTGAGTTTGAATACAAATATTATCTTCTAGAGAGTATTCATACTCAAAAGGAGTCCTCATTACATTTATTAACACACCATTACATAGAATAGTGAGGACTACTAACTAATACTATCATTCGGACCATCACTCCGTACCCCGACTTGTCCCAGCTACGTTCTCATTTCCTGAAGAGAACAGTGAAAGAAAGGGTGAGCTCAACTAGCCCAGTAAGAAATATTATGACTAAGATAATGCAGAATAAATTATCATTAGCCTTCAACAATGTTAAACTGATAAAATATAATAGACATCAAGTTTAACTGTAGCGGAACAAGCAATCCATTAAAAGAGTCAAGTAGAAAATTAACTCTACTATCTTTTATGATTTAAAAAGTTTTTCAACACTGTGATCGCTGAGACTCAGCTTAATAAAATAATCCACATCATCGAATCACCCCTGCACTACGGCCAAGGATATTCGTGTATTCATTAATGGTCATGATCATGCCAACAACTGTCCATCAATGCACTACCGGCCAATGAGGACTTTTACCACATCATTTGTAACATTACGGTCATGATTATACCGAATAATCCCTGGTCATAATCATACCAAGTCCATCTATGCACTACAGGCCACAGATGACTTTCAACATTTTATAAACATGAGGATGATGACAATGATATAAGAATTCAATAAAACAAGTTCAAGAATTAATTTATCCAGGAATTAACAACGTCCAAATTGTCAACATGATACTGCATTGTGGAGTAAAATTCAAGAATGCTTAGAAGAATATTTTCTTGAAAAGATACTGGATGAAACGCAACTATCAAGGATATTCCACAAATTTCATGGAGTATAGAAGTCAAAACTTAACCAACTGAGTATAATAAAGAATGGAATAACAAAAGAAATCACCATGCATGCGATAGACCGCACAGACAGGTTATTCCAACAGAATAATAAATAATAGAACCAGGTCCGGCGTAAACGCACAGACAGGATATTCCGACAGAATAATAAATAATGGAACCAGGTCCTGTGTAAAACACACAGACAGGATGTTCCAACAGAATAATAATAAAAACGGAACCAGGTCCGGTGTAAAACACACAGACAGGATGTTCCAACAGAATAATAAACGGAACCAGGTCCGGTGTAAAACACACAGACAGGATGTTCCAACAGAATAATAGAAGAATGTCACCAAGTATAGGGTAGACCGCGTATACTGGTTATTCCAACAGAATAATAACGAATGGAATAACAGAAGTTCTCTTCATGAATATAAAAGAAATAATATTCCCTACCTTAAAAGAACTGGATATTGGAAAAGTGATGTAGCAGAATACTTTTAGTCTCTCTCTCTCTTATTCTCTCTATACTTTCTCTCTCTATAGCTTGAATGAATTCGTGAAAAATAATGAAGCCCTAGGCCTCTATTTATAGAAAAACTGAGGGTGGCTCTTGGTCTTAACGAAGGGTCAAATGACTCTTGGTCTTAACGAAGGGTCAAATGACTCTTGGTAATATTGAAGGGACAACTACTATTGACGAAAGTAATTACTATTGACCAAGGTAAATACTATTGACGAAGGTAATTACTATTGACCAAGGTAAATACTATTGACCAAGGTAAATACTATTGACGAAGGTAATTACTATTGACCAAGGTAAATACTATTGACGAAGGTAATTACTATTGACCAAGGTAAATACTATTGACGACGGTAATTACAATTGACGACGGTAATTACTATTGACGAAGAGACTCTTAGATGATGACATATGGCCCCCCATAAAATAACCAAACTTACCACAACGTCTCAATAATATAACAGATGATACTATGACAATAATTTAAGAGATATGATGCAGCAATTACTGTAGCAATAATTGAGTATAGCTGAGTGACTTCTCACGTAAGCATCAATAATCAATACCGTGTGCTACTATGCAACCACGCGTATTACTGTACTTTTACTACCAAGTAGTTCAACAGTTTTAACGATTTTAACGTAATACCTCAGCTGTTATTTTTATAGAAAGATAATTTTGTCGTTTTCTCAATCCGACAATAATTCCGTTGTGGGGTCCACCAATGATTGTGCCGTCGTACGAATATTTCCCGACAAAAAGAATATTCCCCGACCAAACGAATATTTTATAACAACTTGCTTACTTTGTAAAATTTATAAATATTACCCACAACTATAACATTATATCAAATTAACTTCATAATATTCAAAAATGATATTTATAGAAAATTCATCTTTATTTATAAAAGTTGGGGTCTTACATTCTCTGTGGGATCGACACTCTACTTTATCACTTTATTACTTGTTGACCATGTATACTTGCACGTTTGCTTTGATTGTGAAATTGACCAACATATATGTTAGTAATTACTCGGATACCTAAATGTATGGTTTCAAAATTTGTTATGTTTTATTTAAGGCTTTCATTTAAATTAAAATGTTATGTTCTTTTATTTCAAAATTCAAATCAAGTACTTATTTTTGAATTGTGAAAAAGTATCTTTTTGAATATCGATAATATTGAGAAAAAATATTTTGAAATCTTCAGTCTGACTATGTATAGAACCCGTTATTGATTATGTTTAGTTCTGAAGCTAATTTAGGATATACTAAGGCGCACACTTTTTAGATGGCCTTTGGGAAGCGTGCATATTAGATACCTTAGTAGGGTGCGTGATCATTGACATTATCAAACTTTTGAATTGTGTTACAAGGCTACTGTAACCTTAGTTGCTAAGGCTGTTGATTAAAAGATATATTGTATATATTGAAATCATTTTTGAATGGTTTTAGTTATGAAAGCCTATATACTATTGTATTGAACAAAAAGATATTTCGAAAAAGTATTTTTACAAATTGTACTTGATTCGGCTAGATAGAAAGAATTGTTATTTGTTGTGCTTCACCGCTCACCTCTTACAATTTTTACAGGCTCCACCGTTGATAATTGAGCACTTGCTTGATATGCTTGGGATGAATGGAGTTAATTTAAAATGTTTACCTCTTTTGTCGTTGAATTTGTAATAAAAATTTTAGTTTCGAGGAGTTGCGTCTCTATTTTACGATTTTGATATTTAGTGGTATTTCATTTCAATTGGATTGAAAAATATTTATTATTGGGTTTAATTTAAGATTATTGTTGAGTTGTTTTATTTGGATTGTACGTTATTAATATTGTTGTCTTACGGACCTTTGGACTTGCGGCGTGTAACACTTTGAACCTGTAGCGGTTTCGAAGTGTTACACTCATCATTATATCCTCAACTCCTGGTAAGAAGATGAAATTGCTCTTCTGATGTGTAAGAAGTTAATCTTATGCTCTTACCATCTCAAAAAAGTATTAGGTATTTTCCTCTATATCTTTTTTTTTAAAGCCCCTATATCATTTTTAAAATCAACAAGATATTCAAACTTTGCTGACCAAATAAAAGGCAAAATTATGATTTTTACCCACTAAACTTGGCACATTTTACTTAATACACCACTGAACTTTTAATTTTTTGGATTACATCATTAAACTAATTAAGATTTTTTAATTGGGTCATTCCGTCCAAAATAGTTGACAGACGTTAAAGTGGCGCTGACGTGGCGCTGAGTGGCAAAAAAAGAAAAAAAAATTGCTTATGTGGCAAAAAAATAAAAAACAGATTTAAAAAAAAATTAACATTTTAAAGTTTTAAAAATAACAAAAACATAATAAAATACAAAAAAATTAATTTTTTTTTAAAAAACGGATTTTTTTTAAAAATATATATTTTTTGAAAACAGATTTTTAAAAAAATAGAATTCTATAAAAAATGAAAATAGTTTTTTTTAAAAACAGCTTTTTTTTATAAAAAACAGAGTTTTTTGAAAAAACAGATTTTTAAAAAAAATAGAATTCTAAAAAAATTGAATTTTTTTTAAAAAATTGAATTTTTTTAAAACAGTTTTTTTTAATAAACAGATTTTTAAAAAAATTGATTTTTTTAAAAAAACAGTTTTTTTTAAAAAGAGATTTTTTTAAAATTTATTTTTTTAAAAAACAATTGTTTCAAAAATTCAATTTTTTTAAAAAATAGAATTCTAAAAAAAATAGAATTTTTTAAAAAAACATAATTTTTTTAAAAAAATAGAATTTTTTAAAAACTGTTTTTTTTAAAACAGATTTTTAAAAAAAGAGAATTTAAAAAAAACAGATTTTTTTAAAAATGGAAGTTTTTAAAATATTTTTTTTTTAAAAACAGTTTTTTCAAAAAAGCAACTTTTTTTAAAATAGATTTTAAAAAAAAATAGAATTCTAAAAAAAATATACTTTTTTAAAAAAACATATTTTTTTTAAAAAAAGATTTTTTTTTAAAAACAGCTTTTTTAAAAAATCTGTTTAAAAAAATTTCTACCGCTTTTTAAAAATCTTATAAATTCTATTTTTATATAAAAGTTTTAAAAAATTTCTACCGTTTTTTACAAATTCTATTTTTTTTAAAATCTGTTTAAAAAGCTGTTTTTAAAAAAAATTTATTTGTTTAAAAAAAATATGTTTTTTTAAAAAAGTATTTTTTTTTTGAAATTTTTTTTTTAAAATCTGTTTTTTCAAAAAATTCTGTTTTTTAAAAAGTCTTTTTTTAAAAAAATCTACTTCTTTTTAAAAAAAATGTTTTTGAAAAAAATTTATTTTTTATAGATTTTATTGAAAAACTGTTTTAAAATCAAATTTTTTAAAAAAGTTCTACTTTTTTGAAAAAGCTGTTTTTTTTAAAAAGTTCCATTTTTTTAAAAATCTTTTTTTAAAATATTCTCTTTTTTTTTAAATCTGTTTTTTTAAAAAAAAGCTGTTTTAAAAAAACTAATTTTTTAAAAAAGTATATTTTTTTTAGAATTCTATTTTTAAAAAAAAATTGACTTTTTTGAAAAAACTGTTTTTAAAAAAAATATATTTTTTATAGAATTCTATTTTTTTTTATAAAAAATCTGTTTTCAAAAAAATATATTTTAAAAAAAAATCTGTTTTTTTTTAAATTTTTTTTAAAATTTTTTGTTGTATTTTATTATGTTTTTGTTATTTTTAAAACTTTAAAATGTTAAATTTTTTTTTAAAAATCTGTTTTTGATTTTTTTTGCCACATAAGCAATTTTTTTTTTATTTTTTTGCCACATCAGCGCAATATCAGCGCCACTTTAACGTCTGTCAACTATTTTGGACGGAATGACCGAATTAAAAAATTTTAATTAGTTTAATGATGTAATCCAAAAAATTAAAAGTTCAGTGGTGTATTAAGTAAAACGTGCCAAGTTTAGCGGTGAAAATCATAATTTTGCCAAACTTGACTTCTTTTTTTTCAGAATTACAATAAACTTGTATTATCGGCGAGAAATTTACAATAATTAACAACTTTATATGAATAAGGAATACAAGTCTCACATAAATAAAAGACAACAAAGTGCAAACTCACACATTATCAAGTGTTTTTTATAACAATAATTCTAGGCTGGACCGGCCAGTGACGACCGGTCCAATTTTTTTTTCTTTTGCCTTCCAAAAAATGTAAAATATTTATTCCAACTGAAATTTTAACAGAATACAGTGATTTAGATGTAATTTAAATACATATATAAAATAGGGTTGTACAGTCAATACTATACATTTTTTAGAAGGCAATAAGAAAAAAAAAATTGATCGGTAGCTAGACCGGTGGCCGGAGAAGACTCTTTTTATAACTGTCAATACGATGAAATAAGTTCTTATCGTTTATTAAAATAATAATTAAACGTACATAAGTTATTGTGAGTCCCATCAACTTGATTAAGGTCTTCTTGGAAATGGATGCCAAAGAGTTTCTACACCACAAAATATATAGCCCGTGACACCATAATAGTCATGGGGTACTATTTGTCTATTTCACATAAAAACGCCAATTCCCTTCACGGGCTGTTAAATTCTAATATATAAATATACAATTTATTTTCCTATATAAGCAAGAAGCCCACATTTCAAGAATTCCAACCCAAAAGAAAGAAAATAAAGAGAAATGAATATGGGAACTTCATATTATAAGGCTGGAGTTTTGGCCATGCTGTTGGTTGCCATTGCCAGCAGTGGGATGCTGGTTGAGATTTCAAACGCGCAATCGATATGCAACGTGTCGATGGCGAGTTTGATGGAATGCCAGCCAGCAGTGACTCGTCCGAACCCGACTCCACCGTCGACCGCGTGCTGCTCGGCAATCTCGCATGCCGATTTGAATTGCCTATGCTCCTACAAAAAATCCACCATGTTGACTTCTCTTGGAATAGACCCAAACCTTGCTACACAGCTCCCAGCCAAGTGCAGCATCCCAAATGCACCCAAGTGCTAGAGTGTCCTAATGCTGATGTTTTTATTCTATGTTATTTTTATTACTATGTCTTATATTATGTTGTGATACTTATTCTGTTGAAGTCGATTGTATTGGCTTTAAGCATGTGAAACTACAAGTTTATATGATATTTGTGTGTGTTTAGTGGCATTTTGCATCATTACAGTGACCTTGAAACTGGACTCATATTGGGATGTCCCAACAAGGAAAGATGGATTAAAAAGTAGGGAAACCAAAATTTATTTATCTTAGTAAAGTGTTTGAGAAAGATAAATACATGATGACAAATTAATATCGACACGAAGTAAAGAAAGGACTCGCATATTACTATTATATGTAATCGCTTATATAGCAATCCACATTCGATATAAAATTTTAGCTTTTCTTCCAGGTAGTGTATGTAGCAAAAGAGTATAAAGTAAATGTAGTTGTGATTTTGCTTGATACAGAGTTTGATATGTAATATGTTACAACAATATTTCAAGCTAATTCAGCATCAAGTTTTGAACATAAAACATATATACAAGATTACTTATATGAATAAATATAAATTATTGGGGATTTTGTTTTTTAGAAGGAATCAAAAAGTGAATTTCATTTCCAACCCCTGTATTAACTTTTATAATCTTTTTGAGGATATAATGGGGTAAGCACTCGTTTTACACTGATAATGGAGTCTGCGTATTGGTATAACCTTTCACGCTTGTAAGGCCGAAAATTTTATGCATCAAGCTTCTCCAGATGGTCTCCTAGATGGCGAAGTGTCCTCCAAGCTGTAACTCCAGAGATCTTTCAGCTCACCTCTCACCAAACCCAATACAACAATCGGCCCTGAGCCACAAGTTTCAGAAAGAAAATGAGAAGCTAACAAAAATCATCATCTTGTAAATAAAATTTAGAGAATTGATATTTCTACAAGTAAAATTTGATATTTCGACAAGTTTCCTCTCACATAAGTGTGGAACCCATTTACTATATAGGGTCAGTCATATGGTCCATACCTAATGTACATGGAACGAGATATAAGAGAGCTGGTTGGCCATGTCCATCCATTAGATACAAACCTAGGTAAGTACAGAAGAGACCTGCAGTAGGAAACCTCCATTATTGTCAAATCCATGCCGTGGTAAAGTACAAATATTTATATGAATACTACCACATGCGTTGTTGGTCTGAATTATACCCTACTTGAGCAGTCAAGAAATGTGTTCTGACAGAATTATAAAGCATCAGGTATGGTCAGATACTGAAGATAATACTCCCTCCGTACCTGGATAAAAGTCTTTATTACTATTTTAAGTAGTTCCAAGTTAAATGTCTACTTACCTTAAATAATCTAATTTTTACAATAATTTGCCTATAATACCCTTAGTATTAATTGTCATATTTACATTCTTTATGCATATTTATGGAATATCAGTAGTATGTGCAAAAAACTATGCAATTAAATGAGAATTTAAATATGGACAATTTTGTCATTTTATCATCTTTCTTAATATGCGCAAAAAGTCAACTAGGACTTTTATCCTGAGACGGAGGGAGTAGTAAAAACCAACTACAAAACTATGAATTGAATGGAAAATGTGATTTTTTTAAGCATTAGAAATTCAGGTGAAGCCATCTAAATTCAAAACATTTTCGTTCCAATATTATTTTTAAATGTGATTAAATCTGATGACACTAGAATAATGTCCAATGCACCAAGACAAAGACCATACACAAAAAAATATATCCACAATAATTTTCTTATCCCTAAGTCAGTTATAGTGTGTCTGTGAGTTTTATTTCGGGGAGACGGGAAGGGAAAGTTAGAAATTTTCTTTTGAAAATTGGAAAGAAAACGTGCAACTTCCCCTTCCCTTCCCTTCACCCCAAAATAAAGATCACAAACGCACCATTAAGGCTATCAAGGCGTTGTCTAGGCGATAAAGCAGCAAATTGCGGGGCAATGCTACCCCTTCGTGACAGTCTCTAAGGTTTGCCTTAGCCTCATGGATGACATAAAAGGCGTGTGCCTTAATACGATCAGCAGCTAATATGATTTAAAGTACCCTTTAATCACTGCCAATCACTATCTACCTCACAGATATCCATTAACAAGCTGCCATTGTTATTGTCATTTCATAATCAGTAGCACCACTCAAAGGAGAAAAGGGAAAGGTGGGAAAAAACAAAGGAGAAGAAGAAGTCAGCCATAGCCACTGGACCAAATCAGCCATCGCTGCCACCATTGCTATCACAGTATTCCTATCATCTACTGCTCAAAGGTAGTCGATCTGCATTGATATAAGTCTTCATTGCCGAACATCTTTACCCTCTTTGTATTCTCTTATGTTATCCCTTACATGTGTTGGTTATTAAAGTTGATTAGTTTTCTTGTAGTTGTTATTTACTTTCATGAAAGTGATAATCTTTTTGTTCATGAGAAATTTTAAGGCTACCTAAAAAGCATCTGATCTAGGATGATGATATAGGCAAGCAATCTCATGACAAAAATTATTTTTTCTCTTAATTATTAGTCCTTAAAAGTTTAGTGGTCTCACCTTCATATTTCATAACTAATTTCATAGTTATGAAATACCTTCGTACTTAATTCTTACTGATTTTAATATTGATGAAGAGGTTTTTTTGAGTTTTCATATCCTTTATTTGCCCAAATTAAATACAAAATTTACTACATAAAGGGAAGGGAATCAAAGACGTAGAATCAGTTAGACCTTGAAGAGATTTATCTTCCGAACTGTACAGACCATTGGATGAAGATAAGTAAATTTAGTGGATGCAACTCATAGTCGTGTCTCAATACTTGGTATTTGTACAAGTAGTTGAATATTAAATTCATTGTTAATAATAATAATAATAATAAGCATTACATATATGCAACCAAGAAAACATGCGGCAAGAATACAAACCGAATGCATAGCCAATTATCAACCAGATAAAGTATCCATTTCCTAGACCCCTCTTCTTTGATTTGTCAAATCTGCACAACCAAATCCACAAGAAATAAGATTGACGAGGACCCAATAAGCTGAAATATTCTAGTATTTATAAGAAAAAATAACAATTTGTCACAAGAATCAAGATAGTTGTCTTTACAACCCATTGTGAATCACCAAGTCCATTGAAATCAAAAGACTTAATTTTTATATACTATAAGCCATGGTCATATGTGCATGAGAAATAAGGCACAAGATTTCACTTTAAACATAAAAGCAATTTCCAAAGGGTCCTGGCTTATGTAGGGGCATCTTTAGCCCTGTGCAAATTTGGTCCATTAAAAAAAGAAGAAAGATTTCAACTTTGAGAAAGGACATTCTTATAATTCTGTGAGCATTACTAGTAATTGCGCACACTCCTGCTAACACATACTTGGTTTCAAAATCATACTGACAAAGTTATAACAACTCGGCTCTCAAATGTAATATGAAAGGGTAACTTAAAGTATAACCCGTTTATTTTTTATGCTTTTCAGTTACCTTAAGAAATGGTTCCATGATGTATTGGTTAACAGTCTCAAGTTTCAATCTGGATCTGGTTTCCACTCCTAGTGGAATCTTTTTTAGCGTGCAAGTATCTAGTGATCTTGTTGTCATTGATGGAAAGAAAGAACTTTGATGTTGGAGAAGACAAATGAAGATCATGATAACTTGTTTCCAAATTTAAACAATTTTTTACCATGGTAGAGCAGAAAGCAACCAACCACAACTAGTTGTGACAACTGACAAGGCTTGCTGAGTATTGTCAAGTGTTTTACTTCCTACTTCCTAGCGTACGATGTTGCTCCAATATATATTGTTTCAAAATGGATATCTCACATATCAAATATAAGTGCAAGACTGGAAAGTTCAAGAGAAATTGTTATTTACATTTTGTGCATTTGAGTCGTAAAATTGTAAGCTTTGAACAACACCAGCATAGCTGTGCCAAAGTGTACTCATTGTAAATTTTGGAATATCATTTTAGCTAGCTCTCAATAAATAGCATTAGTACTGGCAAAAATAAATACTCCCTCCATTTCACAATAACACCATGTTTGTAAGTTGTTTTTTAGGGGAAAGGAAGGGAAAGAACTTCCAAATCCCATGTTTGTAAGTTTTTTTTAGAGAGGAAGGGTAGGGATTTGGAGGTAAAGTTGATTTCATTTTTGGCTCAAAACTTTCCTCCCAAAAGTGGTGGATTTGGAGGGATATGAAAGGATGGGAAAGTTAGATATTTTACACTACCAAAAATAACCATTCAAAATAAATAATATGATAATCTTGTCCCTAATTATTATAACTCTCAATTTTTGAAAATACAAATTTTCTCTTTCCTTTCCCTTTTGTTGACTCAGTCAAGCGCCCCCTGGGCACGCCAACCCACCTACGCTACCCAACCTTTCTATCTATCTATCAGGCTGGTGGAATATGAAGACACGTCTGTTAAATATTCTAGGCTAGCCCATCATTCAGATGTTTGGTCCATTGGCTGGAACTCTATGCTCCTTGCTCCTGCTTATCCTATGAGCATAATTTATTTTAATTAATTGCACTATTCTTTTACCATATTAGCTACATTAATTATTTTTCTTAATGTCTTTTTCTTTTAATATTAAACTTCGATTAAGTACTATAAAATTAAATAGTTCTTATTAAAAAAATGTACAATTACTTATGGAATATAATAGCTAATTAATTTAAGCTAAATATAATTTGGTGTTTGAATGTTGTATGTATAGTGTATGTTTTAATATTGTTGCTATAATTAATTATATGCTCATCGTATCACCTCAACGGTTTGATCATATATTCATAACAATAATAATAATGAGTTAATATATGTGTGTGTGCGCGCGCGCGCAGAGCTACCAAAGCATAAAAAAGACTAAGCAAAATAAATCCAGTAGCTAAACATAGTTAAATCATACATTTACATGTAAGGGTAATATTATAATATAGTAATAGTTTAAAAATAAAAATCCTTTCCCTTCCCTTACCCTAAACTCACAAACAAGAGAAAATATAATTAAAATCTTATCCCTTCCCTTCCTTTCTAAAACTCACAAACATGACGAGGGAAAATTAGAATCTCTTCCCATCCTCTCCCTCCAAACTCATAAACACCGTATAAGAGTCTCATATGACAAATTCTTTTGTTCCAAAATAAGAATCCAATTTTTAGTAATAATAGTATAAAATGACACAATGTTGTAGAGTTTACCATCACAACTTCGTTATTATGTAATAAATACTAAACTAAGCACTCATTATATTTAGAATTAGGGGTAAACATGGAACACAAATATATCCTTAAAATTTGTAAATGAGACTCTTATTGTGGAATGAAGGGAGAATAATTTTTTGCAATGATGGATATAACTTTAATGGTTCCTTAATGTGCACATGGTTTGTGGATAAATAAGGACAAATAATCCGTATCTGTCATAAATAATGCAAGCTCAGACTTATACAACCAAAAAAGTTTAGCTCCTCTGACACTAAATTTTCCTACTATTTGCCGAAAAAAGCAATAGAAAGGTATTGTCATTTGCCAAAGTAGTAAACATAGAAAATTATGTCCAAGAGAAATTTCAAATAGTTGGTTTATATATGTTATCAGTTATAGGAAGGTTTGAAGCATTAAAACAAGTACCTAAATGAAAACGCAACGAGTAAACCAGGGAAGAGAATATCCCCAAATCCAATCATGTTATAACCACCAAAAGGATCAAAAAATCGAGGGGCTCTCAAAAGCATCGGAATGGATTCACCACCACTATTATTACCTTTAGCAACCTGTAAATAAAGGATGACAATGCATGAGGAGAATTATACTAGACAATCATCAAGATAATATATGTAACAAATCTAAATAAAACATATACTTTATTCTCTACTGATAACTGATAAGTGATAACTCTAGCAAGAAAAGTTTTAACTGATTGCACATAGAACATCTGATCAATGACTAATGTCCTTTTAGGTTTTTTCCTTCTTGTGTTAGTTACATCATTAAATAAAAATATGGCATGGGTGGTGATGTGAGACAACTCAATATTCTCTCTTTTCATCTTCTCCATATAAATTCTATATTAAGTCAGAACCCTAATAATCACTAAATTTGTATTAGAGTTCTGGGTATGCAAGGTCTTGGGTTGAAGTCTTCCCACTTGGAATTGGTTCCTCCTTTTGTGCACTCCACGTGCAATCAGAAGTGGAGAGAATGACAAGGACTGTTAAAGAGGGATGTAAATTGATGGGTTCTTTAACAGGTTAATATCTTAAAACAGTTGGTAACTTGACATGGCCAATATAAGCACCAAGGATTATGAATACCATGGATGACAGAATTGATTAATAAATCCTCAAAAGATTCTTGCTTCTCATAAACTTCTGCACGATCAACCTCAATAAGGAAATTTAGCACCAGCTAATTTGATAATATGAGCTCTAAATACTATCATAAGGCACAAGAACTATAAACCTCTGAGTCCTTAAGATTAGGTCCTCACTGCAGCCATATTAAGTAACTTAAAGACAGTACAAGCACATTAATAATATATAAGGAACATAATCACATTCACGTATATAGAATATGATGGCATAATGTTCTAATTTCCATACAGCATATCATCTAATTTTCTAAATTTCAGAATATTTTTTTATAAAATATAATCTTAACAAAGCAACGATAAACTGTTGTGCAGAAACATCAATGCCCAATATAATTATAACCCTACAAGGTAGAGTAGTAAAAGAAAAATATTGAAAATGATGGCAATTCATGTAATGTGAGCCATCCTAAAGAATCATGTCTGCGAACAACTTACTCTCTGAAAAGAAGCAAAAGAGCATAACAGAGGAGACTAACACTTACCGCAATCATAACACTGTTACCGAATATTTTAGGTGACAGGAAAACCCAAAAGATGTCGTAAAAGAAAGCACAGCAAAGAAGCACTGTAGCAACCTGAATAATGACAATAAAAATAAGACCATGATGTAAAATACCAATGAGAATATACATTATCAACTACTGTGGTACCTTTATATTAGGTAACTGAGCCAGCTGCAAGACCGTTATCATCAAACAGATACCCTGTTAACAAGATAGTCATCTTAATTGTCGAACAAAATTTTAAGACGTGAAAGGGAAAAATGGAAAGAGGTTGGTTTACTACAATGTTGTAAAACTATCAACAAGTGAAGTAAAGTGCAAGTAACTTAACAAAAAAGTTGTTGCTCAATATGCAAAACATCAGAACCAACATCAACAGTCAACAAAAATCAAATGAATGAAAATCTTATAATATAATAGTCTACACCTTGTTTCCCCAAATTTCTCCCCATGCTTAGAAACAGATAGCATAACTAGATTGCATAGCATGCTTTTGATTCTACCGTCATGCATTCGCTATATCTTATCAACCAATTTAAATGAGTGAAGAAGATTCCACAACTTGGCATGATTGATAGGACTCTATAACTGTGTTATTCTCCATCTCCACCACTAGGACAAGTTGGAAGGGTTTAACTGCCTAAGGGGGTGGATCTATAAACTAAAACAAAGCTGCCTCCATTCAGAATCTCTCCGGACAAAATATAAATAAAAGAGCTAGACAACCTTTTCTTTTGTTTTGTTTAGAAGGAGAAATTTTAATGGATGAAAAGAGAGAATACACGCACAAAGGGGACAATAAGTCCACACACTCTTACATGAAGGGAAATAAAAAAAAAACAAAGTCAAATTTCCAATCTCTACAAAGACCATACACAAAAATACTAGAAATGTCCCCAAAGGAACCCATGGCGTGAACAGCACCAGCCTCCTAAAGAAAGGGGTAAACAATGGAAAATGGTGTGAACTGTGAAGTAGTTATAAATCTAGCTGCTTTAAGATGATAATCTTTCAAAGTAGTCATAGGAAGCTTTCTGTAAAGATGGCGATCTGTCGCTCCTAAGAAAATCAACTTATGACTTCATGGGCTTTTACTTTATCCATCCATTTATTTCTAGATAGCAGCTGGAGAATCAACTTGTTGTGAGAGAAATGATCTCCATTCTCTTAACTGTTCCTTTGTTGGCTTTAATTACATTCCATTTATACAAAGATTTATATCAGAATTTGCATACATTGTTCTACATGTTACACAACACATCACTATTGACAAAAGAGGTACAACCATACAACAGCAACACCTTACATTGGGACTCACCAATATCATGAGCAGAGCAGAAATCTTTTATTTTTTTGGATAAGTACATGACTAGAGCAGACTATTAAAACCTGGCATAAAATTTCGAAGAGAACGCTACGGCAAGTAATTAAATTATTAATAAAGGCGGCAAGCAAATATCATATATATTATGGGAAGCACCATGTCAACAATCTCTTTTTACCAGTTCCATAAGTTCCCTCTAGCAAGAACTGGGACCAACCAAAGTCTCATGTCAGAGAAGTTAAAATTTATATAAAAGACAATTTTTAAAAAAAACGAAGATGAAGCAGAAGAAGAAAAAAACTTGTAGAAATAGCAATCCCTTGTATTATTAACGAAAAGACTATTTTCAACCATGAGATTAATTCATAAATCTGCAACAGGAGAAAGAATGAAAACGAGTAAATGGCCATGCGTACCAATAATCATGAAAAACACAATACAAAATAATTTTTTTAGTGACACAAAAAAAAGGATACAAGAAAAAAGGGAAAGCCCACCCACACCAGACCAGTGGTAAAACAAGGAAAATGATAATTGGTACACATGGAGGTTCCCTAAAGAGCCCTATTATTTGCGAACAAGTTTAATATTGCCAATGAAAAGTCACTATTGATATTAATATATACCAAAGAAAGTGTTCTCATTAGAACCTAATTATTACCACTAAAGAAAATGATGGAAAGAACTAGTCTAGAACAGAAAAAGAAGCAGTACATATAAAGCTTACAAGAATGTCTTGGCCAATCCAAGAATATGATGCCTTCCGATTTGCAGCCCAGAAAATGGCAAACATGAAGCAAAAAACCAAAACTGCTATAGAGAAAATGGAGACCTCCCCACATAATGGCAATTTCACTTTCTTCTGCCTACAGTTTTTCCATTTGCTACTCAACAAATAACACCATAAGAAAGAACCAAAGTTAATTAAGAATAAAGTGGATAATTGATCTTTAGTGAACAACACCAATGATTGTCTAGTATACCTTGATGCAAAAGACACTATACAATTATGCATTCCCTGGTAACAAAAGAAAATATCAGTAAGGGTCAAAAGTTTACTGATACTTCAAGCATCATTTCAAAATAAATAAGGAAACCAGTTGGTGTCTGAAACAATCCTATTCAATTTATACAGATTAAAAATTAAATGTAGAAAACAATACTATTTTTGTGATACTATGTCAAAGAAGCTATTGTCTAAGGAAAAACAGTGCACAATGAGAGTATTGAAATGTAATACTTCCGTAACAACAGCGATACTTATTAATAATAAAACTTGATGCCTACATCATATTGGTTGTCGTCATAATTCTTTCTAGGATCCGCCCCAGATGGGCTCCAAGTAACACTTCATTTATTTTCAAGTAAAAAATCTCAACCTGCAAAAGATTGGCTTTGTTGAGCGCAGATTTTAAGGCTTGCCAAAACACATTTACATGTAATTATTTTCAGTAATCTTGAATACAGTTGAAAATTCAATACACATGAAAGTTCAGCACTAATTAAAATCCGTACTGAACGCGCCAAACAAGAAAAGAGGACCAGGTCACTCGTTCAACTGTTGGGTAATCCAGTTCAGCCAGAAATACATATATACATATGTTTTTTTTTTAATAAAACTTGATACCTATGTGAGGAACTTTTTATGTTTGTCCTAGATTACACTCAGAAAGTGCTTATGATTTCCCGCATGTTTCAGAATTGATAGAAGTTAAGCTGCTGATCAAACTGAGGCTCTTTCTAGAATTGTTCACAGATAATGAACACAGTGATTCACTTTGTTTCTTCACAATGTATTATAATGTTAATAATTTTTCAAACAAGTTTCTATTTTGCCCTTGGCAATATATGATATAATTGCAAGGTGAGGGAGCAGTATAAGCAATGTGTTTTTGCACCAAAATTGTCAGTCAGAGAAAAAAAAATTCAATTTCTTTCTCATGGCCAACGATTTGGACGAAAGAGATTTTGGTTTCTTTCTCAATTTCTTTTTGGAGACGACTTATTCTTTGATTTCAATAAAACCAAGGGGACAATGGTGACATCGATCAGAGCAGTTGGGATTTGTGTTAACGGCCATGGTCACAATTCGAGGAGTCCAATTGTTGGGTAGATGGCCATCGAGTCAGCAATTATTTAGGCTGTGGGGATGTGGCTGATGATGGTTTTCTATTTGTGGCTCACGAATGCAACTTTCTTACTACAAAAATGTTATACAATTGCGACTTGCTTCTTATACAACTGCAATTTCTTTGGATTCAACTTCCTTACTATACGAGTGCAACTTCCTTGCTATATAAAGGCTTCTGGATGCAACTTCATTTCTATAAAAGTGCAACGGCAGAAATGGAGCATGGCGGAGATGGAGTGATGATGGAGATGAATCGACGGTGGAAATGGACTGAACAGTTGAGAAGAGAAAGATGGAGCTTTGTGACAGATTGAGAAGAGGGAGCAAGTTAGATCTGCAGAGAGAGTGACTTGCGCGAGAAACTTAAGTTTAGAGCACAAAATGACACCATATATCCTGCTCCCGCACCTTGCACAGCATGTGACCCATGATATCCTGTATCCCCATAAATTATGCATGCAGTTTAAAACGATCAAACAAAGCTTTCTATTTTTTGTGAACTACACAGTTTTTTTTATTTACTGTTGAATCAAATCTCACATGATAATGAACTGTTGTTTTTACTAGTCATCATAATTGATATTGGCTGTTCATTATTTTAGCCAAAAACCAACGAGGCTAAAGGTAGCTATTTGGGATTATTTCAAATTTATTTATGGCAATATCAAGTGTATGCATAAATAATGAAAATAACAATTTTTTTGTCATATTTATGAATGATTAGTAACAAAAATAATTATTGGAATTATTTTAATATAAATTCAGCAATTATTTTCAGGTGATAATTATTTCAGAAATCACTTATAAGCAAGTATAGCTTCAACAAAAAAAAAACAAATTTTCAGTAATTATGTGTGCTAAAAGCCTAAAACAAACAAATTGGTCCGATGCCTATGTAACTCCTTATTGTCATAACTAAGGCGTGTTGAAAAGTGAGCATCATGTCTATTGTGATGTCAATAAAAATAAAATGGATTATCCTCTAAAAACATTTATTGAAAAACCAATTGGAGAAATCCCATATTTTATTGTATTTATTTGGGTAAAAGAAGAATTTTATTAGAAAGAAGAAAAAAACATCAGTAGAACAACAAGTTCACTTGAGGGTGTAAACGAGTCGAAGCGAATAGAGAGTTGTTCGAATTCGACTCGAAACGTTAAATTCATACTTGAATTCAACTCAAATTCGAATTGTATTTGAAAAATTCTACTCAGATTCGATTAGACTCGAATATTTATTATTTGAATTCAATCCGACTTGGATCGAATTATATTCAAACTATTCGCGAACTTCAAATTCAAGCTCGAATTTGAGTATCCACAAAATAACTAGCTTTATAATAAATATAATTATAAATTGAATTTATTATTTTACTTAGAAATGAGAAAATATATTTACTATTATACTTTACAAATATAAAATCACAATTAAAATTAAAATTAAAAACAAAACAAAACAAAACAAAACAATAATAATTAATTATCCTAATTTGATTTAATTTTGTATATATTATCATAGTTGTTACGGCAAGTCATGGAGGTAGCCGACTGCCAAGACGCCTAAGCGACAAGGTGACTGTTATGGCGTTCGTATGGCGACAAGTCGGTTACAATGTGCAATTTATATATTATTTATTCTACTTAACAAGTATATTGGAAATAAAATTTCATATACATTAAAACCCAAAACATAATACTATAGAATAACATTAAAAGCACAATTATGTAAATACTTAGCAATATCAATCCAACAATAAAACACTTGATATTAAAAAATAAAAACTAGTAAAAGAAATGAAGAATTCAACAAATACTACATAGAAAATAAAGTTACAACCAACCATCACATATTACTAGTCTAATAACTAATAAAACACCACATAACAAGTTAAAATAATGTCTGGAATATTACTCGTGAATGTATTAGTATATTACTACTTACTAGTTTAAAATATGAGTACATATATAAAATATAAATATATATATATATATATATATATTTATAATTGTGTATGTGACAAATTGTGGAGTGTGGAGTAATGTGTAAAGTATAAAGCATGAAAGTTTTTTAGTGTGGAGTACAGTGTAAAGCACTCAGCAGATGGCAAACATTGCCTATATGGCTATATTAAATTAAATTTCCCATATTAAAGTTGACACTTGGCATACATGCAGTGAAAGTGTGAAACAAAGAGGTGGATGTGCATTTATATATAATAACTGGCAGATGTGAAACTTGATAGCAGATGTGCATTATATTAAAGGGTACATATATAAAATATAAATAAATATATATATAATTATATATTTATAATTGTGTATGTGACAAACACTGGAGTGTGGAGTAAAGGGTAAAGTATAAAGCATGATGTAAAAAAAACTAAAGCATTCAACAAAGATGCAAAGAAGCATGTATATATGAAAGTTTAGAAGCAAAGAAGCAGAGCAACCATGTGGTGAGAACGAAACAAAAAAAAAAGCAGCGCCGATCGTCTCCTTGTGAGTCGCAACCAGGATCAGAGAAGAAAGAAAATCATACCTTACAAAGAAGAAGAAATCGGACTTGTGGCTAGTCACTCGCCGTCACCTCGTCGGAGGTCAGAGGCTCGGAGCTGTGGGTACTGAACTACTACTACCGGGTAATCTCTTTCTCCCGCTTCTCCCCCTTCTACGGTTCTACTTATCTCTTCGACTGTTGCAGATCGCTATTAAGGCCATCTGCAATCTCGAACGACGTCGTTTTGGCTTTTTTTTAAAACCCAGTTGGCCTTCGGGTTAGTCGCAAGTCGCTCGCTCAGTCTAAGTCGTCGTTGAGGCGTACATGGCGACAACTTGTTTTCCTAGGCGCCCGACTTACGAGCCTCCATCAAGTCGCCCTGCCGCCTTGCCTTCAATGCACCGACTGGACTAGGCGACGCCTTAACAACTATGTATATTATAAGAGACTGTATCGAGTATCTAATCGAATCTGTATCAATCGACTATGTATCAAATAATAATCGAGAATTCAAGTACTTTGAATCTTAAACGAGTTAAGTATAACTTTGCTCGCATCGTTGACGCCAAAAAATAAACCCAATCCCCATCTATCCGCCAAGGAACAGTGAAGAAAAGAAGAAGAGGAACATGGATATTTGAATTATAAATACACAAATATCCAAGAAAAAACACTTCTTAGGCCTACGCCCCTGATAAAAGTAGTTTGTCTTAAGCCTTTTTAGCACAGCAGACCATACAAAGCCCTTAACCTTAGAGGGAATCATAGTATTCCAAATACAGTTATTATGAAGGAACTGAATAGCAGGCCAATGGCCAATAAGAAACCAAAAATACGAGTTGGTTGTAAAATTTCAACAGGGGTCCAAAAACAAAACCCTCCTAAATGGGGTAGAAGAGAGAGAACATGAAAAAAAAAGGGTAAGGAGAGATAAAACATCGCCAAAATCCGTATCATGTCAAAAAAATGAAATTCCTAGAGACTCCACTCCGGTGAAACTCGAGATGTGAGCATTATGCAAAGAAGACAAACAAAAAGTCTAGGAAAAAACCCTTAAACAAAACATTCCCAAACCAATTCCTACCAAAACCTTATGAGATTCACATTCCCAGAATTTCTTATTTTCATAGAACTAGACAGCAACCCCAACCTGGAGGAGGAAAGAGCCAATATAGAGACTAGCATAGTAGCATGTCTCAATAATTTATTATTCCAGTTAGTAGACAATCATAATCACCGATCAAATTTGAGATATAATCAAATATGTACTGTGATACCTGAACACCGCCAAGGCAGAAAACTATAATCAGCACCCAGACGAACCATGACGACATAAAAAAATAAAGCAGCAGCAGAAAAGCGGACGCTGTTATGACAAAAGTAACAGCACTCATCAAATTAATTTCAACGATTTCATCATCATCATTGACTGCTCCAGCCTTCGAAGACTGCTGGCAATGAAGTAAAGAAAATTTAATCCAAATACTGCATCAGTAACTCATTCAATGGTTTACAATGCTTTTGGCAAATGCAGGAAACACACAAAGCAGATAAAATAATGCTTAGGATAAAACGTGACAATCATGATCAATAAAATGTCCAGGATAGCGAATAATGTCAAAACATGTCTTTCATAAGATTACGTTTGAAAATTCTCATAAACATGTCTTTCATAAGTTTACATTTGAAAATCCTCATCCTTCCACAGATGACCTAGAGCATTGCACCCACAACTAATATATTAGAAACATCCAAGATGTTTACAGGTAGACTCAGAAATTAGATTATGTCCAGTGGTGACTGGTGTTCACTATTTGTAATGGTTTTGAAATTGTTGCAACACAGAAAATATGCTAAGGTTAGATTAGGTGATCCCTCTTGGTGGGTCCTCCGCAACCTTAGTCCTCCTAGGTTTAGTCCGAGCCTTAATCCTGCAAGTCAAGAAAAGGGTTAGAAAGGCCCTCAGGGTAGTCACTAGGATGCTTGTCGGACGTGGGTGTTAGAGCATTAATAACAATTTCCCTAATTAACTCTCTATCCCCAATTTTGAAAAATACGTTGACAAATCATTATCCAACAGCTTCCTTATTCTTATTTGACTCTCTATTTTAATTCATATATAGGATTTTACTCCCCAGTGTGAGGGAGTCAAAAGACCATTCTCTATATATACAAAATGATATTTCACACCCTCATTTAAGTGGACAACTTATCAATCATACACATCTTGACATTTTTTTACTACTTTATTTTCAAATTATAAACTTAATATTGACTTATTTTTAAAAAATTAATTTCAAACGTATTCAAATTTAAATTTGATATAAATTTATTTAATTTATGTCAATATAATTATAAATATTATAAAAGTACTATTAATTATAAAATTTATTATTTTCAAAATGTAAATGAATAATATTAAATTTAAATTTAAAAATATCACAAATTAACTTTTTAAAAGTTAATATCGATCTTATGTACATTTGCAACTACAATCCATTCAATACTCACTCCATAAATTACTTAAATTTTAAAATAAAATAAAAATTATTTTAAAGTGGAATATAATTGATATATTATACTCTCTCTTTTATAAATTATAAGATTATTATTAATTTGATGTTTGACTGTTGGAACTTTTAAATTTTAAATTTTATTATTTAAGGAATCAATATAAGGAACGTGTTGGGTACATAATGAAAAAATTGAATCTCTATTTTGCAGAATGACCCAATAGCACTGCAGAGTAGGGATAAATATAAGGAAACTGTTGTGAATGCTCTTAGTATGGTCTTCATAGAGAGGTTGAGAGAGTCTCTCTCTATCTAGATTATAATCTAATATCTTGTAGAATGAATCTAGCATATGCAAAAGATTAGGGTACCTAATATTTATAAATATTATAATATTTACAAGAACCTAATATTTATAATATGTGCAAAAGGATAGGTTAGGTTAGGTTAGGTTAGCATGTGCAAAAGATTAGGTTAGGGTACCTAATATTTAAAAGGTTATGGTATCTAATATTTATACGTACTAATTACCCTTGTGCCCTTGGTGTATAGAGAAGGTCTATGTTTCCTCTTGTGAAATGACTGTTATACCCTCGTGGGCAAGACAAGTGTCAACTCCTGGTTGGTTGTATTTTTATATCCATTCACTTACCCCCCCTATTCGGGCTCTCATGCAATGAGAGCCTGGAGTATTGTTGAGCCTTGATAGTAACCCCTAGGGTGTATTTACGGACTTTGAAAAAAATTCTAAGTTGAGAGTTTTGGTCGACGTACCACTCTATGTGACTGGGCTCGACTGTTAGGCGCTTGGCACTGGGCTCTGGGCTCCGTGCCTGCCCTCAGCGCTGGGTGCTAGGCCGCTTAGACTTGACACTGGGCTTGGCGATTGACCTGGGTGCTCGGCCTGTGGGCGCTTGACACTCGACCGATGAGATTTTCCAAAATCCTTTACATCATATCAAATTTAAATCAAATTTCATTACATAAAAATATGATATTGAATCTATTATATCATATTATGAAGAATTTGATAAATTAATTTTTGAAGAAATTAGTTTGGTCCTTTTCTAAAGTAAAAGAATGTAGAGATACAAGTAGGTTAATGTGTCTACGCTTTTCAATGATATAGATCTTCTCTATAGAGTTTGGCCTGTCATGATTTACTTAATGCAACATATTGGAATGATAGATATCACTTCAAGAAAAAGTTTTAAGCAGGTTTTTATGTGCTAGGGGTCGTTGTGCTCCAACCAAAAAGAATCTTCTTGGGAAAGGAGTTTGACACCCAGTAATGAAGCATAGTGGTGTGATAGATAGCAAGAGGCTTTAGAGTGGTTTTGTGATAGATGGAACTTTCAACAAGAGTCCTAAAAGAGGCTTTTCTGTGCGCAGTAGGATTCAAACAACAACAATCTAAATCCTCTTAAGATATCAATACAAGACAAAACAAATTCCATATGCATATATCTTTGTATGCGTACCAAAACATGTTTGTGCTTCAAAAATTTAAACTAAATAACTATGAATTTCAAGAAAAAACCAAGGGTAACATATTCAAAACCTTTGGTGACAGTTCATTATAGCGCTCCTCAATTTGCTCACTTGCAGTAATCTCTGACCAAAGTGAAGCACAGGCTACAGTCCCAACAGACATCAACCATAAGATTACCACTGAAAACTCCACAACTGGACGAACAGGTGCATAGAATAGGAGTTCCACTAAAATCAATAGACAAATAGTCATATTTACATTAATGAAAAGGAACCATACAAATGAGTACGCAAACTCATCGCATATAGATACAATATTTGAAAAGTTAACACCACAAAACAGCACATATAATAGATGTCATATTTTTCGATGGAAATGAAGATGTGTAGGTTGCACATGTCTACTTCTTTTTCTTTTCTTTTCTTTTTTAATATTTTTTTATGGGTAAATTTGTCTCCAAGTATGGGGATTGGATTGTGCATGTCTACTTTATCGTTGCATTTACTGGTAGAACATTCAACACCAAACCAATTGACTCCCTCCACGTCTCTTCAGCAGCGTGATTAGCTACTATTTATTCCCATCTGCCTCGCAACTTATTAGGTAAGCTACGTGTCCGGTGATAAGAATAGGGATTTGAAAGTATACAAATTCCTCTTCATTCTGTTGTGCTTACTAGCTACTAAGGTTAAGAAAGAAGCAGAAAAATCAGCAACAGAAGAGAACTCCAGATAAAAAAATAGCTGACAAAGAGCCTAGCTCGAGTACTGGACTAAACAGCAAGCCCCCTACCTTAGTTACTGATAAGGGGCTACCTAGCCATCAGCTTTGCCGAGCTTTTCTAAGCTTACATGCACCATCTATCTGATGTGGCCCACGTGGGAAATGGCTGAGTATGAATACACCCCCTTTAACATGGCCAACAGTCCTCTTTGATTGGGTAAACATGTGAATAACTCAAGCCAGACGGTGAGGTATTTAATAGCCTATTTTGATCCATGCCAAAGCCACAAACGTGAAGCAGGACTCACGTTTAAATAACACATTCTAAACAATGCAGAAAGATATTAAGAGCTAATTTAGATCAAAGTTTTTTACTGCAACTCTTCTGCTGACAAAGAAAAGGTGGATCTCCCTTGGTTTGTACAGGTTGGCACTCCCTTTATACAATTTTAATTACATTGCAGCTCTCTCACGCTTACAACCACGTCAAGCTCATTTCTTTATATCAGAAAATGAAGATAATAACGATAAAAAAGAACATCAATTTTATCTTAAATAATGAAAAAGAACATCATAAAAGAGAAGCACTTTTATGCTTTTCTCCAAAAAGGAACAAAATATCACTAACCAAAAATAAACTACTTGCTTAAATTTAATTGAAGACTGAAATTATATATAGAGCAAAACAACACCAAGAATAATAAGCAACTAAGGCTTCATTTTAATGACAACAAAGTCATTTGGCTTCCCTTGGTTCTTCCACATGGCTTGACCTACTTTTGTGACAAACACAATAAAAATTAAGATCGAGAAGATTATACAAAAAGTTTCATTCATGTTAAAAAGAAGAAATTAAATAGAAAGTACTGAATAAAAAATATTATAAATAAATAGGACAAGGAGTCCTTCACCAATATACATGAAGTGGAGAAGGCAAAACAATATCAGAAGGTATTTCACATCCTAGCTATTGAGCCTATGTGGTTTAAATTATGTGTGATGCTTTTAATGAGAATAAAGAGTACAACAGACATTGAATGTTGCTATCATCCTCTTATGCATGTCATGCTTTAAAAAATTCTATACTTTTCACAAGGAACTTGAAAAGATTGAGTTATTCAATGAAGCTCAAAGCTAAGATCGAAGACTATCTAGTGGTTTCAAGAATATATCATTATCTTCATGCAATTAGACTTAGAAGCTAAATGGTTTTAATGCTCTAATGCCTCCTATAATACTCTGGAGTTTGGACACACTATAACATTTGAAGACACTCAGAATCTTAGACTCTTTCCTGCCACCAAAACCTTAAAATCTGACTATGTGACAACTGACAACTCTCCAAAGAGTGAGGACTCTCAAGCCCCTTTAATGAGCCTAATCAACAAGGTACAGAAAGAAACAAACGTCTGATTCACTAGCTTGCTTACACATTTGGTGCAATTGGAAACAGGTGGAATTTACAACGCTTACTCACCTAAAACAAGTCATTGACGTTTAATCTGTTTAGTTTCACCAACCAACGAAAGTGTGGGGTCCTTAGCCTTCCAAATAACCAAGGTCAAAGAATATGTTAATCACTCTGAGACTATGACGATAAACAAAAAAGAATAAATAAACAACTGAACAATGAAGGAGAAGATAGTTGATTATTTCTCCTATCTGCCTGAACAGAGTTAAGCACAATGGTTTATAATCTTAGCCCATCCCTCAAATTCTCAGATGGTAGAATTTTTCCAACCACAGCACATGACTCAAAAAATGCTACCTCATGAGGAGCTCTAAAATTCAAAATGGGGTTCCACAGATCTAGCGCAATTCATTCAAAATTTCTGAATTAAGTCGCTTTTGATTAGCGAAAACCTACAATGATTCTTAAAGAAATCCATCCCTAGTCTCAGAACCCTAGATAATCAGCAGTCAAACAAAATTTATCCTCTTCTCATCATTTCCACTTATGTTCCTCAATTCTCTGGTTATAGGCAGCAACACTTGGTATATGTAACAGACTCCACTCTTAACCAAGAAAAAATAATTTATCGCTGTAGGAGATCGAAAATTTTTATGAACTCCAGAGCTCACCTCTGCTTCCATCTTCCATAGCCTTGCTTAGAACCTCTCCATCTGACTTTACGATAACAACAGTAGGAATAGTGATATTTGAAGTTTGAGGGTCGGAAGGACATTCCATCACAGGAAGCCCATCTGCAAAGATTTGAAGTGGAAGAACAGGTCAACAATATAGTAACAGGAAATAGAGCACATTTGTACAAGTGAAATATTAGTTAGCTAAAAATATGTCGTAGGTTTCTAAAATTACAACCTTCATCGTTATTTATCACCAACATGCCGGCTGCACCTCCTGATTGAGCAACTTCAGCTTTCGTTGAAAATTCACAAGTACCACGTAGGCACAAAGCAATAGAGCCTATTAACTGAAAAATTAAAAATAGTAAAGAAAATATCATTTGCACAACTATTGGGAGTTCAGTATGAAAATTGCTAAACAGAAAGCTATTTTCATCAACAATTTCCATCTACTAACATCCATATATCTGGCAACAAGAACTTTAAAATGTATCAGTCCCAGAAGTGTTTTCTAAGATTTCACAAAGCATGCAAGGCTTGACTAGAAAGTCTCATTTGAAGGAATCGGAACCTCAAAAGCATTATTTAGTCAACAGAATATGTTTCCAAAGTATGTCTCGGCATTGAATATGAGGCTTGAGCGGATCACAAAATAGTTTTTTATCGGCTCACTTTAGGTAAGTTTCTTCATCTTTTCCTTTCTCATTTTAGTGATGCCATATTGTTATATATTTTATTTTTACTTTATTGTAACCAAATAGTTATGTAAAATATCTTTTTATTTCCCAATTTTCTGTCAAATAAGGTAAGCAAATGCTGTCAAAGGAAATGCTGGTGCCATATGCAAAAGGAAGAGACTCATAGAGTAGCTAGGCAAATAGAGCTTTTGCGCATTAAGGTTATTCATAAACAGGATCATACATTTCTGTTGGAAAATAATCAAGAGAAAAGAAAGAATCAGAATTGGTCAAACCAACAATATATTTCTCGAAACAAACGAAAAGGATACAAATGATAAAACATAAAAATCATGTTCTCAAGAAAACATGTCACGATTCAGAAAAGATATTGTGCATATTCCATTAGTGTAGTAAGGAAATGAACAAGGTCCATCAAGGATATGGAGACAAAACCTTTGAAGATAAACTGGAACAGCAGTCTAAGGGTTTTGCCAAACTGGCAGGTAGTCTAAGACCTTTTTTCTCATGTGCGGTTAATGTAGCACCAAATCTTGCACCTAATCCCTCAAATGTATCACCTCCAACTCCATTTATCCAATTCTCAACTATTACCTGAAAAATCATATCATCAAAGGTACAACATTAGCATATTGAAACTACGATTTAAGGCTGAAAAATAATTTTCAGAATAAAATTTTCCACGCTGAAATTTAACAAAAACATGACATTTGCACAGGATAATGGGAGGGATTGTTTAACACACATTGAGCAGCACTATCAGTACTTTACTTTTTTTATTTGTTCTAGGGATCTAAGTAATGTAGGAGCCCCAGTTAAGAAAATTATGATCTCATTAGTCTGGCTCTTTTAAAGTCATTTGACTAACATGTGAGTTTATCAGTATGAAGGGTTTATTTTAGAAAATATAAATTTCTAATAAGTGGTTGGCATTATAAAGTTAGTTTAAGCATAGGATAGTCTTTTTTAAAAAAAATAGAAAAAGAAACTTTATTCATAGAAGAATGAAGATACTATTTAAAATGGAGGACAAGTAGTCTATCCAATGGAGAAAAGGTGAACAAAGAGAAAAACAAAGCACTTCTACTAGAGTGCCACCTCCAATCCCTAAATAAATCTGCAACTGAAAAAACCCGAAATGCTCCCATAGCTAAAGCCCAAAGCAAGGCCTAGAAAATAATTTGATCCTTCAGCAAGTGCAAAATATCTCCTTTTCTTTATTTTATCACTTTACATTATCTCTTTAACATTCTCTCAAGGCCTGAAAAATAACTCGATCCCTCAACAAGTCCAAAAATATATTTATATCTATCTAGTTTTCTTTGTTTTATCTCTTTACGTAGTATCAAATAATCAATCCCAAAAATTTGCGAGAATTTCTTACTTCTTTCTTTCGGCTTTGATGAGTGTGTAATATTCTATGAATTATGATTCCTTTATGTTTAGTTTTATTGCATGTTTCATGTATATATGAGCTTATTAAGGTGTTTAATAATTTCAGGAGGAATTTGAATTGAAACGAGAAAAAGGGAGATTGTAGAGTTTTTAATGCTAAGTTGGATGCATGTTCTTGGCTTGGAACTTGGATTTTATTGTAAAGCTATTCCTTAGCTTTCCGGAACATCTTGAATCGTCCTAATCGGAGTACATATGAAAAAGTTAAAACATTTTTACCAAACGGGCGTTGAACCTCAAAGTTTGGAGTTGCAATTTATATAACAGTCACTTGGAGCCCAATTTCGACCTTGATCCAGCCAGAATCTGTCAATTTTCAAAGAATGAAAGTAGTAGATCTCGTTGAAAGCTTCGATTTGATAGGTAGCAGACCCCGTAACTCCTCCCGGATCAAAAGTTATAGTCATTTTACCAAAGGACGTATCAGCAGGAAATGAGAATTTTTTCCCAGCAAATTCGTCAAGGCAAACGAATCCGCCCCTACGAATTCATATCTTTAATCCACCCCAGCGAATTCACAGGTTTACGAATCCGCCCCAGCAAATTCGTCGGGGATTTTCAGCAACTTGGAAAGCTTTTGAAGCACATTTTGATAGATTTCTACATGGAATTGGATTGATATTTCTATTGAACTTAGGATTTCTTTTAGATTAGATTTATTTCTAAATTGGTTTCTATTTTTTTATGGAAACTAGAGTTATGATTTGTAATTCCTTTTAGGATTTGGATTTCTAGTTCTCATAGGATTTAGGATTTTGTCTAACACTATAAATAGATGGTGATAGTCAGGGTTTTAGACATCATCTACTATCATCTATCATCTCTCATCTACAACATTGGAGTGCAGACTTGGAAGACATGAGTTAAGTTCTTTATTTTCAGTTCTAAAGGATGTTGAACCTTATTTATAATTAATGGTTAATTGAGTATTCATTTTTTATTCCTTCTTATATGAAATTCATTATGGATAATCCGATTTAATTGTTAAATGCTATTTGGCTTAATTAATTTTATTTTTGCATAATTGAATTGATTAACTAATATCATATGCTAGATTAAGGAATAGTATTACGTGTAATTGATATTATTCCTAATCACAAGTAGTAATTAGTAATATCTGATCGTGGACAAGCTTTTGAGTATTGCTATGATTATCAGAAGACAAGTTAAACAAATCGAGCTTATGTGTTTGTTGCTTGAAATAGTCTAATTTCCTAGTTCTTAATGTTGTTGTTATATTAAATCTAGAGAGCTTGTTCTATGTTGTATAATGGTTAGAATCTTGTGAAGAGCCTGTTTCATTGAGTGATAATCTAAGGGGATTTTCGGGTAGCAGAGCTTGTTGTTACCTAGGGTTATTAGTTTCATTGAAAGGGAAATAATGTTACACTTGATTAATTCATTGTTGTGAAAATGTGATACTGAACTGAAGAACTGAAGCTTTAATTTATTTGGTTATTTTTATTTAGTTTAATACAAACTCAAAACCCCCTTTTTATTAGAAATATTAGAATAAATATAAAACAAATCACTCTCTATGGGATCGATCCTTACTATTGTGCTAATTGCTTAAATTCGTAAAGTGAAAGTAAAGTTAATTTAGGAGTGTAAACGACAGCTCCCAGGCTTCTACTCCACTTGCTCCTTTATTAATGTCAATGACTTCTGCAATCTTTCTTATGCTGATCAGATTATTCTTTTTGTGGTGTGAAATGTTGTTTTATACATTCATGTGCTGAAGATTCAAGATACTTGGGCAATCTTGTTGAGTCACTGAAGTACAAGAGGTGTTTCCCATAGAATAATTATCTGGCAGCAAACGTGTTTGTGTTAATGTAAATTTATTACATTTATGCCAATCTTTCATCGAAAAGAGAAGAAACCACATTTCCAGAGGAATTTAGCATCCTTGTTCCTTCCAAATCCTAAGCATCGAACTAACAAACAGAGTCCGCATAAGCAGGGCACATCAAATCCTCTACCAACATTCCAAAATATAGTTTTCTAGAATTCAATAGCCACACTATGTCTCTTCACTTGCTACGGGATTGTTTTTATTGCTACCGTAGTTGGTCTTCCGTCAAGCATGCTTTTGGGAGTTGCTAATTCTGCATAGGAAGGCGGTCCTGTATTAGGGAACTGTACTTTCTTTTAGCTATGATTGTTTGGTTTAAAGGATGTTTTGTACTTTTCCTCCCTGCCTTTATTATTATCACTTCTTAATAATAAAATTTCTTACTTATCTTAAAAAATAACTTCCCATGTCATATTGCCTTTCCAAGTTTATGCATCAAGACAACATTCTTATATTTGGACATCTAGGTTGTGAAATGCTTGCTTAATTTCTTAAATTTAACAAATATTTGGGTAAAATACAATTTACAACATGTGGTTTACAAGTTTTGATGAATCACCACTTATGGTTTAAAAACCACAACTTAACGACCTGTGGTTTGAAAAATAGTGCAACAGTTACCTTTTCCGTCCAATTTAACGGAGAGTTTAGTCCACTCTCCCTTTAGCAAGTGGATGAGTTTTCCACTCTACCTTTTTCGTAATACGAATTTGGATAATTGTTTATCAAGATATACATATATATATATATATTAAAAAATTAAATTTGTTAAAATACTTATAAATGTCAAAAATAAAAATCTATAGAAAGTAATAATATGGTACAAAACAAATGAAAACATGTTAACAATAATAAATTAACTAACTTTGTTTGTTCATAACATTGTACAATAATAAAAATAAGCACATAACTAACTACAAAAGTAATTTTGTTCATTACTTGGGATTTTTACCAAAATACATACATAACTATCTACGAAAGTAAATTTTGACATTTGGCTAATTCATTTCAGTACAACTAGTATGATTCTCTCTCTCTCTCTCGCTCTCTCTCTCTCGGCAATGTTATTATGTAAAATTAATTCATTATAATTGTTTATACTTTTCAGTTGATCTTTAAGTCTTTAATAATCCGTATTGAATTTTATTTACAACATTATATTATGATTTTTGTTGAATTTATGTTTTTGTTGGAAAAACATCTTTCGTTGATGAGTAGCAACAATTATAAGTTTTAAGGGTTTATGATTATCGTATTTTAACACCTCAATTCAATTGATGGATGCATGTGTAGAAACTGAAGACAATTAGTTGTTACCGTATATAGTCTAGGTTTAAATGAACAACTTTCAAACGAATTTTTATTTAATTAACAAAATCGGTATGAGAAAATTTTTGGTTATGTTAATTGAGAAGAAAAATGTAAGAATCGTTACTTTTTGTAAAGTAAAAGTTTATTTATGAAAGTAAAAATTACAATCTCCGCTTTAGAATTAGATATATATATATATATACATATATTTTGGCCTTCTAAGTTGATTTGCAAATTCTAAAACTTAAAATTGGCATAAATTCATATAAGTTGTGAAAGTAACAAATAAGAATTTTGAAATACTTTTTTGTAGTTTACAATTTTTTATTTCTATTTGTACTATAATCAAAACATTATCTCGAATTTGAATTTTAGAATTTTACATATATGCTCAATATGACGACCGAGAAAGTCATGTAACCTTATAATTAGGTTTATCAATATTTATCAGATAAAATGAAGTTTTTATGGTTATTATTCTGTATAAATGTCATAAACGAATAATTTATTATCGATTAAGTGATGAGGATTGTAGATTAATAGTTGATCAAGACTAATTAATTCAATTAGTTTGAACTAACTAAGGAAACGAATAATTGTATAAAAGATAAGAAAAGTAGTCAAAACTCGAATTTAAGTTCATAATGAAATTTGGAGACATGGAATAGATATTTAAGTTCGGGACGTCCAAATTAGTAGGAATCAACAGTAAACACAATATGGTATTGAGGTTGACTTTTTGGTAAAAGTCAACAGTTTACTCTTTGGTAAAGTCGACCGTTGACTTTACGGAGAAAAGTCAAATTCAGAGTTCAAAGTGGAAACTTGATATGCGGACTAGCCAATTGAGTCCGGAACGTCAAATTTGGTAAGAAAACACTATAAATACAAAATGTATTTTGACTTTTTTGTCAAAGTTAACAATTGACTTTTATGATGAAAAGTTAAACTTTAAGGTCGGAAGAGAATTTTGACTAACGGATTACGAAATTGAGTCTGGAATGTCAAATTTAGTTTGAATAGACCTAAACACTATTTTGTGTCGTAGTTGACTTTTTGGTCAAAGTCAACGTTTGAATTTTCGGTAAAAAGTCAAACTCGAAATTTGGAGATGAAGGGGATATTTCCATGAGGTTGAGAATGTCGACTTTAATAGTAATCGACTATTATCATGAAAAAGTTTATTTTTAAGAGCCAAATCGGTTAAATGGACAATTAAATAGATAATTGAGTAAATAAAAGAGGGGAGAATAAATTTTGGATGGCTAAGGGGTCCATGGGGCTGCTGATAATAGAGAGGAGAGAGAGAAGTTTGTTTATTGGGGGGACAAGGAGGAAATTGGGGAGGAAAAAGAAAAGAAAGAGGAAAGGGAAAGAAAAGAAAAGGAAATAAAACATTCATACTCCAACTCCTCCTTCGGCAATTTCAGCTGGAACAAAGGGAAGAAAATATTTTTGGAAGCTCATTTCAACATGAAAACGTTAACATTGTTTAAAACTAATTACATATTTGAATTTCTGAGATGGTAGAGAACTGATCTAGGCAGAAAAATGATGAAAAAGTCGCCTGAAAATGGACAGCTAGCCAGAGAAGATGACCGGAATTTCACTGCCGTCAAACTTTCCAGGAAAGCTCATTTCTCTATGTTAGAGGTAGAATTTGGAGAAACTTTGTATTAGAAAGTTGTAGAGAATTAAATTTCATGCGCAATGGACAAAATTCATAATTTTCTGGTAAGCGGTTTAATTATTATGAATTTTTGAAGTTTCAGCACTTTGGAAATTATAATTAAATTATCAGAAAATTTTATTGAGCTGAAATATTTTTACAGCAATCTTAAAATATTATTTCAGAATTACTGGAAAGTTTTGGTGAATTATTGGAGAGCAGAAGTATTTATTTTATTTTTATGCCATTTAAAGTTAGTTTATAAAATAGCAGAAATTCATAGAAAATTCTATGAATGGTGGAAAATTATGAAATTTGGTGAAAAATCTTATAATAATATAAGATGAATATTGGTGGTGTTTTGAGAACATAAAAGTATATTGAGTTATTATTTCTATTGTGAAGCTATTAAATGATAGTTTTTATTAATGGAAATAATTGCAGAAAATTGTTGGATAATCCAAAAAATCTGAAAATTGGTCAGTAAGTCTAAAATAATATTATAAAAACTTTAGAAATATTAGTAGACTCATGAGGTGTTGAAACGTTATGGATTGTTTGTTGACTGACTAAAGAACGTAAACATATAAGTAACGAAGGAGTTATGATAAAAACAAAAACAATGTTTATGTTAAAGTAGAATGGTGAAAACGAGTTTTATAACTCGGATTGAGATGAACTTTGAAGTAATGATATATTTTGACGTAAAATAACATATTTGGAAGTAAGAAAGAGAGTCCGAGATTTTAAGAATTTTTGGACGTAACTTCGAATACTGGAGATTATTAGAAAAGTTAAAAGGAATGTTAAAATATAATTAGGGAAAATAAATTAATAAGTGGATATTATTATGAGGAAGATAAATTGTTGATAAGAAATATTTTATAATATTGTAGATGACTCAGATTTGACTATGGAAGAAAGAAATATTGGATATGAATAATATAGATGATGAACTACGGACCGAGGCAAGTTTCCTAATTTACACAAACTTTGTATATTGTGCAAGTTTCCCCCATTTTGAGCAAGTTTCCTAACTTGTGCAAGTTTTATATTCTTATGTGCACACCGTGCAACGACGTGCTTTTAGATTGTTGAATTTCATTTGTTATATGAAGTTTATTATATTATGTGAAATGATTTCTGAAAAAGGAATTATTGTCATTTCATTCGGCCTAACTCGATTTGTGAGCTATTCCAGGCGGAATGTTTATTGTTGAGATATTGAATTGTGATAAAAAATTTATTTGTGATAAGTTGAATATGCTAAATCAAATCAGTTTGGGCAATTATTAGTATAGACTGCACCCCGTGCAACAATGTGTTTTATATGAGCAAATGTAGTTATGATTGCACCCCATGCAATGATATACTCGTTGAGCGTTATATTCAAGAACATGTTATGCCAATATCAGCAAAGCTTAAGAAGAAAGGTTCTAGAATTGAACTGTTGTAGATTTTAAGACTATGTTTATTCATGAAAGGTGTTGAAAGTAAGGGAAAATTGTATTCTTGATTGTTTAAGTTACTTCACAATTATTGTTCAATTGTTGAAGATTTCAGAAAAATATCATACTATACATGAGACTGTTGTTTATTCAACTACTTATACTAGCTGGGCAATTAAATGTTCACCCTTGCAAATTCTAAAATTTTTGTAGCTAGAGCAAGGGAACCTGAAAGGTTAGAAGAAGGTAAGGGAAAAGAAATATTAGAAAGAAGAATTAAAATGTATAGAAGTGTATGATATGTTGTAATATTATGTTAATGTTGTATTATTATTGAGATAGATATATAAATGCAAACTTGGGATTAGATAGAGACATACTGTAATAATGTTGAAATTATGCTTATGTCTGTAAGATTTTATAAGTGGATGTGAGTCGCAGGTGTAGAATAAGTAGTATTGTGGAGCACCATACCTGAGGTTAAAGTAACCCGGATTTGGGTGTGTCACGCTCAAAGAGATAAAATGCGTCTCTAATTTTGAGATGGAGGAAGTATTATTTTTAGAGTGGAAGAAAATAGAAAGTATCTTATGATTACATTTCAATGCTTCGTGGAGTATCTTATTCCTAACTTACACAAACTTTATATTGTGCAAGTTTCCTAATTTACACAAACTTTGTATATTGTGCAAGTTTCCCCCATTTTGAGCAAGTTTCCTAACTTGTGCAAGTTTTATATTCTTATGTGCACACCGTGCAACGACGTGCTTTTAGATTGTTGAATTTCATTTGTTATATGAAGTTTATTATATTATGTGAAATGATTTCTGAAAAAGGAATTATTGTCATTTCATTCGGCCTAACTCGATTTGTGAGCTATTCCAGGCGGAATGTTTATTGTTGAGATATTGAATTGTGATAAAAAATTTATTTGTGATAAGTTGAATATGCTAAATCAAATCAGTTTGGGCAATTATTAGTATAGACTGCACCCCGTGCAACAATGTGTTTTATATGAGCAAATGTAGTTATGATTGCACCCCATGCAATGATATACTTGTTGAGCGTTATATTCAAGAACGTTTTATGCCAATATCAGCAAAGCTAAAGAAGAAAGGTTCTAGAATTGAACTGTTGTAGATTTTAAGACTATGTTTATTCATGAAAGGTGTTGAAAGTAAGGGAAAATTGTATTCTTGATTGTTTAAGTTACTTCACAATTATTGTTCAATTGTTGAAGATTTCAGAAAAATATCATACTATACATGAGACTGTTGTTTATTCAACTACTTATACTAGCTGGGCAATTAAATGTTCACCCTTGCAAATTCTAAAATTTTTGCAGCTAGAGCAAGGGAACCTGAAAGGTTAGAAGAAGGTAAGGGAAAAGAAATATTAGAAAGAAAAATTAAAATGTATAGAAGTGTATGATATGTTGTAATATTATGTTAATGTTGTATTATTATTGAGATAGTTATATAAATGCAAACTTGGGATTAGATAGAGACATACTGTAATAATGTTGAAATTATGCTTATGTCTGTAAGATTTTATAAGTGGATGTGAGTCACAGGTGTAGAATAAGTAGTATTGTGGAGCACCATACCTGAGGTTAAAGTAACCCGGATTTGGGTGTGTCACGCTCAAAGAGATAAAATGCGTCTCTAATTTTGAGATGGAGGAAGTATTATTTTTAGAGTGGAAGAAAATAGAAAGTATCTTATGATTACATTTCAATGCTTCGTGGAGTATCTTATTCCTAACTTACACAAACTTTATATTGTGCAAGTTTCCTAATTTACACAAACTTTGTATATTGTGCAAGTTTCCCCCATTTTGAGCAAGTTTCCTAACTTGTGCAAGTTTTATATTCTTATGTGCACACCGTGCAACGACGTGCTTTTAGATTGTTGAATTTCATTTGTTATATGAAGTTTATTATATTATGTGAAAGGATTTCTGAAAAAGGAATTATTGTCATTTCATTCGGCCTAACTCGATTTGTGAGCTATTCCAGGCGGAATGTTTATTGTTGAGATATTGAATTGTGATAAATTCTTTATTTGTGAGAAGTTGAATATGCTAAATCAAATCAGTTTGGGCAATTATTAGTATAGACTGCACCCCGTGCAACAATGTGTTTTATATGAGCAAATGTAGTTATGATTGCACCCCATGCAATGATATACTTGTTGAGCGTTATATTCAAGAACATGTTATGCCAATATCAGCAAAGCTAAAGAAGAAAGGTTCTAGAATTGAACTGTTGTAGATTTTAAGACTATGTTTATTCATGAAAGGTGTTGAAAGTAAGGGAAAATTGTATTCTTGATTGTTTAAGTTACTTCACAATTATTGTTCAATTGTTGAAGATTTCAGAAAAATATCATTCTATACATGAGACTGTTGTTTATTCAACTAATTATACTAGCTGGGCAATTAAATGTTCACCCTGGCAAATTCTAAAATTTTTGCAGCTAGAGCAAGGGAACCTGAAAGGTTAGAAGAAGGTAAGGGAAAAGAAATATTAGAAAGAAGAATTAAAATGTATAAGAAATATTAGAAAGAAGAATTAAAATGTATAGAAGTGTATATGTTGTAATATTATGTTAATGTTGTATTATTATTGAGATAGTTATATAAAGGTCTGCAAACTTGGGATTAGATAGAGACATACTGTAATAATGTTGAAATTATGCTTATGTCTATAAGATTTTATAAGTGGATGTGAGTCACAGGTGTAGAATAAGTAGTATTGTGGAGCACCATACCTGAGGTTAAAGTAACCCGGATTTGGGTGTGTCACGCTCAAAGAGATAAAATGCGTCTCTAATTTTGAGATGGAGGAAGTATTATTTTTAGTGTGGAAGAAAATAGAAAGTATCTTATGGTTACATTTCAATGCTTCGTGGAGTATCTTATTCCTAACTTACACAAACTTTATATTGTGCAAGTTTCCTAATTTACACAAACTTTGTATATTGTGCAAGTTTCCCCCATTTTGAGCAAGTTTCCTAACTTGTGCAAGTTTTATATTCTTATGTGCACACCGTGCAACGACGTGCTTTTAGATTGTTGAATTTCATTTGTTATATGAAGTTTATTATATTATGTGAAATGATTTCTGAAAAAGGAATTATTGTCATTTCATTCGGCCTAACTCGATTTGTGAGCTATTCCAGGCGGAATGTTTATTGTTGAGATATTGAATTGTGATAAATTCTTTATTTGTGATAAGTTGAATATGCTAAATCAAATCAGTTTGGGCAATTATTAGTATAGACTGCACCCCGTGCAACAATGTGTTTTATATGAGCAAATGTAGTTATGATTGCACCCCATGCAATGATATACTTGTTGAGCGTTATATTCAAGAACATGTTATGCCAATATCAGCAAAGCTAAAGAAGAAAGGTTCTAGAATTGAACTGTTGTAGATTTTAAGACTATGTTTATTCATGAAAGGTGTTGAAAGTAAGGGAAAATTGTATTCTTGATTGTTTAAGTTACTTCACAATTATTGTTCAATTGTTCAAGATTTCAGAAAAATATCATTCTATACATGAGACTGTTGTTTATTCAACTACTTATACTAGCTGGGCAATTAAATGTTCACCCTTGCAAATTCTAAAATTTTTGCAGCTAGAGCAAGGGAACCTGAAAGGTTAGAAGAAGGTAAGGGAAAAGAAATATTAGAAAGAAGAATTAAAATGTATAGAAGTGTATGATATGTTGTAATATTATGTTAATGTTGTATTATTATTGAGATAGATATATAAATGCAAACTTGGGATTAGATAGAGACATACTGTAATAATGTTGAAATTATGCTTATGTCTGTAAGATTTTATAAGTGGATGTGAGTCACAGGTGTAGAATAAGTAGTATTGTGGAGCACCATACCTGAGGTTAAAGTAACCCGGATTTGGGTGTGTCACGCTCAAAGAGATAAAATGCGTCTCTAATTTTGAGATGGAGGAAGTATTATTTTTAGAGTGGAAGAAAATAGAAAGTATCTTATGATTACATTTCAATGCTTCGTGGAGTATCTTATTCCTAACTTACACAAACTTTATATTGTGCAAGTTTCCTAATTTACACAAACTTTGTATATTGTGCAAGTTTCCCCCATTTTGAGCAAGTTTCCTAACTTGTGCAAGTTTTATATTCTTATGTGCACACCGTGCAACGACATGCTTTTAGATTGTTGAATTTCATTTGTTATATGAAGTTTATTATATTATGTGAAATGATTTCTGAAAAAGGAATTATTGTCATTTCATTCGGCCTAACTCGATTTGTGAGCTATTCCAGGCGGAATGTTTATTGTTGAGATATTGAATTGTGATAAATTCTTTATTTGTGATAAGTTGAATATGCTAAATCAAATCAGTTTGGGCAATTATTAGTATAGACTGCACCCCGTGCAACAATGTGTTTTATATGAGCAAATGTAGTTATGATTGCACCCCATGCAATGATATACTTGTTGAGCGTTATATTCAAGAACATGTTATGCCAATATCAGCAAAGCTAAAGAAGAAAGGTTCTAGAATTGAACTGTTGTAGATTTTAAGACTATGTTTATTCATGAAAGGTGTTGAAAGTAAGGGAAAATTGTATTCTTGATTGTTTAAGTTACTTCACAATTATTGTTCAATTGTTGAAGATTTCAGAAAAATATCATTCTATACATGAGACTGTTGTTTATTCAACTAATTATACTAGCTGGGCAATTAAATGTTCACCCTGGCAAATTCTAAAATTTTTGCAGCTAGAGCAAGGGAACCTGAAAGGTTAGAAGAAGGTAAGGGAAAAGAAATATTAGAAAGAAGAATTAAAATGTATAAGAAATATTAGAAAGAAGAATTAAAATGTATAGAAGTGTATATGTTGTAATATTATGTTAATGTTGTATTATTATTGAGATAGTTATATAAAGGTCTGCAAACTTGGGATTAGATAGAGACATACTGTAATAATGTTGAAATTATGCTTATGTCTATAAGATTTTATAAGTGGATGTGAGTCACAGGTGTAGAATAAGTAGTATTGTGGAGCACCATACCTGAGGTTAAAGTAACCCGGATTTGGGTGTGTCACGCTCAAAGAGATAAAATGCGTCTCTAATTTTGAGATGGAGGAAGTATTATTTTTAGTGTGGAAGAAAATAGAAAGTATCTTATGGTTACATTTCAATGCTTCGTGGAGTATCTTATTCCTAACTTACACAAACTTTATATTGTGCAAGTTTCCTAATTTACACAAACTTTGTATATTGTGCAAGTTTCCCCCATTTTGAGCAAGTTTCCTAACTTGTGCAAGTTTTATATTCTTATGTGCACACCGTGCAACGACGTGCTTTTAGATTGTTGAATTTCATTTGTTATATGAAGTTTATTATATTATGTGAAATGATTTCTGAAAAAGGAATTATTGTCATTTCATTCGGCCTAACTCGATTTGTGAGCTATTCCAGGCGGAATGTTTATTGTTGAGATATTGAATTGTGATAAATTCTTTATTTGTGATAAGTTGAATATGCTAAATCAAATCAGTTTGGGCAATTATTAGTATAGACTGCACCCCGTGCAACAATGTGTTTTATATGAGCAAATGTAGTTATGATTGCACCCCATGCAATGATATACTTGTTGAGCGTTATATTCAAGAACATGTTATGCCAATATCAGCAAAGCTAAAGAAGAAAGGTTCTAGAATTGAACTGTTGTAGATTTTAAGACTATGTTTATTCATGAAAGGTGTTGAAAGTAAGGGAAAATTGTATTCTTGATTGTTTAAGTTACTTCACAATTATTGTTCAATTGTTCAAGATTTCAGAAAAATATCATTCTATACATGAGACTGTTGTTTATTCAACTACTTATACTAGCTGGGCAATTAAATGTTCACCCTTGCAAATTCTAAAATTTTTGCAGCTAGAGCAAGGGAACCTGAAAGGTTAGAAGAAGGTAAGGGAAAAGAAATATTAGAAAGAAGAATTAAAATGTATAAGAAATATTAGAAAGAAGAATTAAAATGTATAGAAGTGTATGATATGTTGTAATATTATGTTAATGTTGTATTATTATTGAGATAGTTATATAAAGGTCTGCAAACTTGGGATTAGATAGAGACATAATGTATTAATGTTGAAATTATGCTTATGTTTGTAAGATTTTATAAGTGGATGTGAGTCACAGGTGTAGAATAAGTAGTATTGTGGAGCACCATAACTGAGGTTAAAGTAACCCGGATTTGGGTGTGTCACGCTCAAAGAGATAAAATGCGTCTCTAATTTTGAGATGGAGGAAGTATTATTTTTAGTGTGGAAGAAAATAGAAAGTATCTTATGGTTAAATTTCAATGCTTCGTGGAGTATCTTATTCCTAACTTACACAAACTTTATATTGTGCAAGTTTCATAATTTACACAAACTTTGTATATTGTGCAAGTTTCCCCCATTTTGAGCAAGTTTCCTAAATTGTGCAAGTTTTATATTCTTATGTGCACACTGTGCAACGACGTGCTTTTAGATTGTTGAATTTCATTTGTTATATGAAGTTTATTATATTATGTGAAATGATTTCTGAAAAAGGAATTATTGTCATTTGATTCGGCCTAACTCGATTTGTGAGCTATTCCAGGCGGAATGTTTATTGTTGAGATATTGAATTGTGATAAAAAATTTATTTGTGATAAGTTGAATATGCTAAATCAAATCAGTTTGGGCAATTATTAGTATAGATTGCACCCCGTGCAACAATGTGTTTTATATGAGCAAATGTAGTTATGATTGCACCTCATGCAATGATATACTTGTTTAGCGTTATATTCAAGAACATGTTATGCCAATATCAGCAAAGCTAAAGAAGAAAGGTTCTAGAATTGAACTGTTGTAGATTTTAAGACTATGTTTATTCATGAAAGGTGTTGAAAGTAAGGGAAAATTGTATTCTTGATTGTTTAAGTTACTTCATAATTATTGTTCAATTGTTGAAGATTTCAGAAAAATATCATTCTATACATGAGACTGTTGTTTATTCAACTACTTATACTAGCTGAGCAATTAAATGTTCACCCTTGCAAATTCTAAAATTTTTGCAGCTAGAGCAAGGGAACCTGAAAGGTTAGAAGAAGGTAAGGGAAAAGAAATATTAGAAAGAAGAATTAAAATGTATAGAAGTGTATGATATGTTGTAATATTATGCTAATGTTGTATTATTATTGAGATAGTTATATAAAGGTCTGCAAACTTGGGATTAGATAGAGACATACTGTAATAATGTTGAAATTATGCTTGTCTGTAAGATTTTATAAGTGGATGTGAGTCACAGGTGTAGAATAAGTAGTATTGTGGAGCACCATACCTGAGGTTAAAGTAACCCGGATTTGGGTGTGTCACGCTCAAAGAGATAAAATGCGTCTCTAATTTTGAGATGGTGGAAGTATTATTTTTAGTGTGGAAGAAAATAGAAAGTATCTTATGATTACATTTCAATGCTTCGTGGAGTATCTTATTCCTAACTTACACAAACTTTATATTGTGCAAGTTTCCTAATTTACACAAACTTTGTATATTGTGCAAGTTTCCCCCATTTTGAGCAAGTTTCCTAACTTGTGCAAGTTTTATATTCTTATGTGCACACCGTGCAACGACGTGCTTTTAGATTGTTGAATTTCATTTGTTATATGAAGTTTATTATATTATGTGAAATGATTTCTGAAAAAGGAATTATTGTCATTTCATTCGGCCTAACTCGATTTGTGAGCTATTCCAGGCGGAATGTTTATTGTTGAGATATTGAATTGTGATAAATTCTTTATTTGTGATAAGTTGAATATGCTAAATCAAATCAGTTTGGGCAATTATTAGTATAGACTGCACCCCGTGCAACAATGTGTTTTATATGAGCAAATGTAGTTATGATTGCACCCCATGCAATGATATACTTGTTGAGCGTTATATTCAAGAACATGTTATGCCAATATCAGCAAAGCTAAAGAAGAAAGGTTCTAGAATTGAACTGTTGTAGATTTTAAGACTATGTTTATTCATGAAAGGTGTTGAAAGTAAGGGAAAATTGTATTCTTGATTGTTTAAGTTACTTCACAATTATTGTTCAATTGTTGAAGATTTCAGAAAAATATCATTCTATACATGAGACTGTTGTTTATTCAACTACTTATACTAGCTGGGCAATTAAATGTTCACCCTTGCAAATTCTAAAATTTTTGCAGCTAGAGCAAGGGAACCTGAAAGGTTAGAAGAAGGTAAGGGAAAAGAAATATTAGAAAGAAGAATTAAAATGTATAAGAAATATTAGAAAGAAGAATTAAAATGTATAGAAGTGTATGATATGTTGTAATATTATGTTAATGTTGTATTATTATTGAGATAGTTATATAAAGGTCTGCAAACTTGGGATTAGATAGAGACATAATGTATTAATGTTGAAATTATGCTTATGTTTGTAAGATTTTATAAGTGGATGTGAGTCACAGGTGTAGAATAAGTAGTATTGTGGAGCACCATAACTGAGGTTAAAGTAACCCGGATTTGGGTGTGTCACGCTCAAAGAGATAAAATGCGTCTCTAATTTTGAGATGGAGGAAGTATTATTTTTAGTGTGGAAGAAAATAGAAAGTATCTTATGGTTAAATTTCAATGCTTCGTGGAGTATCTTATTCCTAACTTACACAAACTTTATATTGTGCAAGTTTCCTAATTTACACAAACTTTGTATATTGTGCAAGTTTCTCCCATTTTGAGCAAGTTTCCTAACTTGTGCAAGTTTTATATTCTTATGTGCACACCGTGCAACGACGTGCTTTTAGATTGTTGAATTTCATTTGTTATATGAAGTTTATTATATTATGTGAAATGATTTCTGAAAAAGGAATTATTGTCATTTCATTCGGCCTAACTCGATTTGTGAGCTATTCCAGGCGGAATGTTTATTGTTGAGATATTGAATTGTGATAAATTCTTTATTTGTGATAAGTTGAATATGCTAAATCAAATCAGTTTGGGCAATTATTAGTATAGACTGCACCCCGTGCAACAATGTGTTTTATATGAGCAAATGTAGTTATGATTGCACCCCATGCAATGATATACTTGTTGAGCGTTATATTCAAGAACATGTTATGCCAATATCAGCAAAGCTAAAGAAGAAAGGTTCTAGAATTGAACTGTTGTAGATTTTAAGACTATGTTTATTCATGAAAGGTGTTGAAAGTAAGGGAAAATTGTATTCTTGATTGTTTAAGTTACTTCACAATTATTGTTCAATTGTTGAAGATTTCAGAAAAATATCATTCTATACATGAGACTGTTGTTTATTCAACTAATTATACTAGCTGGGCAATTAAATGTTCACCCTGGCAAATTCTAAAATTTTTGCAGCTAGAGCAAGGGAACCTGAAAGGTTAGAAGAAGGTAAGGGAAAAGAAATATTAGAAAGAAGAATTAAAGTGTATAGAAGTGTATGATATGTTGTAATATTATGCTAATGTTGTATTATTATTGAGATAGTTATATAAAGGTCTGCAAACTTGGGATTAGATAGAGACATACTGTAATAATGTTGAAATTATGCTTGTCTGTAAGATTTTATAAGTGGATGTGAGTCACAGGTGTAGAATAAGTAGTATTGTGGAGCACCATACCTGAGGTTAAAGTAACCCGGATTTGGGTGTGTCACGCTCAAAGAGATAAAATGCGTCTCTAATTTTGAGATGGTGGAAGTATTATTTTTAGTGTGGAAGAAAATAGAAAGTATCTTATGATTACATTTCAATGCTTCGTGGAGTATCTTATTCCTAACTTACACAAACTTTATATTGTGCAAGTTTCCTAATTTACACAAACTTTGTATATTGTGCAAGTTTCCCCCATTTTGAGCAAGTTTCCTAACTTGTGCAAGTTTTATATTCTTATGTGCACACCGTGCAACGACGTGCTTTTAGATTGTTGAATTTCATTTGTTATATGAAGTTTATTATATTATGTGAAATGATTTCTGAAAAAGGAATTATTGTCATTTGATTCGGCCCAACTCGATTTGTGACCTATTCCAGGCAGAATGTTTATTGTTGAGATATTGAATTGTGATAAATTCTTTATTTGTGATAAGTTGAATATGCTAAATCAAATCAGTTTGGGCAAATATTAGTATTGAGTGCACCCCGTGCAACACTGTGTTTTATATGAGCAAATGTAGTTATGATTGCACTTCATGCAATGATATACTTGTTGAGCGTTATATTCAAGAACATGTTATGCCAATATCAGCAAAGCTAAAGAAGAAAGGTTCTAGAATTGAACTGTTGTAGATTTTAAGACTGTGTATTCATGAAAGGTGTTGAAAGTAAGGGAAAATTGTATTCTTGATTGTTTAAATTACTTCACAATTATTGTTCAATTGTTCAAGATTTCAGAAAAATATCATTCTATACATGAGATTGTTATTTATTCAACTACTTATACTTGCTGGGCAATTAAATGTTTACCCTTGTAAATTCTAAAATTTTTGCAGCTAGAGCAAGGGAACCTAAAAGGTTAGAAGAAGGTAAGGGAAAAGAAATATTAGAGAGAAGAATTAAAATGTATAGAAGTGTATGATATGTTGTAATATTATGTTAATGTTGTATTTTATTGAGATAGTTAAATAAAGGTCTGCAAACTTGGGATTAGATAGAGACATGCTGTAATAATGTTGAAATTATGCTTATGTCTGTAAGATTTTATAAGTGGATGTGAGTCACAGGTGTAGAATAAGTAGTATTGTGAAGCACCATACCTGAGGTTAAAGTAACCCGGATTTGGGTGTGTCACGCTCAAAGAGATAAAATGCGTCTCTAATTTTGAGATGGAGGAAGTATTATTTTTAGTGTGGAAGAAAATAGAAAGTATCTTATGATTACATTTCAATGCTTCGTGGAGTATCTTATTGTGTATGGTGGCTAACTATGAACAATGGAAAATAGATCAACTAGAAGTTATCTAAATACTCATTACTAGGATTTGAAATAATTTGTTTGGAATTTATTCTCGTGTCAAGTTATACTGTGTTAATTCATTATACTGTGTTATGACAAACTATGACAAACACAATAAATCAACCAAATAGATAAAGACAATAACACAAGGTGTTACGTGGAAACCCGAATAGGGAAAAAACCACGGAGAAGGCAGAAGAAATCCACTAAATAATTATTTGAAGAATACAAGATAGAGAGAGAGCTATGAGAATTTTTAGAATACTTCTGAATATTTCTAATCCAAAAACCCAATACCTATATTTATAGGTCATAGGAAAATTCCATAACTAAATAGGATTATAAATACTAAATTGAGTATAGTTAGAAAAGATAATTTTCCTAAACCAAGACAGATTTTAGGCATAAATCCAAATCCAATAACGATTCATGTCATACCCAACGTATTGTATATACAATTTATAATCGCCAAAATTGATTGAAGATGATAATGCATCAAATGAATTGAGCACTAGCATTTCTTGCTAATCCATAACAAAAGAAGGCCATAATCCATAATATTATTGTACTTGATTGATAAATTAAAAAAAATATTAGTGAAAAAAATGATGTAAAACAAATACATATGTACATTGTATTTAATCAAGGCTGGCATATTTTAGTTTAAAAAAATAAGACTATAGTACTTAAATCATAAATATTAAATTTTGTTTATCTTGATTTGTGCTTCGATTTATTTGAGCCTAACTGAGACGATTGGAGATATTTTTTAGTGTGATTTTGTAAGCTAGTTGCTGAAAATTTAGAAGAAACAAGATAAATAACAAATGATATAATTATATACAAAATATGAGCTAAGACGGGAATTTAGTATCAATGTTCTAAAAGGCACTAGGCGCTAGGCGGGAGGCGGGCGGCCGAGGGGGGCCTAGCGCCTAAAGAGCCTAGGCAGAGCCTAGGCGAGATTTTTTATTTTAAGGCAATTTTAATATTTTATCTTACATTTATCCAAACAAAATAATAATATAAAGCAAAACAATCTATAATAAAGATAATAAAGGTCTTTTCTTAAAGTTCAAACACATATCCATATTGCTAATGTCAAAGTTCAAACACATATCCATATTGCTAATGTTAAAGTTCAAGCACAAACATGCAATTGTTCAAAGTTTAAACATATTTTTAACGTATTAGTTTTATTTATAAACAAGATTGCTATTAAATAATAAATTTAAAATTTCAAGAATTTAATTCAATATTAAAACTTAAGAAATTAAACATAAATTTAAGAATTATAAAATTGAATTAAACTAAATATTACAAATGTATCCTCATTTATATAATTTGAAGTTGATACAAGTTCAAAAAATTACAACTATAATAAAATTATCCATTTTGACTTGAAATTGTTCACTTCTTGTTGTGATTTGATGTGCTACAACATGTATTATGAATATGATAAATCATTAGAAAAATAAATATATCAAGATTTGGTTTGGGTAGTTATTAAAATAAAAAAAAATCTCTTCGCCTAGAACCCGCCTAATTTTTTAGAGGGATTTTTTTATCGCCTTGGGCCTAGGCGAGGCGCCTGTGGGGCTTACAGGCACCAAGGGGGGGCCTAGGTCCTAGGCGGGGCGCCAAGGGGGGCCTAGCGCCTAGGCGGGGCCTAAGCGGATCTAGGTGGGGATTTTTAGAACAGAGTTTAGTATGTTAACGGTGCTAATACTGAAGTGTAAGTTTGCAAATTTTTTAAACCATGGGCGGTTTAAGTGGTGATTTTTTAACCACGGGTGATTCATAAGAAACGTGTAAACTTCAAGTGCTAAATTGCATTTTACACTAAATATTTATAAATCCATCCATCAGAATTCATGTTCTTAAGAAATTTATAAATAAATTCTGTATATGTATACATGCTTTGATATATAAATTGTAATGCCAGAAATTAACCCCAAAATATATTTTGTCATAAAATTAGAATATCCCGTACTCAACATTTGATGCCAATCCATAACACAATCACATATGCGTGTGCCATATAATTTTTCAAGTGCTATAATCCAACAAAATAGAAATCAAAAGATTCAAAACAATGAAATAAACGAACTAAATGAAAGAGTAATTAAGTAAGTAATGAAACGGAAAATAATAATCTTACCGCTTGAACATCTTCTTTGTTCCGGCAGATGGGAGACGAGGCTGAAGACTCGGGAGCGGCATTGGAGACAATTGATAATGCGAGAGAAAATAAAAGAATTGCGACGGGATACGACGCCATTGCCCCAATTGAGATTTTTTTTTGCTGGGAAACCCTAATCTCCCCAATTTCAATTCACGAAAATAATGAAGATTGAAGAAACATGAAGATTGAAGGAGGAGAGAGAAGGCCAAAATTTGCGTGTAGGCCGTAGGGGGATGTTTTCTCTCTCTTCCCGCGCGACCTTTAAAAACTGAGAAACTTCACAATGTGGTCCTTCTACTTTCATCAATTCATTATTAACCCTTTGGTTTTGAATCTTTTGAATTTGATAACTATTTTACAGTTTCATCCTATTTTGATTCCAAAAGTCTGAATTAACTTTGAAGTAACTTAATTAAACACCTAAACAAGCACCGATAATTAGTTAGTAATAATTTTTAGATAGTTTATAATGAGGGAACTGATGCTTCCACATTATTTTTTAATATTTCTGCATATGGGGTCCACCTTTTAACCATAATTCGATTAAAAAATGGGCTACATATACAGAAATATTAAAAAATGTTGCGAAATATCAATTCTAATATGGAATTTCTATAATACTTTTTGATATTTCGCATGTGAGACTCATTTTTAACCAATATTAATATTGATTTGGTTAAAAGGTGGGCTCCACATACGATAATATCAAAAATGTGGTGGGAGTATCACTTCCCTATAATAATCATAGTTCTATTAACAAAAATTAAATGAATTTGTATTTAAGTTTGGATGGAGAATATTTCAAATCAATATCAGTAGCAATATAATATATATACTGTACGCTAGCTCTCATGAAATAAAGTCTAAAATATTTATATTTTTTTCCTAGCATTATAAAAAAAAAAGACATTTAAAAGCTCAACAAATCCTTACAAGAAACAACAAATAAATTTTATAACTAAATTGCACCACAATTGTTAGAATATTTTATTCCTTATGTGACCTTTACTATTTATGTAATTATTGGGCTTACATATTGTATTAATTTAATAACTTTATTTATGGGTTTGGTAATTAATTATGTGGCCTATAAATAATATTCTTAATAGTATTTGGCATAATGGGCCTAGGATTTCATAATCTTGGACGATTTTGACCCTTAGTTATTCTATAAATAAAACAGTTAGGGTTTGGTCCCAATTGTCGTCTCAAGAATTTTATATACACACCTATACATTCAACCTAAGATTGAAAGAGACAATTAAAAACTTTCACCCTTAAGCGCAGCGGAAGCGTGATACACATAAGAGGTCTTCTCTCAATTCATGTAAGTACTTAATATTATTATGATTATTGATTTTATTTTATTCTATGCAATAACACGTTCCTATATAATTTATACAATAGGAATAACTAAAAAGAAAATATATTAATTATTATTTCTAAAAAATAGTATATATAATATATATATATATACTTTTATTACTGTTTTAGTAAAAAAAAATCCCAAAACCTAGCTATGGCAATTGCCACAACTGGGTAGATGATTGTATTAAGCATTTAATTCTGATTTTATATCCCATGGCTTGGAAAAGTTTCCCATCAAAGTAGTACATGTAGACTGTACGTGTTCATATCCTATGGCTGCCTTGGCTGGGGTATATTTAATTTCACAGCAAGCAAGTTTTGACTTTTTAAAATTCAATTTAATTTACTATCTTTGTTCTAAATTATTAAATCAATATTGACTTTTTAAAAGTTTAGTTTTAAGTATTTTTAAACTCAAAAATGACATAAATTTATTTAGTTTATGTCAGTATAATTATAAATATCATAAACAATTTAAAAAGTACTACTAGTTATAAATTTTATTTTTTTCAAAACTTAAATAAATTATGTCAAATATAAATTTAAAAATATTTCAAATTGATTTTTAAAAAATTAATTGATATTTAGAACGAAAGGAATAATAAATATTGATTTGGGTGTAATACTAAGGGGTTGTTTAATAAAAACTGAATGAATCTGAATTTGAGCTGAATCTGAATGAAAAAAGTTGTTTGATAATTAACATGTCTGAACATCTGAGTAACGAATTTTTATTATTTTATCCTTCTAAAAAAATGAACACCTTTAATATTATAAAAAAAAAAAAAAAAACTTCATTCAGCCAACAAAATGACATTAAAGTTTAAACCGTTCAAACGATTTATTTTTTTAAACAAAGCACTGAATAACTAACCGATTCAACCATTCAGTCCTAAATAAACATCCCCTAACCCATAACTGAGCCACTGCATACAAACTAGTCCTACTAACACTAGACATTGATTTTAGTAAAAATACCTTTACAAAAACCACAAATTTTAATTTGACTGTATTATATACTAGCACAGCAGTGGAAAAAACTCAATAAAGTTCAAGAAAAACACACAACAATACAGCAAGTGTAGCCAAATTAAGCTATGCTTTAAATTCTAAAATCAATCTAAATCAGATTGTTAACTCGGCCTTTACTGAGTTTAGATCGTTTGAAAGTTCAAACACACTTCAAAATTTTATTAACTTAATTATTTAACTCATAAACGTAGCGTTTGGGTCTCAAACGCAACACACCAAAATTGGTATGGTGCGTTTAGAAGTTCAAATGCTACTATCGCATACGCTGCAAACGCTGGTAGCCAAACCCTTGTTTAACCAATAAGTTTTTCTGCACCATTTTACCATCTCCTATTTGTAGTCAAAAAATACAAGCTATAGAGTTTCACTTCTATTACATATGAACTAGCATTATCTAGCTTATTAGACGAAACGAAGCTAATTATTTAACAAACACATAAATATAGTAATGTCTACAACTCTAATTCCCTTCAGTTAACACAACAATAATATAGTAAATGACTGATCATGATGTTCCATTTATTGACTAAAGAAAAGATATTCACTTAATCCACTGAAATAATTATAACACAAAAATCAAATTTTGTTGATTTAAGCTTTCAGGTAACAATCATTCATATTACACACCAGGCATACAAAAAGTCATGAAAGAATTGCTACTAAGCTACAAAATAGCAACAGCATACATGTATGTACTCTAATGCAGTTAATGGCACATAAACGAAAACAAAAATTCAAATGTTTTGAAACAGAGGAAGCAAGTTACAATATATATATATATATATATATATATATATATATATATATATATATATATATATATTTCTTTTAACCTATGCAGTGTGTAGTAGAAATACCTTTCAATCTACATTCACCAAAACTATAAAATTATGCAGCTTATATTGAATATACACACACATTGAACCATATTTGTAGAAGCACAAAACAAATAACAGCAATACAATGGTAAACTACAAGCAAATAACAAAGCATTCTATAACTATTCAATCAAAAAGTTACCTTCCTTCAAGAACTCTCTATTTTCCGAGTAAAATTGTTTATTACAAAGTATACTAACAGAAAGTACTAGTGTACAACATTCTAGAGTGTAAGAAAATATAACCATCAAGTAAAAGAGAATGAAAAAAGATACAATCGCATGAATGCCGTTACCTTATTAAATAGTGAAGCTACAAAAACAATTAAATTTTACAATATCCCCTGTTGGATCCTTCTCATTCTCAGTACATCAAAAATACCATATGCTGATATGCCTAATACTTGAAGCAGTTCTGAATTGAACAAAAATATGCAATACTCCACAAAATAGTAATATAATTAAGCTATCATCTACTTTACCACTGCTGTTGTTCTGTATGAACCAAGACTTTTAAAACAGAAAGAAACCAGTTCAGTAGATCGAGTACTTATCCCCAACGCTAGGGTAGAGTTTTTTGTAGATGGCAATTGCAGTTGGAATAACACTGGCAAGTGCAAGAGAGAGATGTTCTGAGCTGCTTGTCCGTACAGTGATCTGACCACTAAGCTTGTTGTTTATTCCAGCTCGAACAGCCACCTTTGAACTACGCCCAATAGAGAACTGAGCTAGACTGTTAAACCCTAGGGCCAAGTCCCCTCTCCACTTTATTATTGACAGGCCAAATGAGGACTGAACCTGCCCAATTGGATAATCAAGTTCCCTGCGTTGCACTTCGATATTGGCTCCATATGCCGCATCTTGTTGAGATTGAACTGTACCTGCACTACCAACCAAAGAATACTGCCTTCCTATAGTAATCTGATCCTCAACCTTGAGTCCGGTGACAACATTCTCACCTAAGAATGTAATAGATATCCCAGCAGCTGTCTTGTTCTTCTTCAAATTTTTGAACTTGGTTTCACCCCTGATGATGTAGGCAAGTTGCTTTCCAATAGCCTGAATGTCAAAGCCCGCCATACTTGATCCATTCTCTCCATGTTTGGCGGCAATAGAGGAATCCAAATTGATGTTGAATTCTTTTTTATCCTTTGTGAGCTGAACAGAAACTGCTGCTGGAAACTGACTGGCAATGGCTAGACTCTGTTCGAGATTGACCCCGTCGTATCCACAATCATGATCCCAACCATGGGTGTCTAGAACTGGCCTCGCGAGAAACTGGGATGTTGGCTCCAAAAACCGGTATCTGTGTGCAGGATTGTCACCATCAAAGGAAGGTGGCAGGGCCATGTCCGGTAATGGGACAGAAACTGGACCTGCAGAACCAGAATCAGGATCTTCCTCAGTGTAGCCATAATCATTTGCATCATCCTTTCCTTTCTTCTTCATCTCTCTCATTCTTTTCAATTCCTCCCTCCACTGCTTCTTTTGAAGAAGCTTCACACGGTAATCGTATTCCTCGAAGTAAGCCTTCCTTTGCTCTTTGCTCAGCTTAGCAAGTTGAGATTTCCGAAGAGGCTTGAATGGTGGTAGCTGATCATACTCATCTCCATCCTCTTCTTGATCAGAATCCGACAAGTCCCCCAAGTCAATATCAGAATCACCATTGTCGCCACCCTGTTCAGAGGAGAGTTTTGGGTGTGGACGGGACTGCAACATTGAAGACAGCATATATGGAAGAGGGGGTGAGCGGCTACGGAGCCCAAAGAGCTTACGGCGGTCAAATGGATCTTGTGGCTTTGATAGAGAATTTGCTTCTGATAATATCTTCATAGAGTAGCACAGTAGCATTAATTGAGGTCTCCAACTTTGGCCATTGGGAAGTACCTTCTGGCCTTCTCTGTTCTTTCGACATGAGGGGTGGTTCTCAACCAGAGAAACTGGGTTCATCAAACTTGGACTCATCATCCGTAGATCCCCAACAGCTTGTCCAATAGACTGCTGAAGAACGTGGGATCGTTGGGTGACAAACACATCATAACTTAAAGGGGAACCAGATGGTCCATCTGGTGGTGCAGAAGCAGCATGTGTAAGAGTCACTATGGCGCTTCGCCAAATTGAAGGACCAAGAGAACTGGTGATTGTCCTCAATAATGGAAGATCATTAAGATCTCGGGTTTGGGCATCCAGCCGATCCACGTACAACACAATATCTAGGGGGCTTTTCTTTGTGAACTTTTTGACTGAAGACAAGACACTGCGGTTGAAAGACTGTTCCATTACAGAGGACTTGAGACCAGGTGTATCAAAGACCCGAATCTTAACCCCATCCACCATACCTGTAATCTCTTTCACAGTACCTGTGGTAGGTTGAAATGCATCAATTCGAGCCTTCTCTTCCCCAAAAATTGCATTTATTGTTGCACTCTTGCCAACTCCAGACTTCCCAAGAACGAGGATGTTTAGGGAGAAGTATAAATCCTCTTTCCCATTTTCTTCAAGCTGCAGAGCTGTCCGTTTTGCAGCATCGAGGCCAAATAACTGACCAGTTTGCCTCCCTGCAACAAGTGCCAACCTGTACAAAACCTGTGCTGCTACAGGCTCGTCTGGAGAAAGGCCTAGTCTCTTAACAAGCCTCAAGAATTTCACCCTAATTGACTGTAACTTCTCCAGCTTCCCCTTCTCTTCCTCACTCAGGTTCTCAGATTCTCCACCACTAGCAGAACCCAAAGGTGTAAGAAAACTGGACTGGTTTGTTCGGGGAGCAGGTCGTAGGGATTGGACTGAGGATCCCAAACCTGCAGGGCGCTCAACCGAGAAAAGCCTAGATCCATCTTGGGAGGTAATAGTTATATTGCCACCATTTGATCCAGCACCTGCCGCCTTCAAGAGAGCTGTTAAGGCAGCTGAATCAAATAAGTCCTTACCCTCACCTTCTTCATCCTTGTCCTCTTCTTCATCAGAGTCTGTCACAATCTGACCATCAATTCTCTGTGAATATTCACGAGAACCCTCTGCACCCGAATGAGAACCTCCACCTGATCCTTGTTCCAGCTCCTCGATAAACTGCTTCGCAGCTTCAGAGCTTCCAAAGGTCATACCATCGGTCTCCCCATCAGAAACTAAATCTTCGCCGTCACTTGCTTCGTCATTGACAATTTTCATTTCATCTTTTACTTCCAGCATGAGTTCTTGGTTTTGAATTGAACTTGGTTCAGCAGATTCCTGAATAATGGACTTCCCAGAGATCCCATTTTCTAATATATCGTCCTGAGCACTTACATAGGCACCGTCAGTTTTCTTAAGTTCTTCATTGGCTGAATTACTAATTGTAGGATCTTTAGCACCGTTCACCATATGAAATCCGACTGCACCTGCACCAACTAAATCCCTAGTAGAAATGACTTCAACTCCATCACCAGAATTTTCCACCACAGATTCATTTTGTTTGGCCTCATTATCAACTTGTCCCACAACTTGTGTCTCTGGTTTCTTTTCATTTTCCTGAATATGTTCAACACGACCATCGGCTTCCCCATTTTCCTCCACCTTCCCAACAACAGCCACCCCAGGTTCTGCCAAATCAACATGAATATCTTCCACAACAGAATCTCCACCAGGGGTAAATTTCACGCCATCTGCTTCAACCAACTCAGAATCTGCTACTTCAAGAATATCAGCAGTTACAACTTCCACAACAGAGTCTCCTTCAGGGGTAAATTCCACCCCATCTGCTTCAACTAACTCAGACTCTGCAGCTTCAGCAATATCAGCATTTACTGGATCGCTGCTACTCTCTTGAACTGCAATCTCTTCAACAGTCTCATCATTCACTTGATCAGACTCATCAATCAACTTCGAACTCCTATTGGCCTCCTCCTTTTCCTCCATATCCCCAACAACAGTGACTCCAGAACTTGGTAACTTGACATGTATTGCTTCCACTACAGTGTCTCCTTCACTTGTAACTTCCACTACAATCTCAGAAATTTTTTTCTTAGTATTATCACTTTCAACAGCATTTTCTTCAGCTAGCTCATTTACCACTTTGGTCTCTAATCCATTCACAGCATTTTCAGCATCCAAAGCTTCAATCTTTCCATCATACAAACCCTCCTCACCCTTTAACCTAACCTCCTCTACCTCGCTTTCGGACATCGAGCTATCTTTAACAGCAGACATCAAACCATCATTCAACTGAGAATATTCAACCACCTTATCTTCTCGGGTCCCACCAACCACACTTTCTTTCACCAATTCATTCGAATTAGAACTCAAATTCTCACCAGGAACAGTTCCCGCCACAGTTTCAGCCATCCCCTCAAAACCCTCACCACCAACTTCTTTTTCCTCACCTTTTTCGGCATCATCATCATCCGCCAATACATTGACAATTCGCATCGAAAACTCCGAAGAACCCACAAAAGGGTCACCCGAAGTCTCCCCAATCACTCCCTTTTCAGCGGTTTCGTCATCTGGGTCAGGTAAAACTGGCTTCTCCGACTCAAAATCCTCCTTACCACTCAAAAAACCCCCATCTTCACCACTATAACCACCATTAGGGGTTCTACTACTACTATTATTGTTCAAAGCATTGGTTTCTTTGATTATATTTGAATTGGAATTCAAAGGAGTTTTAATGGAAGAACCTGGTAATTGGTCTGACAGAGGTGATGAATTTGCTTGCTTCGACTCCATTGATTCGAACAGAGCCTGGCCCTCTGTAGTATCAGAAGAATTGGAATAAGGATTTTGAATTTCTGGGTCTGTAGATTGAGTTCGTGATATATGGGGACGGGAGGGGAGGGGTGGGGATGTAGAGAGATGATAAGGTTAGGATTTTTGAAGTTTTGGGGGTTTGGGATTTTCGTTATTATTAATAAATAAAAAATCTCAATGAATAAACCCTAGTTTGAGTACTCAAATTACAAAATTAACTTTCATTTATAAAAAAATGACATATATAAAAAGAAATTATTTATTATTATTAATATAAAGAATTTTCATTTGTGAAATAAAAAAATTGACACATAAGACAACTTTTGTGCAGCATAAAGAGTATTACTTTCATTTCACATAAATAGAATGGTCTACAATATTTGTAAATTTCAAGAGTATAGTTTTTGTGACCACCTAGATTTTTTTGGAGAATATTAAAATAAAAATTTTAAATAAATAAAATTCTTAGTAGGTAATGTGTTATGTGATATTGTTCTACAGAAATGAATAAGTGTTGTACAATATGTGTTAAGTGATTTATGTAAATAATAAATATATTATTATTATATATTTATTATAGATAAATGAATTTGTTTAAAACTATTTATTGAAGGGAAAAGATTAGATACATTATTATCAGAAATAAATTATTGGAAATTATGTTTTAAGGAAGGAATATTAAATAATTTTAATATAGAATTATTTTAATACAGAGAAATATTATGGAAAATATAATTTTCATAAAAGATGTCAGGTAGTACATTTTAATGTTTATATATGTGATAGATGTTGCATATACATTACATTGAAATGTATTTTAAATACTATATTTTATAATAAATAATAACCATAATATAATAAACAATATATATTATATGTTTATATAATTTATATTGTGAATTTGGGGAAATAGGGAATATTGCAATATATATATATATATATATATATATATATATATATATATATATATTATGATATATGAATATGTATTATGTAATTTATGTAATAAATGTTCATGCTGGAAATTAAAAATTAGCCATAAGTGTTGAGTCATTTAGGAAGAAAGAAAAAACAGGAGGCGTTAAATTTTAAGCATATCATCAAGAAACTAAGCAGTATCTTTGCATGAATAAGAGAGCTGCCAAAAAAAAAACTTGTGACATAATATAAAAGTTACCGAAAAAGACTACTGCGTTGCTTCGCTAGGAATGACGCGGGGCGCGTCAAGGTCGGTGCAATTTTTGCACATGTGGCGCGGGGCGCACCAAGGTCGGTGCAGTTTTTGCACATGTGGCGCGGGGCGCGCCAGTGATAGCTTGGGAGCGGCGCGGGCCACGCCTGTCGGCGGATTGAAATTTAATGATTTATTTTTTGGGAGGACATTATGGGTATTTGAAACATAATGTGAAGTAGGGTTGGAAGAATTAGTGGCTATAGAAATCATCAATAAAACAACAAGCCGCATGTGGAGTACCCAAATCTTTGTGTTAATTCTTTGTCGTGTGCGTGTATGATCCTAATTCTAACACCAGGTGACTAGTCACCTTCATTACTCCGTGATTGCTTTAATTGATTTTACAAGTTTAATTTTACTTCTGAATCTGAAAATTATGATCTCATTGATTTCTTTTTGGGAATTCCAAACTGGATATGTTTAAAAAACCCATTTGAAACTAAATTTGTATGGTAATTCTGAAGGGTTAATAAATTTGTATGGTAACAGTATTTTGTTAATAAAAAATATATTTTATTTTACAGTTTTTTGTTCAAACTTGCTCTATTATTTTTTATTTATTATTCTTATAATTGTGGTTTAAAAAAAGAAAAAAAAATTAAAGGTAGCAGTCGTTACCGGTCATTAAGAGCACCGGACGCCCCCCCCCCTCCCCCTCCCCCTCCCCCTCCCCCTATTAAATTCTGAATCCTTTGTTCAAAATTCGACATGGGTATGTTTGATTTCTTATTCTATCGCAACCCCTTTTGCTACATTTAATCTATCTTGATAAATCATCAATTTCGATCAGGTAGACCCAAGTCTTTCCCTGCTTACCCTAGAGGTGACTTTGATTTAGAATCTGAGGGTAAAAGCCTAAAAGAAACCAACCCTTTATCCCATGAAAATGTTTAAAAATATTGGAAACCGTATTCAAACACATTACAAGCTGCACCCAATTATAGTTTTCTTCATTATGTTGTGTTTTGGGCTTACTGCACGTTCTCTTCATAATCTCTTTTTATGACAGTTGGGTCCACGTTGTGAGTAATTTTAAGAAATATGATATGGACAATACTGTGGATTCTTCAATTCAAGTAGGAATTTAATTTTTTGTTATATCAATAATTTATTAACATGTTCATCATTTAAATGCTTTATCAATCATGGCCGAGGTATAATACATCGTGCGTAGGATAAAATAAAGATTAGTAAGCCAATCTAGAAATATATTAAATTTCAAATGAGATTATTAAACGTATTATACCTTGATTTTATATATATAGGTTATACGACGAATGAAAACGTATGGATTATGTTAACTGACGAGCAAGATTATGCATCAGATATATGATTTGAGTATGCTCATTGTACTATGAAAGTCAACTATTGACTAAAATTAATTGAGTTTTGAAACTCAGTCTTTACTGATATGTGATATACATGTGAATCATGTTGCTTAGAACTATAGTAGTATTGAGATATGAACTGAGCATGAAATTATATGCAATGTGAAGCATGAAATTGTTGGATTTGTTGAGTTGTCGAGCTTAATCTTACAAAAATAAGCATTTTACAAGTTAAAGATACAATGCAATATTACCTACTATCTAGACAATGAGGATAAGAAGACGTGCAAGAGAATATTTTTTCTTTATTTGGAAACTATATTGGATCATGATAATGATTCTTGATATGTGTAACTGATAATTATTTACGGTTTGAAATGTTCAATGAATAAAGAATATTTATTATGAAACAAGAATGTATGGTGATGATTGTTTTGTATATAAAGGAATATATGAGCAAAAAAGTGTTCAATATGGAGACTTGAGTTTTTATACATAACTCTGATAAAAAGAATCATTAAATAAAAATGACTTCGAGGTATATAATCGTAAATGTTGCGATTTTGGAGAAACGAAAGAAAGAAAGAAATATAGATTTTTTTTAATTATCCTCATTTTCAACTCTTATTTCATTTAAGAATGAAGTAAAGTTGAATTAAGATAGTATCCAACGCACAAAGTCGGGATGAAGCTAGTCCTAGTTATGGATTAAGTTAGTCTCGATTTTGGGAGCGTTATATTTTTAAAGATATAATAATCTTTGATTTCATAGTGGTAACATGTACTAAAATTGTATTCAATATTTTGTCATTTTTAATACTATTAATAAATATAAAATATCTTTATAACTCTTTTTATAAAATGAATGAGTAATACCTACCAATATTGGTATTGTGTTATCAGGTACTTAGCCTTTTAACATGTGCAAGACTATATGTGCTCTATAACTAAAGTTGTAAAATGAACAAACAGTTTGGGTTCGATTTATATTCGTTTGACTAAAAATTCGATTCAAGCTCGATCGACTCGAAATATAAATTATTCAAATATGGTCAAATTTTAATAAATTACTCAAACCTCCTCAAATTGTACTTTTCTATTGATACCCGGATCATATTCGTTCAAAAAGTTTAAATTGTTCGGGCTCTACTCGGTAGTTAAATGAGTCTCAATCAAACCTTATTTTATACTCGATAAATTTTGTGAATAAAATTTGAATAACTTAATACTCGATTCAGTTCGACTCGATTCATTTGCATCCTTATCTATGACATAAACACCTAACCATAGGGATAATAGATTTTTCTGTCACTGTACTAGGACCCGATTTTCATTATGGTTACCGAATTTTTTTTTGTTACAATCGCGTACCTATACTCTAAAATAATTACCAAATGATCATTACTTATGATTTTCGTCCAAAACAAACAGACGGAATGTTGATAGTACATATTGGCTCATTTTTTTGCTGACGTGGAGCGGAGTGGTGCCATATCACTTCTTTGTTATCTTTAAATAAAGTGAAGTAATAAATTTAAATAATAATAATAATAATTTTAAAATAATAATAATAATAGTAATAATAATTTTATGCAATAACAACAATAATAATAATTTCAAAATAATAATAATAATTTTTAAATAATAATAATAATAATTTTTAAATAATAATAATAATAATAATAATAATTATTAAATAATAATAATAATAATAATTTTTAAAATTTTAAAATTTTTAAAAAAATTATACAAATTATAAAAATATTTTTATATGAATAACCATACTAATTGTCCCTACATAGATTTAGTTGGTTCAAAATAATAATAATAAAAATTTCAAAATAATAATAATAATAATAATAATTTCATAATAATAATAGTAATAACAAAATAATAATAATAATTTCAAAATAATAATAATAATTTTAAAATAATAACAATTAATTTTGAAATTATTATTATTATTTAAAAATTATTATTGTCAACGCCGGGAAGATTTTCAATTCCTGGAGTTTGGTTCTCTACCCTTTATATTTTCTATATTTGTGATTTGTTTGATCTGAAGGGTGATATTTTCAAGAAATGACCGACATACAATGTCGACGATTTGAAAAGATTGATTTTAATTGGTCCGAATTAGACAGAGCTGCAAGTTGGTAGGAGTTAAAATGGTTGTACCAACTCAACCGAGTTTTGAAAAGTTTTGCAATATGACCCAATTATTGGACTCTGTTTAATTGGTCTGGAACCCGAGATTCATGGAGTTCGGGGACTTGATTAAGCGGGGGAAAGGTGTTACACACCCCCCGACTTCCGTGAAATACGGTTATCGCGCTTTTTGTTCCCTAATTTGTTTGTATGTGCGTGTGTGTGCATTGCAGTTAATTCGCCCTAAGTGCTTTATTTGAAAGTACTGCTATGCCTCTTTTGCACCTATATACAAAAAGTTTGACTTATTGAAAAGTTCAATTTTAATACAAGGCATATAAAATGATGTTTTGAAAATAGGTTTTTCAAACCCTTATGCTAACATAGTAATTGAGATTTTTGATACTTCCATTTTATTCTGTATTCGACTTATTTTAATTTTATTCTCGATATGCGAAGTATTTTCGATAAAATAATATATATATATATAAGTGTCGGGCTCCCTATGGGCATGAAAGCCTTCAAAGTATGCTTGAGCACCACACATAGGATTTTAACTATTACGGGGACCTTAAATTCAGATAACCGTTTTAAGGTCCTATATTTACAATTACAAAATTTGCAAGCTAGCTGTACAACTGAAAAGGGTCCATCATGGGAACCAGATCTAAATTCGCCAACTGGATCTTAGATCATGTGGCTCCTAGGCTCACATAATATCACATAAATAGCATGCATAACAAATATACTGAAATAAAACAGATATATTTATACTAAACATCGCAAAACAAAGGATTCATCAATCAAATCCTTGCATGTGTAGGGATTTCAGCACAAAACGGACAGCAAAATAAATTTTTTTCCTCAAAATATTCGAAACCCTAAAATAGGATCCATGCGAAAATAAATTAATTCAGTGGTTTAGATATTATACCGACTATCCAAGGTTGAAAGTATACGATAGAAAGATTCTGGAACGACTTCGAATCTCCAACGAAACTGCGCCTCTACGGTATCCACACGAACGTCCCGCGAATTGTCACACTATCTGCAGTAAAAGGAACCGCGGTACTAGCCACCAAGGATCTGAATTTTCTGTATTTTTCTCTCTAGTCTCTCTCTAAGAGCGGCTAGGGTTTTGTAGGCTTTGATAATCTTCCTAAAATGGATAATATATCATATATATAGCAGTCAAAAAAGAATTAATCAAAACCTAATAATATTAGAAAAATAAAATCCGAATTTATATATATTATATCTTAATTAAGTCTTACCTAATTAATATACATATATACAAATTATCCTATTAATTTAAATTCGTGATTTAAAATACTATCAATCATATTGACATGTTTAAGTCCTTACAATTTAAATTAATTCTATTTTAATTATGTTCTAAGTGTGTGACCATATATGTTATTATTACGTTGGCAATAATCTTAAAATCATATTATAAAATTATAAACAGTGAGCGGCATCTAGTAATGCATCACTGCTACCAAAGTAATAATAAGATCGGTGATTCGATGCAATCTTTTCGTGACCAATGCTTCAATATAATTTAATCCTTTTAACCTTGACATCCTAGATTAAACTCGAGGTATGGAATGTGTCATACTCTTCATAATTTAATCTGAGTTTTCTTGATCAATGTGTAGACTATATGAAACAAATCACTATTTGAACATGGTCATGCATTTCATAGTCCTACTCAATCAAGATGCTATGAATATCACCCCTAATATATAGGAGTGTTAAATTCCATCTAGATCACTCATATTCCTCACACGATTCATGATGTACCCAATAATCACCTTTATTGTCCATCCTATTAAAGGTGACCTTTGATGATATTAAAGTACATAAATTCACGTATAGTAATATAGTGATTTCAGGTCGGAGGATCATTATATCATTGTCACTATGAGAATTGCTAATGACACTTTGCATAATGCTCCACATAGAATTCTCAATATATCTACTCGATTAGAGACATTTAAGAGCAATGATACTAATTGTAATTATATAATCTCATGTTAAAGTCACATACTTGAAACTATATAATTTGTATAACTATTCTAAGGACTTTTATTATGTTAACATTATATAATGCAGTAAATAAAACCATAATAAAATAATTCATTTATTCAATCAAATATAATATCAAAAATATTAAGCAATTACATCAAAGAATTGGCCTCTAGGGCATAAACTCTAACATCATGCACGTAGCCAAAGCTTTTAGCGTCTTCTAGATACATATCTAGGGTCGTGTGTGTGACGCCCCCAAAATAGGTCCATACAACCCATTCTGAGTCGCCAAACACATGGTACAGAAAATAACTACAAACTTCATTATTACAATTGTCGTGCAAAATACGACAACACGTATGCTGTGAGTTTTAATACAAATATTGTCTTCTAGAAAATATCAAAACTCAAATAAAGTCCTCATTATAATTATTGATACACTAATTTACAAAATAGTGAGGACTGCTATAACAACTGTCTTGAACCATCACTCCACATCTCGACTAGTACCAGCTATATTCTCGCCTCCTGAGAAGAACAATGGAACAAAAAAGAAAGGGGTGAGATCAACTAGCCTAGTAAAGAATATCATGATTAAGATAATGTAAAACAAATTATTGTTAGACTTCAATAAATAAGATAAAATATAATGGACAACAAGTTTTAGATCAATATTTGCAGCGAAAATAATAATTCATTAGAAGAGTTAAGTAGAGAATGAAGTCTACTATCTTCTATGATTTAAAAGTCCATCATCAATATTTTATCCCTGTAACATCAATAAATATGCATCTTGAATCAAATATTCATCTTTGCACTACGGGCGAAAGATATTCATTTGTATCACCAATTGGTCATGTTCATCTCAACACTTACCTATCTTTGCACTACAGGCTAAAGATATTCATCAGGTAATCATTTATCTTTGCATTACAGGCCAATTATATTCATCAAGTAATTATTCATCTTTACACTACAGGCTAAAGATATTCAGTTATATCACCATTTAGGACTGAGGATGATGAAAAATATTTTTAAACAAACGAATCCAGTGAGATAAAAGGACAAAGATTAGGGATTCACACTTTAGCTTATCCAAGTTCAAAAATACTCCATAATAATCAATTGTAGAGTAAAATTCAAGAATGAAGATCAAAACATGGATACAATCGAAGATAGTAACCATAATAGACAACTTGGACAAAGAAGAGAAAATTTAATTTTTCTGTGAATAGTGTCGTATACGTGAAAAGTAACCTCGACATGAAAAGATAAAAATTTAATAATAAAATTAATACAAATATTTCGGTGAAATGATATTGAAAGAAACAACATCATTTACTTGAAAAATAACATCCCTTACCTCAAAATATAAGTACTTCTGTCTAAAATATCGGATATAATACTGAAGAAAACTTGCACTGCTTATCAACTCTCAAAGTATCTAAATACTCATAAAAATATACTCGATATTATAGAGAAAGAAACTTCTGATTCTGGTGTGATTTTCAATTCTAACCTAAGCACCCTATTTATAGGAAATGCTTAGCACACCACGATTGACAAAATCCCTACGGTGGCTTCTAAGCACCCATCTTTGAAAAATGAGCACAACACTTTTAAAATAATTCTCAGCACATTTCACACCAACAACGGACAAGAGTGGGGTCCACCCATTCTAGAAAATCTTCACCAAAATATTTTAAATTTAAACAATATTCAGAAACTTCCATAATTCATAATAAATAGTCCTTTTATCAGAAAAATATGAACCTTATGTCCATTTCATATAAAATTTAATTCTCTACAACTTTGTAGAAGAAGATTTTTCCAAATTCCGAACGAAAAATGACTCAAGTTTACATATAGATAATTTTTCTAAACCCCCTCTCTGACAAAAAAATATACTGATAAAGACCTTCGTATACCAACTTTGAAAAATCAACAATCAGCATTTTACAACAACAAGTGGGGCCCACTAACTCACAAAACATGTTTTTAACATTTATTGTAACAAAATTAATTCGGATCCAAATTGCACTCTTCCTCCTCATTTTATTCATATACCGTGAATTTAGTATAAAAATATCACCATTATTATATTATCACACTATATATTTATAATGTAATATAATAATATATTTGAATGAATTATTTTATTAGAAAAGATAAAATATCAATTTTCAACAATTGTCACTTTTCTAAAAATTCCTCCATTTATATCCACATTAAATAAATATTTTCTTACCATATAAATCAACAATTAATTATTCACAAATAACATTACAGAACTACAGTATTGACAAGCAGGTCGTTTCTAGGAAAGAGGGGGCTTTCCGATAAAGATTTCTCCTTACTGGCGCGCAATTAGGTGACCAAACCCCTTTCCTAGACAGAACTTCCTTAGACATTGCCAATAATGATATCTAATAATATTATTCAAATAATATGAATTATTGATCTGAAAATGAAAAATACTGTGCAGTGACAATTATTGAATTAACAATAATATAAAATTATTGAACAGTAATTACTGTAACAATTATTGAGTAGTGATTTCTTACGTAAGAATCAATAATCTAAAAATACTGTGCAATACTGTGTGCTACTGTGCAACCACGCGTATTACTGTACTTTTTATCACCGGGTATTTTAACAGTTAACGGTAAAAGTTTTATCGTTATATTTAAAAATGTTATTTCTGTCGCTTTCTATATCTGATATTTTTTCTATTATAGGGCCCACAAATGGTTGCGCCGTCATACGAATATTCCTTGACAACAAGAATATTCCACGACCAAATGAATATTTCCCGACAACAATGAATATTTTATAACCACTTGCTTATTTTACAAAATTTGCACATTTCACCCATAACTAAAGCATTATATCAAATTAACACATTATTATTCAAAATAATAATTAAAGAAATTAAATCTTTATTCATAAAAAGTTGGGGTCTTACAGCGTTGTCGCTAAATACTTACAAAAACTAGAAATAAAACTAGATCTGTACAAATCTTAGCCATTCTAGCTTCCAAGTTCAAGTTTCACAACTTTTGAACTGATTAAAAGCTAGATCAAGTTAAATCCAGTACAGATCTAGTCAATAAAGCTTTAAATATTACAGATTTACATCAAATGAACGATTAGAAGCAATATTTAATCAAAAGGATTAACTATATATATAACTTATATATATAAACAATTGTATAAAGACTAAATAATATATATATATATATATATATATATATATATATATATATATATATATATATATATGGACTTCATCCGTGGCAAACGGTTGCCAAAAGTACTGTGCATCAACCGAGTTGGTAACCGTTGATCTGTGCAATGGAAGGATGCGGTTAATTGTGAAAAAAGTCATGCCGCTACAAGCTGTAGCGGCAGTAAATTAATTCTAAAATGTGTGCTAAATTACCTTGTTGCCCCTGATTTATGTACTTGGAATGCGTGGAAGTGAATTAGGCCTATCGCATGAGCTTGTAGCTGCAGGCTCACACTTTGACCGCACGAAAACCAAAACGCCACTGACAGCCACTAACAACACTGATGCCAAAATGCACGAAATACCAAAACGCTGCAGAAAATTAATCACAGCCTTGCCGTTACAAGTTGTAGCGGCAGGCCCTCCCCCATTTAACCAACTGCCACTCCACTCTCTCCATCTCAAAGCTTCAACTCATTTGCTCTCCTCCTCTACCGCTACACACATTCCCTCCCCTGCCTAAATCAAAATTTCATTCAAGCAGTAAAAGAGATAATTGTGAGACAAAGTTAGATTGCATCCGGTTCAGCAACAAATTTTCAAATTCAAATATTTCTTTGGTAAGATTTATTTTTCAAATGTTCAATTAAAAATAAATAAATATTATAATTATTTTTTAAAAATGTATTTATAATAAAATAGAAGTTTAAACTTTTAAGAAAAATTATCAATCATTACTATGTCTACATATATGCATGTGAATTTTTAGAAAGTTTTGTGATTTATGTGTTTGAGTAATTATATAACTATGTGGTGAAGTAGTTAGTATAATTTTTGACTTATTATTAAATTATTTGCTTAATAATTATAATGGAGTATTGTGTTATTATGAATGTTTATTTTGATAAAATATAGTGAGTTATGTGGGATATAATATGCATGTGAGTATTGTGACTAATAATGATTAATTATTATGAAAATGTGCAAAAAAAAAGAATTATTAAAATTAATTTAAAATGAAGTTTTTTACTGATTAATAGGATATAGAAATAATTGTGTTACATAGTTATTAAACAATATGAAAAATCTTTTATGTTATTTTTTTAGGTACTAGATGGACAGTTGGATTTATGGACCAATTGATCCAAGTGTCCTTAATGACCAACAAAATCATGTGTCAGATGATATATATGACGGGAAAGACAGGGGAAGAATACTCTCATGTCAACTAACTGAAAAAAAATACGATCAATGGATATTAACAAAAGCTCAAAAAAATATTTTACAAAAATGTGGGTTTGGGATTTTTAGCTATCCAACAGTTGTACCACAAACTAACATTGGGCTCGTGTCCGCCTTGGTGGAGAGATGGCGGCCGGAGACCAATAGTTTTCACCTAAATTGTGGGGAAATTACAATCACTTTGGAGGATGTATACTTCATTCTTAGGTTGCTGGTGGTTGGCAATCCCTTAATTTGTCCATTATTTGACACTCCATTGGCTCATTTTAAAGAATGTTTTGGTAGTGAAGTAGTTGTTGAATATCAGGAATAAAAAAATGCGGATCTATTTCATTACTATGGTTGCAGGAGCATTTTAATAATTGTCCCCCTAAAACAAGTAAGGAAATTGTTGGTCGATGCACAAAGGCCTATATTCTTTGGTTGTGTGGGGCAATATTGTTCCCCACTAGGAATAGAAATACTGTTCATCCCAAGTATATGTATTTTATTGCTAACGCTGAAAATTGTGTAATGTATTCTTGGGGTGCAGCTGTGTTGGGCTATTTGTATAGGTCTTTATATACTGCCACTAGGAAAGGAGTAAAATATATTAATGGTTGTGTCACACTTTTACAAATTTAGGCATACGAGCGTATAATAATTGGAAGACCTAGGCCTCAATCATAGTTATGGTTACCTAGGGCCCTAGCGTGGGCATACTAAAAAAATCACAGCTACCCTGATAGACGATAAAATCCCCATCATTATTTAAAATTTTACCGAGGGGAGTTAGATGTCCAACTTGAATGGCAAGTAGTTTGGCGCCCTTACATGAGGTGGGATAACAATATGAATGGATTTAATTTTGAAGGAAGGTTGTTGGGATCTGGTAGAATCCCCTTGATCTATTTTGATATTGTAGAATACCAGATGCCAGACAGGGTGATGAGACAGTATGGGATCCTACAAGGTATACCATCTCCGGCAGAAAATCACAACGATCTTAGAAAGGAAAAAGAACATAGACTTTCTGTCGTTGATTGCATGGCCTTGAAGCGAGTGTACATCACACATTGGGAGGCTTACATGGAGCATCTTAAGGGACAACAATACGAAATTTCCAACTACGTGCAACTTGATTCATACATGGCTTGGTACAGGAAAATTACACATAGGAAACTGTATCGCCCTCGACGGGAAGGGGACCCAGACCCTACTTACGAGCCCCTGACTGTTTACAGCCAACAACATCATCTTATACAAATGGTACACTAACATTTACATATTTTAACTTGTGTGTCGTGCATTAATTTATGCATATTACATTTATACATCTTATCTTGTTTACTAATAATACTAATATTGTGTTCATCTTACATGACAGGTTGAGAGTGCAAAGTCCTTACTTGATAAGTGTTTTGCTTTTATTGAGATGCCTCCAGACTATGTAGTTGAGAAACAAGTATGGGACCATTATTATAGTGTATACAACTCTGAATTTAGAGGGAACAATATAACTCAGCAGGGGGCTCAATGGTAAAGAGCAAGAGGAGCCAAGTAATGATGCGGTACAAAAGAGTTACATCCCCACTGTAAGAACCTGAATTTTCAGAAAATATTAAAATAAGAATTTAGTTGATAAAATTCTTAAAGCATGAGATAGTTCGAACAAGAATATAAATGTGTTACGAGGTATGTGGTATTGTGTTACATAGGGTGATATTAGCTATGCAATAAGTGATTTCTGTGTTTAATAAATATATATCATTATTATATATTTGTTATAAATTGAAGAGATGAATTAATAAGAAGATGGATAGAAATTTATCTATCGATATTAAATAATTTATGTGAAATTATTTTTATCATAGTAAGTTGGTGACATTAAATATCTTTAATAATCACCAATTTCTTGAGTATGTGTACCAGTAAGTATCAAGTCTAAGGAAGTGCAACCGTACTCTTTAATGGTGGATGTATAGGAGCTGGGCTAAACAATTCCTTCAGAGAGCAAAGGTATATACGAGTTAGTAACTGATCTAACTCACTGTGAAAATAGTATAGACGAGGCGGAAACTAATTTATTGGTTGATTGTGGAAAACCACTCAGAGTACTATATTGAATACTATTAAAGGCTCGATGTGCGCTAGGTTTAGACTTGTATGCGTGTACATTGTTGACGAGAGAAGAAAATCGATATACCTTTAAAGTTGTTAGAGAATTATTGAGTAATTTGATACACGACAAGAAATAAAGATTAAAGGAATGTATGTATGTGTTATATTCGAGTTTTGTGTTATTGGTGGTAAGAAACCGTAAAAGAGATGTTATAGTTGGTTAAACTAATAAGGGAAATAGAGTTTTAAAACTCGAAGTGTGATCCTTAAATTGTTAAGGAAAATAGTAATCGATGATGTGAAACCAAAGAGATGATTGATGTTGGACGAGTTAACATTTAAGGAGGATGTGTAAGGTATTTAGAAGCATAGGTTTCATTTCTGCTAATGCAGAACTTGCCTGCCTCTGATTTTGGTATGGCGCAGCTGCGCCATTTCTAAGCCTATGACCAGCGCAGCTGCGCCTGTCTGTAGGATCAGTTTTTGGAATTTAAAATCTAAGAAATGGGTATTAAAGACTCATAAGGATAATAAAAATTTTAACTTGTGTTTATATGATTCGTAAGGAAGCATGAACATGTTAAACTTATTAGTAAGCTTTACTAATGAAAATACGAACTTTGATAAGACTTATGTTCTACGAGTTCTAATTGTAGTAGTCTATATACATGATGGATTTTAGATGTAAATGAGCATGATATGAGGTTTATAGTGTCTTGCCATGATCAAACTTATTAGATCTTGTGGTAGAGAATTTTCAAGAAAAGCTTAGTATAATAAGCTAATGAACATGAATGCTACAAGGTGTAGTTTCTGATCTTGAAAAGATGATAACATAACTTGACTACACATGATAAGAGCTTTAAAGTTGCCTTGTATATGATAAATTGTATAGTTCAAGTTTAAAATGATTTCAAAAATAAACTTGAAAATATTTTTAAACCAAGTGAGAAAAGAAACTCTGAAGATTTAAGATGACACGTTTATGTTCATTATGTCTCTAAACATAAGTCTTATATGTTAAACATAACGGAAGTTGATTTATATGTGCTATATTGCATCATTCATGAAAAAAAATTGATGATTTCAAAGGCAACTCGAGCTTGTTTTCGAACTTAAGTTGCATTACATTTGAGTATTTAGATTCTAAAGGCTTGAGATGCCATGTTATGTTTTACTATATCCCTAAACATAATTCGTAAGTGATGGACATAAAGAGAATTTAATCAAACATAAGTTTTAAGCATGTTTTAAAGTGTTAAACGATATGAATATGTATGAGCATGTGTAGTACAGATTATGTGACCTCTTTATGCGAACATAAGGCTAATTAGTACACCTAGTGATTACATGACCCTATTTGGCTTTGATTTCGTGAAAATCATAAACTAAAGTCCCTTGTGGCGCCTCCAAAATTAGGTATACATCACCCATCTTGGGTCGTCAGATACATAGTACAGAATACAAATACAACTTACTAATACAACTGTCGTGTACAATACGACAAAACATAAACTGTGAGTTTGAATACAAATATTATCTTCTAGAGAGTATTCATACTCAAAAAGAGTCCTCGTTACATTTATTAACACACCATTACATAGAATAGTGAGGACTACTAACTAATACTATCATTCGGACCATCACTCCATTCCCCGACTTGCCCCAACTACGTTCTCATTTTCTGAAGAGAACAGTGAAAGAAAGGGTGAGCTCAACTAGCCCAGTAAGAAATATTATGACTAAGATAATGCAGAATAAATTATCATTAGCCTTCAACAATGTTAAACTGATAAAATACAATAGACATCAAGTTTAACTGTAGCGGAATAAGCAATCCATTAAAAGAGTCAAGTAGAAAATAAACTCTACTATCTTTTATGATTTAAAAGATTTTCCAACACTGTGATCGCTGAGACTCAGCTTAATAAAATAATCCACATCATTGAATCACCCCTGCACTACGACCAAGGATATTCGTATATTCATTAATGGTCATGATCATGCCAACAACTGTCCATCAACACACTACGGGCCAATGAGGACTTTTACCACATCATTTGTAACATTACGGTCATGATTATACCGAATAATCCCTGGTCATAATCATACCAAGTCCATCTATGCACTACAGGCCACAGATGACTTTTAACATTTTATAAACATGAGGATGATGACAATGATATAAGAATTCAATAAAACAAGTTCAAGAATTAATTTATCCAAGAATTAACAACGTCCAAATTGTCAACATGATATTGCTTTGTGGAGTAAAATTCAAGAATGCTTAGAAGAATATTTTCATGAAAAGATACTGGATGAAACGCAATTATCAAGGATATTCCACAAATTTCATAGAGTATAGAAGTCAAAACTTAACCAATTGAGTACAATAAAAAATGGAAGAACAAAAGAAATCACCATGCATGCGATTGACCGCACAAACAGGTTATTCCAACAGAATAATAAATAATGAAACCAGGTCCGGCGTAAACGCACAGACAGGATATTCCGACAGAATAATAAATAATGGAACCAGGTCCGGTGTAAAACACACAGACATGATATTCCGACAGAATAATAAATAATGGAACCAGGTCCGGTGTAAAACACACAGACAGGATATTCCAACAGAATAATAATAAAAATGGAACCAGGTCCGGTGTAAAACACACAGACAGGATGTTCCAACAGAATAATAATAAAAACGGAACCAGGTCCGGTGTAAAACACACAGACAGGATGTTCAAACAGAATAATAGAAGAATGTCACCAAGTATAGGGTAGACCACGTATACAGGTTATTCTAACAGAATAATAAGAAATGGAATAACAACAGTTCTCTTCATGAATAAGAAAGAATAACACCCCTTACCGTTTTAAAGATGAGCTGCAATAAGGAAGTAGTTAAGTAGCAGAATACTCTTCTTCTCTCTCCCTATAGTTTCTCTCTCTAGAGTTCAGTGAATTCGTAAGAAATAATGAAGGAATGAGCTGCTATTTATAGAAAAATAGAATGCATAGTAACTAATCCATGAACGGTCCAGATTGATTACTTTAATCTGACGGTCCATATTTAAAGAAAAATCTTTTAAATAAAATATAATATATTATATTTATAGAATAACTTTAATAAAGTATTCTGTTTTATATAAAAAGATGTTTCTGTTTTATTACGTTAATAATACGAATAAAACAAAACGTCATTATCGCTAAATAATTCATATTATTAACTGACAATAATTGAATAAAACTGAGTGACTTCTCACGTAAGCATTAATAATCAATACTGTGTGCTACTATGCAACCACACGTATTACTATACTTTTACTACCGAGTAGTTCAACAGGAACAATGGTAAAATTTCCGCTGTTATTTTTAATAAAATATTTTTATCGTTTTCTCAATCCGACAATAATTCCGTTGTGGGGTCCACCAATGATTGTGTCGTTGTACGAATATTCCCTGTTAAAACGAATATTCCCCGACCAATCGAATATTATATAACAACTTGCGTACTTTGTAAAATTTATAAATATTACCCACAACTATAACATTATATCAAATTAACTCCATAATATTCAAAAATGATATTTATAGAAAATTCTTCTTTATTTATAAAAGTTGGGGTCTTACATCCCTAACATATATGGTTGATCTTGAAGTGGTCATACAAGTATGTAAAGACCTCTAGTGTGTATGCATGAGAAGTATAAGAGTCTAAGTGTGTTAAAGTTTGGACTGAAACTAGGAGTGCAAAAGCTCAACCTTGGTCTGGCCAGGGGACAGCGCAGTTGCACCGTCCCTAAGCCTAGACATGGCGCAGCTGCGCCATCCTGCAGTCATGAATAGTTTCTATTTTTGATCTGAAATTCAAAGCGTACTTATATGATTACTTTAAACTGCAATATGTGACCAATATGCTATGTAATGTGTAAGAAACATGCTATGTGATAAAGATTAATGGACTTTCAAATGATAAAGTCCAAAGGAATGTTTTCAAGATATAAAGCAACGATACATTATTTGAATTTGTAATCTGATTTGTGCTATGAAAATATAGGATAGGTGATGTGGTATGAAGTTACAACTAAGTTAGACGTTTATGTGTACATTTGAACTTACCTATATGAGTTTTGAATGTGTCGAATACATAGCAAGTCAAGTGTGTGATAGCTATATATGAATGTTGATGTCAAGTGCGAGTGGTTAAGGTATACCTATACATACCTAGCTATTCTAAGAGTATGATGAGAAAGTGAAGTGTAGGTTTTACAAACCCAGTTAGGAAATAATATTTGTTCTTATATTAAGAACGTATGTAATGTATGATTGATGGATATGAATCCATGATTATATAACTGTGTAAGAATACACGAAGTGCAGATAAGCTTTAAGCAGTTAAGTCGTAGTTGATAAACTACGAATCAGGCAAGTCTTTCAGTTCCTATTTGATATATGAATTCTATAACTGTTAGTTGAGCTATATTATGCCATGAGAATGTTGATATATATATATATATATATATATATATATATATATGAAATGCATATGAGATATATATGAAATATGGAAGTGGATTTGATGATATGCTTGTGAAGCCTGTTATGTGTGAAGTAACATGCGTAGTAAATATTAATTGATTATGAATGCATGAACTGAATATACTATTATATGCTATGTGCTGTATAAAAACTGTTAGAATTGTTGGGCTGTCGAGCTCACCCTTGCAAATAACCACTTTTGTAGGTTAAGGACTCACGGTAAAGTTACGTGCTACTTGATTGATAAAGTTTAATAGCATCGAAGGAGATTTATTTATATGCTCTTGAACCATGTTTAGGTTCTAGGAGACGTACATGATAGTAGTTTACTATATGTAATACATGTTAGCTTGTAAAGTTGTACTAGGCGGTACATAGAGGAATTCGAATTGAGATGTAAAAATTTATACAGTAATTCAAATAGAATGAATCATAACATAATTTGATTCAAGGGTATATAATTGATTAAAGTTAAGATATCAATAAAAGATTTATTTTCAAAGGAGATTAAAAAAGTTTAAATTATTCCGCATATTTATATAACATCGAATATGATGTAAGACATAAATGGTAAATGTAAGACCCCAAATTTTATGAAATAAAAGCATTCAATTTTTCTTATAATTACTATTCAGTAAATGGTTAAATTGATAAATGTTAAAGTTAAGGGTGATATATGATTTTTTTTTCAAAATACACAAGTGGTTATAAAATATTCATTGTTGTCGGGGAATATTCGTTTGGTCGTGGAATATTCTTTATGTCGGGGAATATTCGTACGACGGCGCAGCCATTTGTGGGCCCCATAACAGAATAACTGTCGGATGAAGAAAACGACAAATTTAAGTTTTTACAAATAACGGCGTAGTTGTTACCGTTAACACTGTTGGAATATCCGGTGGTTAAAATACAGTAATACGCGTTATTGTACAGTAGCACACGGTATTGCATAGTATTTTTGAAATTATTGCTTCTTACGTAAGAAGGCACTACTCAATAATTGTTACAGTAATTACTGTTCAATATTTTATTTTATTGATTCAATAATTGCTACGTTAAAATTTTATATTATTGTTGTTCAATAATTGTCACTGCAAAGTATTTCCCATTATCAGATCAATAATTCATATTATTTGAATAATATTATTAGATAAAATTATTGGCAATGTCTAGAAAGTTCTGTCTAAGGAGAGGTTTGGTCACCTAATTGCGCGCCAGTAAGGAGAAATTCTTATTGGAAAGCCCCCTCTTTCCTGGGAACGGTCTGGTTGTCATAAATGTGATTCTGTAATATTATTTGTGAATAATTAATTATTGATTCATATGATATGGAAACATTTATTTTATGTGGATATAAATGAGGGATATATTTTTGTGGTTAAAAATGAAGGAGTTAATGTTGAAGTGTTTTATTTGTATTTTTGTCGGAACGGAGGTATTGAAAATCAAATTAGGGTTTTTAAGATATTTTGCGAGGGTTATAATTTTTAATCTGACCGTTGGATCGTGATAATATTTGGATATGTTATACATATATAAGTTGAGTATATATCCACAAATTTTGAACCGTTAAAAATGAACGTATGATTTGTTATGAATTTTACGAGATGACTGGTTCAGAAATTGTTGAATTTTTGGAGTTAATCATTTTGGTGGAAAATTCTAGAATTGGTGGGCCCCACTCTTGGTTGGTGAAGAAATGTGCTGAGATTTTTATTCAAATGTGGTGGGTGGAAATAGTAGCAGGTAAAGCCATCAGGTTACAGGTTAAGTCTGCTTCGACGTGCTAACATTTTCCTATAAATAGAGGGCTAAGTTAGAATTAAAAATCACACCAGAAACATAAGCTTTATCTCTTTCTCTCTCTATATTATGAAGCATATTTTGTGAGTTTTTAGATACTTTGAGAGTTGCTATTCAGTGCAAGGTTACTTCGGCTTTACATTCCGGTCAGAAATACTGCTCTTTTGAGGTAAGAGATAGTAAGAGATTTTAAGGGTTATTATATTTTTGCAGTTCGTACTTTTCAGACCTTCAGAAAATTCTGAAAAAAAATTGAAATGATATTTTGATGAGTTTTATTGATTGTGTCCAAAAATGGTGATTTTTGGATTTATAGATTAAGAGTTATGAATTTTATGAGAAAAGACTATTTTAAAAGTAACCGCTTATAACTCCTTGTGGTTAACTCTAAAATTGATGAAATTTTTATTAGAAGTATATCTATATAATATTAGTGTACTCTGTGAATTTCAAAATTTTTGGATAAAATTATAATTTATGATAAATGTCTAAATATTCGGCTGTTTTGGCCATATGAAAAATAGTAAATGAGTTTTAAAAATTCTGAGAAAAATATATGTTCAATATGGGACTATATTATGCTAAATTTTAGAAAAAAAATATTTTTAGAGCTGATTTGGTATTTTTCATAAAAATAGACTAGTTATGAGTAAATGAATTAAATATGTTATGTGAAGTAAGAAAATTGAAAAATAGGATTTTATGGCTTGAGAATCTATATGAGATATATGCAGATTTTTTATGAGGGTTTTTGTTATTAGTAATAAAATCTTATGAGTTTGACATTTTAGGATGATTAAATGCATTATTTAGTAAAGTGTAAACAATTAAAATAAATTGTTTATAAATTTAAGAAATGTTATTCTTTCAATATCATTATACCGAAATATTGGTATGAATTTTATTGTAGAATTTCTACCTTTTTGTGTCGGGGTTAATATTCACGAGTTACTATTCACGAGTTACTATTCATGATAAAATTGGTTTCTTTTTCTAACCAAATTATAGTTGATTTATGAATATTACTCTTGAGATTAAAACTATATGTTGATCATATTATTTTTATTATCATATATAACATTTTTATAACCCTGATGTTGAAATTCTCTTTCACTTGAGTGTAAAGATGGGTACATTGTTGGTGTGATCATGACTATGAGTTCTCTTTGGCCAATAGTGCAAAGTTGAATTGTTGACTGGTATGATCATGACCATTAAATTTATAACTGAATATCTTTAGCTTAAGTGTAAAGGTGAATTAATCAACATGGTTATAATTATTGTTTATATAATTCTGAAATGATTATATATTTCTTTGAGATATTAATATATTTGGCCTATAGTGCAAATATGAACTGTTGAAGAATATCTTTGGCCTGTAGTGCAAAGATGAATTATTGATGAATATCTTTGGCATGTAGTACAAAGATGAACTGTTGATGAATATCTTTGGCCTGTAGTGCAAAGATGAATTATTGATGAATATCTTTGGCCTGTAGTGCGAAGATGAACTGTTGTTGAATATCTTTGGTCCGTAGTGCAAAGATGGTTTGTTGATGAATATCTTTGGCCGTAGTGCGAAGATGGATTTATTAGCATGATTATGAACAGGAACTGTGATTTGGTATAACCATGATCTTTGATGTTTCAGGTAAAGACAGGTGATGAAAATATTCTTCGTCCTGGGTGCGAAGAGAAATTTAGAATCACAATTATGTTTATGAGTTATTCATATGATTGTGGAAAGGAACTGTTGAGTGATGTTACAGGGATTAAACATTGTTGGTGGATTTTTAACATGGAGAAGATAATAGACTTTATAGTCTATTTGACTCTTCTAATGGATTGCTCGTTCCGCTGCAACTATGGTTAAAAAAATTTATCATCTACCATATGTTCTAAATCTCTGATTTAATTCTGTTGAAGGCTATTGATAACTTATTTATCTTTAGTAATGATATTCTTTACTGGGCTAGTTGTGCTCACCCTTCTGTTTCACAATTCCTTTCAGGTAATAAGAGTGTAGCTGGGTCGAGCGGGGGTAACAGGAGAATAGAACGGTGGTCATCATTTAGTAGTTATATTTGGTGAATCATCTATGGTGAAGCGAACCCAACGTTGGAAGAGTGTTTTGTCACTATCATACAAGATGTCTAATGACATACAACCTCGTGTCATCATAAGACAGGGTTGTGCTCATCCACTTGCTGAGTATCTTTACGAGCACTACCTATATAATCTTGGTGTTTGTTTGAAGTATAATTTTTAATTAGAGACAGTGGAGATAATGATATGTCAAGAGAAGACTCACTATTGGGAAGAATATGATAGAAAACTTTTCGTTTTTCTTTGGGATTTATTGGGTCAACCAAGGATAATTCTGTGGCCATATGATATCTATCATAACCTAGATGCATGGCCTTCCATGTACGAAGGTTTCCTTGAGCACTTCCCAAAGATTCTAATTTCTAAAACAGTTTTTGACTATACATTTATGTAAGGTATCATTGTGAGGTGTTGTCCACGATTGGGACATGAGTCACATTTGGTATATATTTGTATCCAAACTCACAGCATATGTGTTGTTGTATTTAGCACGATAATTGTTGTAATAAAGTTGTAGTTATTTTCTGTACCATGTATTTGGCGACTCAGAATAGGTTGGATGGAATGGACCTGTTTTGGGGTTGTCACAGTTGGTATCAGAGCTTAGGGATATGATCTCTGGCGGAGATCGGGGAATATAACTAAGAGGGGAGAGATGAGTAAATCCTTTGCTAGTGTGTCCTACCTAAGCTTAATTGTTGGTTGGTCATAATATATAGATATTATGCGATACGTTAATTTGCTTAATTAACCTTTGTTTTATGGCAGTATTTGAGAATGGCAGCTGAGAATGCTAACAATGGAGTGAATGAGACTGTGTGGATACCTCTAATCAATAATCATGATAATGTGATGTCAGATGAAGAAGGAATTAAAGAAATCCATGTGGTGAGTGAAGAATTAATAGTTGCACCCGAAATGGTCGTAGAGGTAACAGCTGAGAGTGAGGAAGAAGATGAAGAAGAGGTACCTGAGGAGAGTTTGTTAGAGGTATTATATGATCAAAATGTAGAATTGCAAAATCGTATTCATGAGTTAGAAGAGCAGGCTGAAGAACGACAGGCGGTCGTTGAGCAAAAGGATGCAACAATTCAAGTTTGTGTTACCCGATATGTGATGCTTGAACAGAAGCATTCTTTGGCAGAGTATAAGATGAATCATTTCACGCAAGTTTTATCCCTTCTTTATACATTTCTTACATTATTTCTTATTGTTCAAACTCTATTTGAGCTTATTCTTTCATTAGCTTCACCTTCCTTCTTTAAGGTTATAGCCTAAGGTACCCCTACCTAAGGTTTATAACCTACAGCTTTGATACCAACTGTAACAACCCAAAAATTCATACAATTTAATTCTCGACTTCGGTCGTTAATAACACATTCAACCTCTAATTTTATATCATTAAACGATAACACAACCATTGAAATTTGCGGAATAATTAAAATTTTCTATTACAAACTATCCTCGTTCCCAAAACCTTCAACCTTTACATCTAAATATCTCAGAATCATTTTAATACTACAATAGTTTACATTCGCAAAATAATATTACAATTCAACATTAATACATTATTCGAAACATTAGACATGGTTTACAAGAATAACAACTTAGCTAGGATATTAAATCTTCATATATAACTTTTGATCCATAACAATCAAGTAGCACATAACGTTTCCTCCAATTCTTGAATCTGCAAAAATGGTTATTTGCAAGAATGAGCTCGACAGCTCAGCAAAAGTCTAAAAGTTTTCATGCATCACGTAGCACATAATAACATGCTCAACATACAAGAATAATCATAAACAAACATAGCATACATGTTTAGTTCACATAACAACTACAACGATTGAGTTCCTTACTCAATTAACATTCATAGTTCAATCATCATAGTCATAGATTGACTTTCACATTTCATACTTTTGACATATATAATACACCATACACTAAAATTTTAAAGCAGATCATCATCAAGTTCACATAGCAAAAAGGAACTGAAAGACTTGCCTTTATCGGCGTTTTACCAACACGCTAATACTTCGCGTCCTTGCACAACCTACACTGTATGCGAGATTGATAATAAATAAAATCAATACTCAATCTCATGGTCAAATTTATTCTAAGACCTTACTTTATCTTATTATCCTTTATAATATCTTTATAAACATCTAACTGTGTTTTATATGCAACTAGATTTTATTTTAATTTTCATCACCACACATGCTAGACTATCTCACTTGTAGTTTAATGTACGTATATCACACCATTTTATTTTTACCAATTTGGTTTCAAAAATGCATATTCAACACATTGTTTACATGTTTAATTTTCTTTCATAAATCAAAAATTACCCTTTTCGATTTCTTTCTATTATTATTCTTGTATTATCATTTTTTTCATACTTAGATATCCAATATTAGCCATTAGTTAGACACTTTGTATACCAAAGTTTAGAAACACTATTACTTTAAGGCATTTTATCGAGCACGTTATGTGCACATATTAACTTATCTCAACTCTTGATCTTAAATGGTTAATTATGCATAGAATATGATAACACATATCTATATTCATTACATACGTCAAAACATATTTTTAATCATCAAAATATACCATCACCCAAAATCTTAATTCAAACATAATTATAAAACTTCATCTTCACAATTTTTTTTAACAAAACGTTGTTTTCATTTTTAACGTATCTCCTTCGTTACATGTCCGTTTTTGTTCCTTCTTATATAGAATTAACCCTTACTCAGTGTACTACAACCTCATCTAGGCTTTAAAGTCAGACCCTTATCCATCTAAACCAGATTCTGCAATTCATCAACTAGTATAGAAAATTTCATTTTCTGGACATCCTTACTAAACAATTTATTTCGGACATGATCCGGTCCATAAAATGGCTCAATCTCGCGAGTCTAGCTAGTAAACGTCCATATCTACAACTTTGCAGTTTTAAGTTTCTTCAGATTCAAAACACACGAATTTATATGAATTTTTCAAAGTCAGAAACCGTAACAGTTTTGATTTTCTGGACAGATTATTTTCCCTTCGGACCAGCCTTACTAAAACAGACATTACGAAAAATCTACAAAGAGTTTTCATGTGATTCCACTTTCAGAATATAGATTACTTCCATATCTTCGATTTGATATAAGGCTCATTTTCTAACTCATTATACCCAAAGAGATATGAATTTCACAAGATATGTCCACAATTACTCAAAACCTACGAATTTTGTTCTTCAAATTTACTTTCCATTTCATTTTCTTTCTTGAATCCTCTTGTTTAATTCTTGATAATCCAAGATTAAACCAATACAAACAAGATTAAGCATGATCTATTACCCTAGAGCATAAATCTACCCAAAAATCAAAGATTAAATAAGAGTTTAGAAGTTACCTTCTTCTAACTTTTTCTTTTTCTTTTAGCTCATCTCAATTCCTCTATCTCTCTAGATTTCTCATTACAACTTTTATATAACCATTATCCTACATTTGAAGAACATAAAATATAATTAAATAAAGAATTTAGATTATAGTCTTATTAGTATGAATTTAAGAGAGAGATGAAGATGATGATGATGGGACTTGTTTTGTCTTCTCAAAGCTTTCCCTTCTTCTTCTTTTTCTTCCTCTTCTTTTTCTTCCTTTTTCTTCCTATTCTTCTTCTCCTACAACTCTCTCTAACTCTCTTCTTCTTTCTTTGGTTTATTTTCTAAAACTAACATACTAACTTGTAGTATATACATATAATATACAATACTAGTAATATATAATATATGTAACTCCTAGTAATTATTAGATATACTAATTACTAGTTTATACATAGGTTACACCAATTTGAACTTGAAAAACCTAAGACCATGTTTGGCAAATACTCATTATTTTAATTAATCAATAGCTTAACATCAATCAATCTCATCGAATTGTCACATAATTATATTTACTTGTTAATTATAATTTTGTATAACAATCACCACATAACTCATCTAATTTAATTACCTCAATTAAATTAGAACTATAACATAAAAGTATTATATTAATTAAATTAAATACTAAATATTCATTTAATTAATCTGCTACACTTAATTACCTTACTCTATAATCAAAACAAAATTTATTTATTTAACTCATTAAATAATTCAATTAAACATTTATATATATTAAAAATTAATATATAACATTCTCTTCACATCAATTCACATATTCTACAATATATGACATACACATACTCACACCCAACATATCTCATAAATAATAATTTTATTTATAAAATTCTCATTTATAAATTCTAAAAATTTGGGACGTCACAATTACTATTCAGTAAATGGTTAAATTGATAAATGTTAAAGTTAAGGGTGATATATGATTTTTTTTTTTCAAAATACACAAGTGGTTATAAAATATTCATTGTTGTCGGGAAATATTCGTTTGGTCGTGGAATATTCTTTCTGTCGAGGAATATTCGTACGACGGCGCAGCCATTTGTGGGCCCCATAACAGAATAACTGTCAGATGAAGAAAACGATAAATTTGAGTTTTTACAAATAACGGCGTAGTTGTTACCGTTAACACTGTTGGAATACCCGGTGGTTAAAATACAGTAATACGCGTTATTGTACAGTAGCACACGGTATTGCATAGTATTTTTGAAATTATTACTTCTTACGTAAGAAGGCACTACTCAATAATTGTTACAGTAATTACTGTTCAATATTTTATTTTATTGATTCAATAATTGCTACATTGAAATTTTATATTATTGTTGTTCAATAATTGTCACTGCACAATATTTTCCATTATCAGATCAATAATTCATATTATTTGAATAATATTATTAGATAACATTATTGGCAATGTCTAGAAAGTTCTGTTTAAGGAGAGGTTTGGTCACCTAATTGCGAGCCAGTAAGGAGAAATTCTTATTGGAAAGCCCCCTCTTTCCTGGGAACGGTCTGGTTGTCATAAATGTGATTCTGTAATATTATTTGTGAATAATTAATTATTGATTCATATGATATGGAAATATTTATTTTATGTGGATATAAATAAGTGATATATTTTTGTGGTTAAAAATGAAGGAGTTAATGTGGAGGTGTTTTATCTGTATTTTTATCGAAATGGAGATATTAAAAATCAAATTAGGGTTTTTAAGATATTTTGCGAGGGTTATAATTTTTAATCCGACCGTTGGATTGTGGAAATATTTGGATATGTTATACATATATAAGTTGAGTATATGTCCACAAATTTTAAACCGTTAAAATGAACGTATGATTTGTTATAAATTTTACGAGATGACTGGTTCAGAAATTGTTGAATTTTCGGAGTTAATCATTTTGGTGGAAAATTCTAGAATTGGTGGGCCCCACTCTTGGTTGGTGAAGAAATGTGCTGAGATTTTTATTCAAATGTGGTAGATGGGAATAGTAGCAGGTAAAGCCATCAGGTTGCAGGTTAAGTCTGCTTCGGCGTGCTAACATTTTCCTATAAATAGAGGACAAAGTTAGAATTGAAAATCACACCAGAAACATAAGCTTTATCTCTTTCTCTCTCTATATTATGAAGTATATTTTGTGAGTTTTTAGATACTTTGAGAGTTGCTATTCAGTGCAAGGTTCCTTCGGCTTTACATTCCGGTCAGAAATACTGCTCTTTTGAGGTAAGGGATAGTAAGGGATAGTAAGGGATTTTAAAGGTTATTATGTTTTTGCAGTTCGTACTTTTCAGACATCTAGAAAATTCTGAAAAAAAAATTGAAATGATATTTTGATGAGTTTTATTGATTGTGTCCAAAAATGGTAATTTTTGGATCTATAGATTAAGAGTTATGAATTTTATGAGAAAAGACTATTTTAAAAGTAACCGCTTATAACTCCTTGTGGTTAACTCCAAAATTGATGAAATTTTTATTGGAAGTATATCTATTTAATATTAGTGTACTCTGTGAATTTCGGAATTTTTGGATAAAATTACAATTTATGATAAATGTCTAAATATATGGCTGTTTTGGCCATATGAAAAATAGTAAATGAGTTTTAAAAATTCTGAGAAAAATATATGTTCAATATGGGACTATATTATGCTAAATTTCAGAAAAAAAAATATTTTTGGAACTGATTTGGTATTTTCATAAAAATAGACTAGTTATGAGTAAATGAATTAAATATGTTATGTGAAGTAAGAAAATTGAAAAATAGGATTTTATGGCTTGAGAATCCTATATGAGATATATGCAGATTTTTGATGAGGATTTTTGTTATTGGTAATGAAATCTTATGAGTTTGACATTTTAGGATGATTAAATGCATTATTTAGTAAAGTGTAAACAATTAAAATAAATTGTTTATAAATTTAAGAAATGTTATTCTTTCAATATCATTATACCGAAATATCGGTATGAATTTTATTGTGGAATTTCTACCTTTTTGTGTCGGGGTTACTATTCACGAGTTACTATTCATGACAAAATTGGTTTCTTTTTCTAACCAAATTATAGTTAATTTATGAATATTACTCTTGAGATTAAAACTATATGTTGATCATATTATTTTTATTATCATATATAACATTTTTATAACCCTGATGTTAAAATTCTCTTTCACTTGAGTGTAAAGATGGGTAGATTGTTGGTGTGATCATGACTATGAGTTCTCTTTGGCCAATAGTGCAAAGTTGAATTGTTGACTGGTATGATCATGACCATTGAATTTATAACTGAATATCTTTAGCTTCAGTGTAAAGGTGAATTAATCAACATAGTTATAATTATTTTTTATATAATTCTGAAATGATTATATATTTCTTTGAGATATTAATATATTTGGCCTATAGTGCAAATATGAACTGTTGAAGAATATCTTTGGCCTGTAGTGCAAAGATGAATTATTGATGAATATCTTTGGCATGTAGTACAAAGATGAACTGTTGATGAATATCTTTGGCCTGTAGTGCAAAGATGAATTATTAATGAATATCTTTCGCCTGTAGTGCGAAGATGAACTGTTGTTGAATATCTTTGGTCCGTAGTGCAAAGATGGTTTGTTGATGAATATCTTTGGCCGTAGTGCGAAGATGGATTTATTAGCATGATTATGAACATGAACTGTGATTTGGTATAACCATGATCTTTGATGTTTCAGGTAAAGACAGGTGATGAAAATATTCTTCGTCCTGGGTGCGAAGAGAAATTTAGAATCACAATTATGTTTATGAGTTATTCATATGATTGTGGAAAGGAACTGTTGAGTGATGTTACAGGGATTAAACATTGTTGGTGGATTTTTAACATGGAGAAGATAATAGACTTTATAGTCTATTTGACTCTTCTAATGGATTGCTCGTTCCGCTGCAACTATGGTTAAAAAAATTTATCATCTACCATATGTTCTAAATCTCTGATTTAATTCTGTTGAAGGCTATTGATAACTTATTTATCTTTAGTAATGATATTCTTTACTGGGCTAGTTGTGCTCACCCTTCTGTTTCACAATTCCTTTCAGGTAATAAGAGTGTAGCTGGGTCGAGCGGGGGTAACAGGAGAATAGAACGGTGGTCATCATTTAGTAGTTATATTTGGTGAATCATCTATGGTGAAGCGAACCCAACGTTGGAAGAGTGTTTTGTCACTATCATACAAGATGTCTAATGACATACAACCTCGTGTCATCATAAGACAGGGTTGTGCTCATCCACTTGCTGAGTATCTTTACGAGCACTACCTATATAATCTTGGTGTTTGTTTGAAGTATAATTTTCAATTAGAGACAGTGGAGATAATGATAAGTCAAGAGAAAACTCACCATTGGGAAGAATATGATAGTAAACTTATGTTCCCTCTTACTCATTCGAGTCTGACTTCACAGAGAAGGCGAAAGTTCAGGTTCTTAATATGAATGTAAATATTAATATTATTAATGATTAATAATAATATTAGTAATAGTAATTATCATGCTTAATATTATTCAGGCCCAAGATATAGCGGAAGGGTACATCCCCACCACCCAGGCTTATGTGCCCTCCTACTCATTCGAGTCTGGCTTCATAGAGCAGACAAAATTACAGGTATTATTCCCTCTTAATTTTATCTTATAAAAATATTAATATTATTAAAATTTTCAGGTACATGATATAACTTGTGGGTACATCCCCAATCCCACCACGCAGGCTTATGTTCCCACCCAGCCATTTGAGACTGGCTTCATAGAGCAGACGGGTAAATAGGTACTATTATTCTCATGTTATTATTATGAAATATGTGACGACCCCAAAATAGGTCCATTCCACCCAACCCATTCTGAGTCGTCAAATACATGGTACAGAAAACAACTACAACTTTATTACAACAATTGTCGTGCAAAATACAACAACACATATGCTGTGAGTTTAGATACAAATATATACCAAATGTGACATTAGACACCATCATGTATCAGCACCTCACAAAGGTACCTTACATAAAGGTACAGTCAAAAACTATTTTAGAAACTAGAATCTTTGGGAAGTGCTCAAGGAAACCTTCGTACATGGGAGGCCACGCTTCTAGGTTATGATAGATATCATATGGCCACAGAATTATCCTTGGTTGACTCAATAGACCCCAAAGAAAAATGAGAAGGTTACTATCATATTCTTCCCAATGGTGAGTCTTCTCTTGACTTATCATTATCTCCACTGTCTCTAATTGAGAATTATACTTCAAACAAACACCAAGATTATATAGGTAGTGCTCGTAGATATACTCAGCAAGTGGATGAGCACAACCCTGTCTTATGATGACACGAGGTTGTATGTCATTAGACATCTTGTATGATAGTGGCAAAACACCCTTCCAACGTTGGGTTCGCCACACCCTATTTTCTTCACCAAATATAACTACTAAATGATGACCACCGTTCTATTCCCTTGTTACCCCCGCTCGAACCAGCTACACTCTTATTACCTGAAAGGAATTGTGAAGCAAAAGGGTGAGCACAACTAGCTCAGTAAAGAATATCATGACTAAAGATAAATAAATTATCAATAGTCTTCATCAATAATAAATCAGAGATTTAGAACATATGGTAGATGATAAAAAATTTCAACCATAGTTGCAGCGGAACATGCAATCCATTAGAAGAGTCAAATAGACTATAAAGTCTATTATCTTCTCCATGTTAAAAATCCACCAACAATGTTTTATCCCTGTAACATCAATCAATAATTCTGGTCCACAATCATATGAATAACTCATAATCATAACTGTAGTTCTAAATTCCTCTTCTTATCCGGGACGATGATAATTTTCATCACCTATCTTTACCTGAAACATCAAAGATCATGGTTACACCAAATCACATTTCCTGTTCATAATCATACTAATAACTTCATCTTTGCACTACGTCCAAAGATATTCATTTGTATCACCAGTTGCTCATGTTTATCTCAACATCTGTTCATCTTTGCACTACTGGCCAAAGATATTCAACAACATGTCATCTTTGCACTACGGGCCAAAGATATTCATCAACAATTCATCTTTGCACTACAGGCCAAAGATATTCATCAATATTTCATCTTTGCACTACAGGCCAAATATATTAATATCTCAAAGAAATATATAATCATTTCAGAATTTATATAAACAATAATTATAACCATGTTGATCAATTCACCTTTGCACTTAAGCTAAAGATATTCACTTATAAATTCAATGGTCATGATTGTAAGACCCCAACTTATTAATGAATAAAATCAAATTTTCTCTAAATATTATTGTGAATAATAAGGGGTTAATTTGATATAATACTTTGGTTATGGGTGAAATGTGCAAATTTTGTAAAATAAGCAAGTGGTTATAAAATATTTATTTTTGGTCGGTGAATATTCGGTTGGTCGTAGAATATTCTTGCTGTCAGGGAATATTCGTACGACGACGCAGCCTTGTGTGGGCCCCATAACGGAAAGCGATTGGATGAAGAAAACGACAAGTATAAGTTGTTTATAAATAACGGCGTAGTTGTTACCGTTAATACTGTTGGAATACCCGGTGGTTAAAATACAGTAGCACACGGTATTGCACCAATTATTGATTCTTACGTAAGAAGGCACTACTCAATAATTGTTACAGTAGTTATTATTCAATATTTTATTTTATTGATTCAATAATTGCTGCGTTGATATTTTATATTATTGTTGTTTTAATAATTGTTGCTGCACAGTATTTTCATTTATCAGATCAATAATTCATATTATTTGAATAATATTATTAGATAACATTATTGGCAATGTCTAGAAAGTTTTGTCTAAGGAGAGGTTTGGTCATCTAATTGCGCGCCAGTAAGGAGAAATCCTTATTGGAAAGCCCCCTCTTTCCTGGGAACGGCCTGGTTGTCATAAATGTGATTCTGTAATATTATTTGTGAATAATTAATTATTGATTCATATGATAAGGAAATATTTATTTTATGTGGATATAAATGAGGGATATATTTTTGTGGTTAAAAATGAAGGAGTTAATGTTGAGGTTTTTGTCAGTATTTTTGTCGGAATGGAGGTATTAAAAATCAGGGTTTTTGAGATAGTTTGCGGGGGTTATAATTTTTAATCCGACCGTTGGATCGTGGTAATTTTTGGATATGTTATACATATATAAGTTGAGTATATGTCCACAAATTTTGAACCGTTAAAAATGAACGTATGATTTATTACGAATTTTACAAGATGACTGGTTCAGAAATTGTTGAATTTTCGGAGTTTATCATTTTGGTGGAAAATTTTAGAATTGGTGGGCCCCACTTGTGGTTGGTGAAGAAATGTGCTGAATTATATTTTAAATGTGGTGGGTGGGAATAGTAGCAGGTAAAGCCATCAGGTTGCAGGTCAAACCTACCAAAATTTTCCTATAAATAGAGGGCTAAGTTAGAATTGAAAATCACACCAGAAACAAGTTTTCTCTCTTTCTCTCTCTAGATTATTGAGTGTATTTTGTGAGTATTTAGATACTTTGAGAGTTTCTATTCATCAGAGCAAGTTTCTTTCAGCCTTATACCGATATTCCGACCAGAAGTACTGATATTTTGAGGTAAGGGATATTATTTTCTTCTTAATGATATTATTTTCTTCAATATCATTATGCTGAAATATTGATATGAGTTTTTATCAAATTTGGAACTTTTTGTGTCGGGAGTTACTATTCACGTATACGGCACTATTCACAAATACGGCACTATTCACCGAAAAATAAAATTTTCCCTTTTTGTCCAAGATGTCTATTATGGTTACTATCTTTGATTGTATCCATGTTTTGATCTTTATTTTTGAATTCTGCTTCACAATTGATTATTATGAAGTATTATTGATCTTGGATAAACTGTTATACGAATCCCTACTATTTGTCCTTCTGTCTCATTGGATTCGTTCTCTTTAAGATATTTTTCATTATCCTCAGTCCTAAATGATGATATTACTGAATATCTTTGGCCTGTAGTGCAAAGATGTATAATTACTTGATGAATATCTTTGGCCTGTAGTGCAAAGATGAACAGGTGTTGAGATGAACATGACCGACTGATGATACAAATGAATATCTTTGGCCTGTAGTGCAAAGATGAATATTTGGTTAAAGATGATTATTAATTGATGTTACAGGGATAAAATATTGATGATGGACTTTTAAATCTTAGAAGATAGTAGAATTCTTTCTCTACTTGACTCTTCTAATGGTTTGCTGTTTCCGCTGCAGTTGTTGATCTAAAACTTGTTGTCGATTATATTTTATCAGATTTTTCCCTGTTGAAGACTAACGATAATTTGTTGTATATTATCTTAGTCATAATATTCTTTACTGGGCTAGTTGAGCTCACCCTTTTCCTTTTTGTTCCATTTTTCTTCTCAGGAGGTGAGAACATAGCAGGATCTAGTCGGGGTATGGAGTGATGGTTCTAGAAAGATGTATTAGCAGTCCTCACTATTTCTGTAAAATAGTGTTTGAATAATTGTAATGAGGATTTATTTGAGTGTGGATATTGTCTAGAAGACAATATTTGTATTTAAACTCACAGTATGTGTTGTCGTATTTTGCACGACAATTGTATTATTGAAGTTGTAGTTTGCTTTCTGTACCATGTATTTGGCGACTCAGAATGGGTGTTGTATACCTATTCTGGGGGCGTCACAGTTGGTATCAGAGCTTAGGGATATGATCCCTGGCTGAGATGTGAGACAAGAACTAGGAGGGGAGAGACGGGGAATTCCTTCGCTAGTATGACCTGACTAAGTTTATTTGGTGTTTATTTGGTCGGTCAGAGTATAGGGATAATATATGACATGACTATTAACCCTTGTTTTATGGCAGTATTTAAGAATGGCAGCTGAGAACGTTAATAATGGAGTAAATCAGACCGTGGAGACACCTTTGATCACCACCCAGGGAAACGTGCAACAGGAAGGCAATATTCCTCCTGTAAACAACGTTACCGAGCAAACGATGAATGATGGAATGTTTAGGAGCTTTTTGCAGTTCATGCAAAATCAGACGAGGGAGACTCGTGTGCAGAATACGGGTGGAAATGATGACAACGCGCGGTTTGTCACAGCTAAGCAGTTCAAAGAATTGGGACCACCAGAATTTAAGGGAAAGCCGGATCCGATCATGGCGGAAACGTGGGTCAAGCAAATTACCAAGATATTTGATGTCTTGGGATGCACGGAGGAACAGAAGGTTCCATTCGCCACATTTATGTTCCGCGGTGAGGCAGACTACTGGTGGGAGTCTGTGAAGCGTACCCAGCCTGACGCACTCAACATGTCCTGGGAAACATTTCAAAAACTGTTCAATGACAAGTACTTTCCTGAAAGTATTCGTCATATGAAGGAGGTTGAGTTTATTAGACTGGAACAAAACAACATGACGGTGTCCCAGTACGAGGCGAAGTTTGCAGAGTTATCCAGGTTTGCACCTCATTTGGTCGAAAATGAGGAACGAATGACAAGGATGTTTCTGAGAGGTCTAAAACCCGAGATTCGGCAATATCTTATCTCTCATAAATTTTCTTTATATTCAGATGTTGTAAACAGGGCTCAATTATTAGAGCGAGATAATGAGTATGTGCAACCGAGGGACCACAACCAGGGTCATACCGGTGGCGGCAGTCATCGAAGCAATGAAAACCAGCAGGGAGGAAAACATTCGGACAAAAGCGGTAACCACTCTGGTGGTAATCGTGGTCGTGATAATAGAAGGAGCGAGTCGGGAGGAGATTTCAAGAAGAGAAGGTACAACAATGATAACGTGAAGACGTCAGCACAAACATCAACTGTTTCTAGGGGAGGAGAACGACCACCGGTCGTATGTTACAAATGTGGGAAAGAGGGACATATCAGCCCAAACTGCCCACAACAATCCAAGGTATGTTATAACTGTGGAAAGGAAGGTCATATAGCTCGAGAGTGTTCTGTAGCAAAACCAAGTTCAGCGGGGATGGTGACTCCAAAAGTTATCCCGGATAAGTCGAAATCAGCGGTTCCTGGAAGGGCGTTTGTCGTTACTGGCCAAAACGCGAGAAACCCGAACGAGGTGATCACGGGTAAGCTAATCTTGAATTCTTGCGAAGTTTATACTTTACTAGATACCGGTTCTACCCATTCTTTTATCTCTCCTGCTTGTGCTCAACGTTTAAACTTGACTCCGGAGAAATTGGACTTTAACTTATCTGTTGAAACTCCGTTGGGTGAAACCTTCGTTACATCTACAGTTTATAAATCTTGCATGATCCAAGTTGGCACTATCACATTACCTGTTGATCTTATCTCTTTAAAGATACTTGCTTTTGATGTGATTTTAGGAATTGATTGGTTAACCACTCATCATGCTAAAATTGATTGTTTTCGTAAGGTTGTTAGTTTTCATATTCCTAACCAACCTGTCATACGAATTCAAACTACTAAACCACTAAAATCAGTCACTGTCATATCAAGCCACAAAGCTATTCGTTTATTGAAAAACGGATGTCAAGCTTTCTTAGCCCATGTTATGGATTTGAACAAAGACAAGTCAGATTTGAATAATATTTCTATTGTTAGAGAATTTTCCGATGTATTTCCTGAAGAACTTCCCGGTCTACCCCCGGAACGAGAAATTGAATTCTTTATTGACCTTGAACCCGGTACAAAGCCCATTTCTAAAACCCCATATCGAATGGCTCCTATTGAACTTCAGGAGTTAAAAGTCCAACTACAGGAGTTGTTGGACATCGGTTTTATTCGTCCTAGTACGTCTCCTTGGGGTGCTCCTGTTTTATTCGTAAAGAAGAAAGACGGGAGTATGCGACTTTGTATTGACTATCGAGAATTGAACCATGTCACCATCAAGAATAGGTATCCGCTACCTCGCATTGATGACCTGTTTGACCAGTTGCAAGGAGCACAATTCTTTTCAAAGATCGATCTTCGTTCTGGATATCATCAGCTGAAGATTAAAACTGAGGATATTCCAAAGACTGCCTTCAGAACTCGGTACGGGCATTATGAATTCTTAGTAATGTCTTTTGGATTGACTAATGCTCCTGCTGCCTTCATGGATATGATGAACCGTGTATTCAAAGAATATTTGGATCAGTTCGTTGTTGTCTTTATTGATGACATCCTCATCTATTCCAAAAGCCGTGAAGATCATGAGCGCCATTTGAAGCTGGTACTGCAAAGGCTTCGTGAAAACAAGCTATATGCCAAACTGAAGAAATGCGAGTTCTGGCTTGAGGAAGTAGCATTCCTTGGGCACGTGGTGTCAAAACATGGAGTATCTGTCGACCCGGCGAAGATTGAAGCCATACAAAGTTGGGAGCAACCGAAGTCGGTAACCGAAGTACGTAGCTTTCTGGGCTTAGCTGGTTATTATCGGAGATTTGTGGAAGGATTTTCTCGAATCGCTACTCCGTTAACTCAGCTGACTCGGAAAGATACAAAATTCGTATGGAGTGAGGAATGCGAGAAGAGTTTCCAAGAACTCAAGAGGAGACTCATTTCGGCACCTGTTTTGACAATACCATCTGGTTCGGATGGATTTGTTATCTACAGCGATGCTTCAGGCAAAGGGTTAGGATGTGTTCTCATGCAACATGGGAAAGTCATAGCCTATGCCTCACGACAACTCAAAGAATATGAGAGGAATTATCCTACTCATGATTTGGAGTTGGCAGCAGTCGTTTTTGCGTTGAAGATCTGGAGACACTACCTGTATGGGGAGAAAGTGGAGATCTATACAGATCATAAAAGCCTCAAATATTTCTTCACCCAAAAGGAACTCAACATGCGGCAACGACGTTGGCTTGAGCTGTTGAAAGATTACGATCATACCATCCAATACCATCCTGGAAAAGCAAACGTAGTAGCTGACGCATTGAGTAGAAGATCATATGCGGGTACGAGTGCAATGTTTTTAACACAAAGGCCCATTTTGTATGACTTGCAAAGGATGGAGATAGAGATGAAGGCTCCAAGTACCCACATGATGATATCAAATATACGAGTAGAACCGACTTTAATCGATAAAGTTAAAGCTGCTCAAGCTACGGATATAGAGCTGATGCGTATGAAGAAGAAAGTGCAAGAAGGTGCTATTCCAGAAGCAAGAATCGATGAAGAAGGAATACTTCGAGTCAACTCCAGACTTTGTGTTCCTAACGATTTTGACTTGAAGCATAGAATAATGATGGAGGCACACAACACACCGTTTGCAATCCATCCTGGGAGTACCAAAATGTATCACGATCTTCGACATACATTTTGGTGGAGCAATATGAAAAGAGAGATCGCGGAGTTTATCTCGAGATGTTTAACTTGTCAACGTGTAAAAGCGGAGCATCAAGTACCAAAGGGTCCATTGCAACCACTTGAGATTCCGAAATGGAAGTGGGAACACATTACTATGGATTTTGTTACAGGTCTTCCCAAGGTTTCTCAAGGCATAGATGCGATTTGGGTTATTGTTGATAGATTAACCAAGTCCGCTCATTTCTTGCCGATACGTGAGACTTATTCCCTTGAACGTCTTGCTAGTATGTACGTGAACGAGATTGTGAGATTGCATGGCATGCCAGTATCCATAGTTTCGGATCGTGACCCAAGATTCACTTCACGATTTTGGGTTAGCTTGCAGAAAGCTATGGGCACGGATTTACGATTCAGTTCAGCATACCATCCTCAAACGGACGGACAATCAGAGAGGACTATTCAAACTCTTGAAGATCTATTAAGACTTTGTGTCTTAGATCTCAAAGGGAGTTGGGATAAGTACCTACCATTGGTGGAATTCTCCTACAACAACAGTTATCAGGCGAGCATAGGTATGGCTCCATTTGAGGCGTTGTATGGAAGAAAATGTCGTTCTCCAGTATGCTGGGACGAGGTGGGTGAAGCAACATTGTTGGGACCAGAATTGGTACGCATTACTACAGAGAAGATCCAAACGATTCGACAACGTATACAAACGGCACAGGATCGACAAAAGAGTTATGCGGATCTTCATCGGAAGGACGTGGAATTTAATATTGGGGATCATGTATTGTTACGTGTTGCACCATGGAAGGGAGTTACAAGATTTGGGAAGAGAGGAAAGCTCAATCCAAGATTTGTTGGTCCATTTGAGATTCTTGAGCGAATAGGAAATGTGGCATATAGACTCGCATTACCTCCAAGCATGTCTCGTGTTCATAATGTTTTTCACATATCTATGCTTCGTAAATATGTTAAAGACCCGAACCACATTATTGAGTTAGAACCAGACGAGATAGCTGAAGATTTAACGTACGAGGAGGTACCTGTTAAGATCTTGGATAGGAAAGAGCATGTCCTACGCACGAAGGTTATACCACAAGTTAAGGTTTTGTGGAGAAACCATGCTATTGAAGAAATGACCTGGGAGTTGGAATCAGAAATGAAAGCGAGGTATCCTCACCTTTTTGAAACATCAGGTACGTACGTCAATTTCGAGGACGAAATTTCATAAGGAGGGGAGGTTGTAAGACCCCAACTTATTAATGAATAAAATCAAATTTTCTCTAAATATTATTGTGAATAATAAGGGGTTAATTTGATATAATACTTTGGTTATGGGTGAAATGTGCAAATTTTGCAAAATAAGCAAGTGGTTATAAAATATTTATTTTTGGTCGGTGAATATTCGGTTGGTCGTGGAATATTCTTGCTGTCGGGGAATATTCGTACGACGACGCAGCCTTGTGTGGGCCCCATAACGGAAAGCGATTGGATGAAGAAAACGACAAGTATAAGTTGTTTATAAATAACGGCGTAGTTGTTACCGTTAATACTGTTGGAATACCCGGTGGTTAAAATACAGTAGCACACGGTATTGCACCAATTATTGATTCTTACGTAAGAAGGCACTACTCAATAATTGTTACAGTAGTTATTATTCAATATTTTATTTTATTGATTCAATAATTGCTGCGTTGATATTTTATATTATTGTTGTTTCAATAATTGTTGCTGCACAGTATTTTCATTTATCAGATCAATAATTCATATTATTTGAATAATATTATTAGATAACATTATTGGCAATGTCTAGAAAGTTCTGTCTAAGGAGAGGTTTGGTCATCTAATTGCGCGCCAGTAAGGAGAAATCCTTATTGGAAAGCCCCCTCTTTCCTGGGAACGGCCTGGTTGTCATAAATGTGATTCTGTAATATTATTTGTGAATAATTAATTATTGATTCATATGATAAGGAAATATTTATTTTATGTGGATATAAATGAGGGATATATTTTTGTGGTTAAAAATGAAGGAGTTAATGTTGAGGTTTTTATCAGTATTTTTGTCGGAATGGAGGTATTAAAAATCAGGGTTTTTGAGATAGTTTGCGGGGGTTATAATTTTTAATCCGACCGTTGGATCGTGGTAATTTTTGGATATGTTATACATATATAAGTTGAGTATATGTCCACAAATTTTGAACCGTTAAAAATGAACGTATGATTTATTACGAATTTTACAAGATGACTGGTTCAGAAATTGTTGAATTTTCGGAGTTTATCATTTTGGTGGAAAATTCTAGAATTGGTGGGCCCCACTTGTGGTTGGTGAAGAAATGTGCTGAATTATATTTCAAATGTGGTGGGTGGGAATAGTAGCAGGTAAAGCCATCAGGTTGCAGGTCAAACCTACCAAAATTTTCCTATAAATAGAGGGCTAAGTTAGAATTGAAAATCACACCAGAAACAAGTTTTCTCTCTTTCTCTCTCTAGATTATTGAGTGTATTTTGTGAGTATTTAGATACTTTGAGAGTTTCTATTCATCAGAGCAAGTTTCTTTCAGCCTTATACCGGTATTCCGACCAGAAGTACTGATATTTTGAGGTAAGGGATATTATTTTCTTCTTAATGATATTATTTTCTTCAATATCATTATGCTGAAATATTGATATGAGTTTTTATCAAATTTGGAACTTTTTGTGTCGGGGTTACTATTCACGTATACGGCACTATTCACGTATACGGCACTATTCACGAATACGGCACTATTCACCGAAAAATAAAATTTTTCCTTTTTGTCCAAGATGTCTATTATGGTTACTATCTTTGATTGTATCCATGTTTTGATCTTTATTTTTGAATTCTGCTTCACAATTGATTATTATGAAGTATTATTGATCTTGGATAAACTGTTATACGAATCCCTACTATTTGTCCTTCTGTCTCATTGGATTCGTTCTCTTTAAGATATTTTTCATCATCCTCAGTCCTAAATGATGATATTACTGAATATCTTTGGCCTGTAGTGCAAAGATGTATAATTACTTGATGAATATCTTTGGCCTGTAGTGCAAAGATGAACAGGTGTTGAGATGAACATGACCGACTGATGATACAAATGAATATCTTTGGCCTGTAGTGCAAAGATGAATATTTGGTTAAAGATGATTATTAATTGATGTTACAGGGATAAAATATTGATGATGGACTTTTAAATCTTAGAAGATAGTAGAATTCTTTCTCTACTTGACTCTTCTAATGGTTTGCTGTTTCCGCTGCAGTTGTTGATCTAAAACTTGTTGTCGATTATATTTTATCAGATTTTTCCCTGTTGAAGACTAACGATAATTTGTTGTATATTATCTTAGTCATAATATTCTTTACTGGGCTAGTTGAGCTCACCCTTTTCCTTTTTGTTCCATTTTTCTTCTCAGGAGGTGAGAACATAGCAGGATCTAGTCGGGGTATGGAGTGATGGTTCTAGAAAGATGTATTAGCAGTCCTCACTATTTCTGTAAAATAGTGTTTGAATAATTGTAATGAGGATTTATTTGAGTGTGGATATTGTCTAGAAGACAATATTTGTATTTAAACTCACAGTATGTGTTGTCGTATTTTGCACGACAATTGTATTATTGAAGTTGTAGTTTGCTTTCTGTACCATGTATTTGGCGACTCAGAATGGGTGTTGTATACCTATTCTGGGGGCGTCACAGTTGGTATCAGAGCTTAGGGATATGATCCCTGGCTGAGATGTGAGACAAGAACTAGGAGGGGAGAGACGGGGAATTCCTTCGCTAGTATGACCTGACTAAGTTTATTTGGTGTTTATTTGGTCGGTCAGAGTATAGGGATAATATATGACATGACTATTAACCCTTGTTTTATGGCAGTATTTAAGAATGGCAGCTGAGAACGTTAATAATGGAGTAAATCAGACTGTGGAGACACCTTTGATCACTACCCAGGGGAACGTGCAACAGGAAGGCAATATTCCTCCTGTAAACAACGTTACCGAGCAAACGATGAATGATGGAATGTTTAGGAGCTTTTTGCAGTTCATGCAAAATCAGACGAGGGAGACTCGTGTGCAGAATACGGGTGGAAATGATAACAACGCGCGGTTTGTCACAGCTAAGCAGTTCAAAGAATTGGGACCACCAGAATTTAAGGGAAAGCCGGATCCGATCATGGCGGAAACGTGGGTCAAGCAAATTACCAAGATATTTGATGTCTTGGGATGCACGGAGGAACAGAAGGTTCCATTCGCCACATTTATGTTCCGCGGTGAGGCAGACTACTGGTGGGAGTCTGTGAAGCGTACCCAGCCTGACGCACTCAACATGTCCTGGGAAACATTTCAAAAACTGTTCAATGACAAGTACTTTCCTGAAAGTATTCGTCATATGAAGGAGGTTGAGTTTATTAGACTAGAACAAAACAACATGACGGTGTCCCAGTACGAGGCGAAGTTTGCAGAGTTATCCAGGTTTGCACCTCATTTAGTCGAAAATGAGGAATGAATGACAAGGATGTTTCTGAGAGGTCTAAAACCCGAGATTCGGCAATATCTTATCTCTCATAAATTTTCTTTATATTTAGATGTTGTAAACATGGCTCAATTATTAGAGCGAGATAATGAGTATGTGCAACCGAGGGACCACAACCAGGGTCATACCGGTGGCGGCAGTCATCGAAGCAATGAAAACCAGCAGGGAGGAAAACATTCGGACAAAAGCGGTAACCACTCTGGTGGTAATCGTGGTCGTGATAATAGAAGGAGCGAGTCGGGAGGAGATTTCAAGAAGAGAAGGTACAACAATGATAACGTGAAGACGTCAGCACAAACATCAACTGTTTCTAGGGGAGGAGAACGACCACCGGTCGTATGTTACAAATGTGGGAAAGAGGGACATATCAGCCCAAACTGCCCACAACAATCCAAGGTATGTTATAACTGTGGAAAGGAAGGTCATATAGCTCGAGAGTGTTCTGTGGCAAAACCAAGTTCAGCGGGGATGGTGACTCCAAAAGTTATCCCGGATAAGTCGAAATCAGCGGTTCCTGGAAGGGCGTTTGTCGTTACTGGCCAAAACGCGAGAAACCCGAACGAGGTGATCACGGGTAAGCTAATCTTGAATTCTTGCGAAGTTTATACTTTACTAGATACCGGTTCTACCCATTCTTTTATCTCTCCTGCTTGTGCTCAACGTTTAAACTTGACTCCGGAGAAATTGGACTTTAACTTATCTGTTGAAACTCCGTTGGGTGAAACCTTCGTTACATCTACAGTTTATAAATCTTGCATGATCCAAGTTGGCACTATCACATTACCTGTTGATCTTATCTCTTTAAAGATACTTGCTTTTGATGTGATTTTAGGAATTGATTGGTTAACCACTCATCATGCTAAAATTGATTGTTTTCGTAAGGTTGTTAGTTTTCATATTCCTAACCAACCTGTCATACGAATTCAAACTACTAAACCACTAAAATCAGTCACTGTCATATCAAGCCACAAAGCTATTCGTTTATTGAAAAACGGATGTCAAGCTTTCTTAGCCCATGTTATGGATTTGAACAAAGACAAGTCAGATTTGAATAATATTTCTATTGTTAGAGAATTTTCCGATGTATTTCCTGAAGAACTTCCCGGTCTACCCCCGGAACGAGAAATTGAATTCTTTATTGACCTTGAACCCGGTACAAAGCCCATTTCTAAAACCCCATATCGAATGGCTCCTATTGAACTTCAGGAGTTAAAAGTCCAACTACAGGAGTTGTTGGACATCGGTTTTATTCGTCCTAGTACGTCTCCTTGGGGTGCTCCTGTTTTATTCGTAAAGAAGAAAGACGGGAGTATGCGACTTTGTATTGACTATCGAGAATTGAACCATGTCACCATCAAGAATAGGTATCCGCTACCTCGCATTGATGACCTGTTTGACCAGTTGCAAGGAGCATAATTCTTTTCAAAGATCGATCTTCGTTCTGGATATCATCAGCTGAAGATTAAAACTGAGGATATTCCAAAGACTGCCTTTAGAACTCGGTACGGGCATTATGAATTCTTAGTAATGTCTTTTGGATTGACTAATGCTCCTGCTGCCTTCATGGATATGATGAACCGTGTATTCAAAGAATATTTGGATCAGTTCGTTGTTGTCTTTATTGATGACATCCTCATCTATTCCAAAAGCCGTGAAGATCATGAGCGCCATTTGAAGCTGGTACTGCAAAGGCTTCGTGAAAACAAGCTATATGCCAAACTGAAGAAATGCGAGTTCTGGCTTGAGGAAGTAGCATTCCTTGGGCACGTGGTGTCAAAACATGGAGTATCTGTCGACCCGGCGAAGATTGAAGCCATACAAAGTTGGGAGCAACCGAAGTCGGTAACCGAAGTACGTAGCTTTCTGGGCTTAGCTGGTTATTATCGGAGATGTGTGGAAGGATTTTCTCGAATCGCTACTCCGTTAACTCAGCTGACTCGGAAAGATACAAAATTCGTATGGAGTGAGGAATGCGAGAAGAGTTTCCAAGAACTCAAGAGGAGACTCATTTCGGCACCTGTTTTGACAATACCATCTGCTTCGGATGGATTTGTTATCTACAGCGATGCTTCAGGCAAAAAAGTGTTCGACCAAAAAACTTAGGGAATACAAGATAGAGTTTATAAATAATGTGACGCCCCCAAAATAGGTATACATCACCTATTCTGGGTCGTCAAATACATAGTTCAAAATATAAATAAAAACTTAATTATACAATTGTCGTGTAAAATACGACAAAACATAAGCTGTGAGTTTTAATACAACATTGTCTTCTAAACAGTATTCAAACTCAAAATAAGTCCTCAATACATTTATTTTCACACTATTTTATAGAATAGTGAGGACTACTAATGCTATCATTTGAACCGTCACTCCGCTCCTCAACTAGTCCCCGCTACGTTCTCATTTCCTGAAGAGAACAATGAAAGCAAAAGGGTGAGCTCAACTAGCCAAGTAAGCAATATTATGACTAAGATAATGCAGAATAAATTATCATTAGCCTTCAACAGTGTTAAACTAATAAAATACAACAAACATCAAGTTTAACTGCAGCGGAACAAGCACTCCATTAAAAGAGTCAAGTAAAGAATAAAATTTACTATCTTTTATGATTTAAAAAGGTTTTTCATCACTTTTATCACTGAGACTCAGCTTAATAAATAATCCACATCATCCCTGCACTACGGTCAAGGATTTTCATTAGTATCACGACCACAAATTATCCATGCACTACGGGCCAAGGATATTCGTGTATTCATCAATGGTCATGATCATGCCAACAACTGTCCATCAATGCACTACGGGCCAAAGAGGACTTTTACCACATCATTTGTAACATTACGGTCATGATTACACCGAATAATCCCTGGTCATAATTATACCAAGTTCATTTATGCACTACAAGCCACAGATGACTTTTAACAAAATATAAACATGAGGATGATGACAATGATATAAGAATTTAATAAAACAAGTTCAAGAATTAATTTATCCAGGAACCAACAACGTCCAAATTGTCAACATGATACTGCTTTGTAAAGTAAAATTCAAGAATGCTCAGAAGAATATTTCCATGAAAAGATACTGGATGAAGCGCAAATATCAAAGATATTCCACTAAATTCATGGAGTATAAAAGCTAAAACTTTAACCAACTGAGTATAATAAAGAATGGAATAACAAAAGAATTCACCAAGCATGCGATAGACCGCACAGACAGGTTATTCCAACAGAAAAATAAATAATGGAATCATGTCATGCGTAAACGCACCGACAGGATATTCTGACAGAATAATAAATAATGAAACCAGGTTCAGCGTAAACGCACAGACAGGATATTCCGACAGAATAATAAATAATGGAACCAGATCCGGCGTAAACGCACAGACAGGATATTCATATACAATAGTAAAGAACGGAATCTTAGAAGAATTTCACCATATATGCGGTACTTCGCATAAACAGGTTATTCCAACAGAATAATAAGGAATGGAATAACAGAAGTTCTCTTCATGAATACGAAAGAAATAATACCCCTTACCTTAGAAGAAACTGGATATAGGATTAGTGAAGTAGTAGAATATTTTTCTTCTTTATCTCTATAGTTTCTCTCTCTAGAGTTTCAGTGAATTCGTAAGAAATAATGAAGGAATGAGCTTCTATTTATAGGAGAATGGACTGAATAGTAACTAATTCATGAACGGTCCAGATTGATTTACTTTTAAACGGACATCCCATATTGATTTACTATGCAGTATTAATAAAATATAATATATTCTATTTATAATCTAATAAAATGAATAACTTTATAAAAGTATTTTGTTTTATATAAAAAGATTTCACTATGCAAATACTATGCATGCACTATGCAAACACTATGCAGGCACTATGCATAATAAAATATAATATATTTTATTTATAGTCTAATAAAATAAATAACTTTATAAAAGTATTCTGTTTTATATAAAAAGCTTTTCTATTTTATTACATTAATAATACTAATAAAACAAAATTTATCACCATTATTATAATTCACCATATTAATCGACCAGGTCGTTCCCAGGAAAGAGTGGGCTTTCCAATAAGAATTTTTCCCTATTGGAGCGCAATTAGGTGACTAAACCTCTCCTTGACAGAACTTCTAGACATCGTTAATATTGCAAATAATAATATTAATAACTTTATCATCTCAATTATTAATTTAATAATATATAAAATATTGACAATAATTGATTCAAATAATGTGAGATACTATACAGCAATTACTGTAGCAATAATTAAACAAAACTGAGTGACTTCTCACGTAAGCATCAATAATCAATATCGTGTGCTACTATGCAACCACGTGTATTACTGTACTTTTAACACCGGGTGTTTCAACAATTAACGATAAAACTTCTGCCGTTATTTTCATAAAATATTTTTGTCATTTTCTCAATACGACAATAATTTCATTGTGGGGTCCACCAATGATTGTACCGTTGTACGAATATTCTCTGTTAAAACGAATATTCCCCGACCAATCGAATATTATATAACAACTTGCGTACTTTGTAAAATTTATAAATATTACCCACAACTATAACATTATATCAAATTTATTACATAATATTTAAAAATGATATTTATAGAAAAATCATCTTTATTAAAAAAAATTGGGGTCTTACAAATAATCACTTATTTGGGAATACACTTTATAATCCACCAATTATTTCCTATCATACATCTGCAAAACGTGTATACGCTGCATCACGACGCATTCAAGGTCTTAAGCCCTGTAACTTGGATTTTTGAGCATTCGTTGGACGCGTATATGTTATTACTGTGGGATAGAGAGGAGTACTACATGACGCGGGGAATTAGAAGGTGGGTAAAATTTGGCTTCATACATATTGGCAAGAGCTTTGTGCCCCCAAGCCAGGCGAATGGAGCAGAGAGTTTTTGTCACCCCTACGTCCACTCAGATGTGGGCACGACATTACACGAATGCACGTATATATTGAGCAAGCAGCTTTACTGGCTAACTCTTGGCAATCATTCATCAAATGATTAAAACGCATTGCTTGATCTTATTCAAAGTCCGCAATTGTTGGGCTAAAGAGTAATTCTTCAACATCGATTTTGTTTACGTTTCTTGTCCACCGAGGAAGAATCATGTCGCTCGGAATTTGGGTAATACTCTTAGCCAAGAAATATCTCAAGATGTGCCTGCATAATTCACCAGAATGAGAAAATAATTGACAATTACATGTTACCGATCGTAGCTGACAATTGTTGACGATTTCTTTATATCTTCCACCATTTTCAGCTGCATCTGCCTTATACATTGCATAAACCTTTGTTTCAGGGCCATACAACTCACTAATTTTACTAATATTGTACATCATGGAATCGACGAATTGACGTTGAAAACGTCTAAACATCTTTTTTGTGTACACCTGCACAACATGCACTTCCAAAGATGACCCGAGTACCATATTCCTTTTTTGATGTTGTGTTTTGTAGTCGACCTTCCTCTCTCTGATAAATTATTTTTCTATAGCCTTCTGACTCTGCACTACAAATTCTTTCATACCCATTAAAGCATTGACAAACTCATCAAAAAAATGATTCATGCTCTCGCTTCTTCCAGTGGTTGTCATTCCCGCGGCAAAATATCTCTTTGTATACGCAGGAATCCATTTCTCTCGTACATCATACAAACTTCTAATCCACTCATTGTTATACAATTCATAATTCCTCACCAGAATCTGCCAACGCTCTTCAAACTCCCCAATGGACAATGAATTATACACATAATTGTTAAAATGGTCTTTGAAGAATGGGTGCTCAGAATAAACATGATGCAATTTCTCAGGAAATTTGTTGCTAATATGCCAAGAACACAATAAGTGATAAGTAGAAGGGAGTACCTTAGCAATTGCATTACTCATGGCTTTGTCTTGGTCAGTGATGACAGTTATAGGTGTCTTATAGTCCATGGCTACGATCCATGTCTCTAATACCCACATGAAAGTGTCATCTGTCTCATCCCTTAACAATGCAAATCCAAACAATATAGACTGAAAATGGTGGTTGACCCTGGTAAATGGAACAAACGGCATGCCATACTTATTTGTCCTGTACGTACTGTCAAATGTCACAACATCTCTGAAATGTTGATACATCAACCTTGATCGGGCGTCAACCCACAAAATGCATGCTATACGATTTGTTTCGTCTGGTTTAACACGATAAAAAAATTTACTCAAACTCTGGATCCAAGTTTTTTCAAATAATTTACAGCAGTTTGTGCATCATTTTCATCTGCAGAATCACGCCTTAAATCTCTCACCACATTCTGAACATTAACATTAGAAAAAGGAACATTTTTTAACCCGCCACCCATTGTGCTCAAAACGTTCATCATCCAACTAGGTCCAATACTAGACTTATTTAAAGTGTCAATTAATTTTCTTGCAACCGGAGTAATATTTCTATGTGTCTCGATCAAATCTACCTTAGTAGGGGTCACTAGGTGATGATTGTGCTCTAATTGAACAGTAGAAATACGCCAATTGTCTTCTTTCTTATTATGAACAACATATATTCTAGCTTTGCATAATGTGCGTCCTATAGAGTCTCGCGGCCTAGTTATTTTCTTACTACCATCTTCATCATCAGGCAAACTTTTTATAGAAGTTGGTGTACCGACTTTTTTACAAACATACAACCTAGACGACACATCATTAGTACCAGCATGTTTATGACTAGTTGCAATTCGAATCTCAAAACCATTTTTTTAGCATACAACCTATAAAAAAATTCAAATTCTTCCAACTTAGAAAATAATTGACCAACGTATGGCATCATTTCAGATTTACTACTTTCAAATTCACTTACAAACTCAGATGCATTTTCATAAATATCTAAACTAGCAACAGAATCTGAAGAACTTGACACAAACCTTTTATGAGCAGGTATGTTGTGCTCCATTCTGAAATAAGAAGGAAGAATCTCCGTATCAGAATTTCAACTTCAATTTGAGAGTGAAAATGAACAACATCAACCAAAAAAAAGAGATGAATTAGCAGAGGGGGAAAATCAAGAGAAAATTGATGTATGTAAGATCTGTGAAATGAAAGGTTACAGAGATAATTCAAAACCGGAGGAAGCAAGTAGGGGTTTTTAAAACAAATGCTGGCTGTCACTACATCTATCAACGGCAGAGTCAAACAGGAACTGACAAAAAATTGATTTGTCACAAAAAGCTCACAAAAAGCTGAAAAAGCTGATTTGTCATAGTGGTGGGGCCCTGCCGCTACAGACTCATGCGGCAGGGGTGAAAAATTTGCACACTTTCACGCATTCCAAGTACATAATACAGGGGCAACAAGGTAATTTAACACGCATTTTGGAATTAATTGACTGCCGCTACAGCCTGTAGCGGAAGGGCCTTTTTCATAATTAATCGCAGCCTTCCATTGTACAGATCAACGGTTACCAACTCGGTTACTGCACAGTACTTTTGGCAACCGTTGGCCACGGATGAAATCCCATATATATATATATATATATATATATATATATATATATATATGAAAGCAAACAAAAGCAGCAGATCTGAATAGATCTTACAGTTAAGCACAAGAATGGCTATCGAACGGCTTTAAGCACCTCAAAACTCATTTTCCACCGGTTAAAACTTGATATATTATAGTATATATGTATATGAGTGTTTACAAAGAAGATTTACAAATATTTAACGGAAGAAAAGCTACCTTTCGCTCTCAAATGGCATGATTTCTCTCTCTCAGACCCTTCCTCTCTTTCTTTTCTTCCTCTACAAGCTGATGGGGGCTAATATATATAGACCCGGGCTTCCGCAGGTGGACCTGCAGCTTTCGCGGGTGTACCGAAAGTGCCCTATTGGGCCTCGCTACCTCGAAGTACGTGCAATTCTGATTGATGTGCAGTCCGCTAAAACGCTTGTAACTTGTAGTCTGGGAATCCGATGGAGATGTGCCATACCATTCCAGAAAGCTCTCTTCGAGAGCTACGCAATGAAATAAGGCTTGCCCTTTTTTGAATCCGAGAAGATGGATTCATGACCAAAATGGCATCTTCGGGTCTTTACAAGCAGTTCGTTGAGCTATTTTGCGTAATTTGCGTTCGGAAGTGCTACAATGGCTCTTTGTGACCCTATTTACAGCTATATTAGGGTTGTTTACATTGACTTGTTAAAATGACATTTTTGCCCTCTCGGGGGTTGTCTCTAAGGTTGACATGGCTTTTGACTGTCTTTCGGTGTTGTCTCTAGGGTTTGATTATTGCCAACTTTTTTTTCCTTAGGGTTGATCTCCAAGGTTGATTTGATGTTCCACGGGGATGTCTCCGTGGTTAGATTTGATGATGTGGTCCTCCAAGGTTATCTCTAGAGTGTGAAAAAGATATTTTTACCCTCCTGCATAATTAGTAGCAGAAAAATAAAATTTTGAGTGTCTACAATTATTATTTTGAACCAACTAAATCTATAGATAATTAGCACGGTTATTCATATAAAAATATTTTTATAATTTATATAATTTTTTTAAAATTTTTTATATTTAAAAATCTTATTATTATTATTATTTAAAAATTATTATTATTATTACTTTTATTATTATTTTGAAATTATTATTAATATTATTATTTTAAAATTATTATTATTATTATTAAAAAAATATTACTATTATTATTATTTTGAAATTATTAATATTTTTATTATTATTATTTAAAATTTATTATTATTATTATTGTGACGCCTCCAAATTCAGACACTCGTATCTCGAATATGGTTCGTCACGAACTAATTCTAATAATAAATCAAAATATCACACAACGAAATAATAGAATAAATTACATTGTTATAATATAATTATTCTCATCCCAAGGTCTCGCAATCGTTACTAATACAGTACAACTTAAATTAAACATAGCTTAATATATCATAGTATTTAAGTTCTTCTATAACATAATAATAGTACATTCCTAGTACTATGGAACAAAACTACTCCAAAGCCTTCTCTTTACCAAGTCCTTGCCATAGGGTTCACCACGTTCTGCCTTAACTGAAAGTTTTAAGGAAAGCAAGGATGAGCAACAATTTTGCCCAACAAGTAATATCGCAATAATGAAAGTCATATATAGAGTTTAATCTTCAAGGGTATGCATAATAATTCAGAAATTATCAACGATTCTCAATAAAGGTCGCTATGGACTGAAATATATCAATAAGATTCAACGCTTGATCAATTCAAGATTTCAAAGAAATGAATACTGAGCAGTCACTAAGGACTATGAACTTCTACTAGAATTAATAGTAATAAACTGATAATTCATCAAAACGAGTACATCAGGTGATCAGCCTAAAGTACCATATGTTATGCATAACATTTAATCATATATACTCATGTGCGCACGTCGGTCTCCCGATAAATATATATTTTCCCTTCCAAGAGGGTTGTTCATCTCAGTTATAAGAGCCCACACCAAGTTAATTTTGTTTGGATAGCTTTTGATCATATACCAATAGTATAGCCGAATCTATGGCTTAGACAACTTTCTTTTAAAATATATACATGAACATTTATCATCTGAAATCAAGGTTCGAAAACTGTAAGCAATTTCATTTCAAAACTACGAAGTAATAAGTCATAACATATGAATCCTACTATCAAGGATTTACTTGTACGATCAATAATAGCATAAGCTTGAATAATATTCCATAAAAATATGGTTCGGAACTTAAGTCAACGAGATAATGTTTAGATACTTGCACAATGTACAAAGTTGTGAAAGTTAAAAAACTTGCTCAATATAAGATAGAGTTCGAATACTTGCATTACATGTAGTTTACCAAAGTAAAGCTTAATACCACTCCAATGAATTATAATATCCTATTCATGTATAATCACATTAGTTATACAAGTTCAACATGTACACCTATTATCTTAATTTGTTATGATACACAAGTGTAATTTATCGATACTAATTAACATATATTTCTAGTCTTCTCTTAGTCATATGACCTCATATGCATGTCATCACATAGCACGAAAATTAGTTTCTAATACACTATAACCTTAAAGAGCATAATTTGAAATCACATTTTGACTTAAAGTTATAAACACTTATCCAACATAGGGTTCTTCCATTAACATGCTTATTAACACATGAATACTGCACTGGACATATATTACAGGTTAATGTAACAATATAGGCATGCATCAACTCTCAAATTATTAGTAGAAAAAAGATCTCACTATAGGGTGGCGCAGCCGCGCTTGGTTTGTACTAAAGAGTGACACGACCACGCTGCTCCTGGTGCAAACCAAGACTGCTAAACTGAAACTAGGCCAGACTTGCACACCCAAACACGTTTAGGATAACACTTGCATAATCATACATGACGTGATGTCTATGAATAGATTTGGTGTCTTCTATGGCCATTCCAAGATTCTTTTAATACCATGGTTTTATTTTTAGAAAAATTCTATCTCGACAAGGCTAAATGACCAATGTTCAACAAGCTACTCATGGTTAATCATTATACCACATAATGAGGTTAATAAACCTTAAATATACATGCTCAAGTTATTCTACCATGTATTCCAATTTGACATAGTTTTTACCTCTTTAGAAATCTTTTGAAACTATGCTTGACTAGTTCACAACATACTTAGCTAGATGGATGCACATATCAATCATGTCTAGATGCATAAAGTGTCCTATCATGATGGTCCAAAATTTCAGAATACTAATAGGGTATTCCCCCAACAAAGTTGGTTTTCAACTTCAACATTTTTCTTGAAAATCTCATATTAACTAACTAAGCATGCAAAAAACTTTTGAACTCATATTTTATACTCATGCATATATATAATTAAGTCACCTAAGCATGCTCAAAAGTTCTGAATTCATAAGGTCACAAGGTCCACTAAGTTTCTTATTTCAAACTTTAAGTTTTCTTTTTAGAAAAACCATAAGAAACCAAGCCAGTAGAACTCATTATACACGAAGCAAGCTTATGCCTTATGTTATACTCATGCACGTACATATCTAGATTATTTACACATGCTCACAAGATCAGAATATATATTACTCCATGTTCACAATTTCTAGTTTTTCGAATCTTGAAGTTTTCTTGAAAACTCAACTTAAATCAAGTTAGCGTGAATGACTATAAGTAAAGCAACCTATGTTATCATGTCAGTGACATTTATAACTAGTATCAAGTTCAATTAGCATGCTCAACATAACAGAAATAACAAAACTGGTTTTCCAACACTGACAGCCAGCGCGGCCGCACGGTGTAATGCTATAGAAGTGGCGCGGCCGCGCCACTTCGAGCAAGGCAAAATTTTTGGCTCTGCTTCTGCAGAGCCTTAACACCAGATTACCAAACTTCTTCTGTTGTAACCCAAACTAGCTCTAAAGCTTCTAAACATGCATACAAACTTGAACAACACAATGGCATGCTAATCCATACTAATTAACAAATAATTCATGTAAATTATAAAAATTTGTCAAAACTCAATATTAAGAACATGAAACAGAAATGCTACCTCTTGAAGCTTAAATTGCTACTCCTCAATGCACTAATTATACTCCCTCAATTCTCAGCAACTCACACTTTCTATATGCAATTATCAGACAATCTCAGCAACACTGATCAAATGAAGGGAAATGCTCAATTTATAGAAAACTCACTAACCATGCCAAGGCATTGTCCATGAAATCAAACCAAGGGATGGAAGAATAATTCATTGGATTGAGAGAGTTTGGTGAAAAGAGATCACCAACTCCCTCTTCTCCATATCTCAGTTCATCATCACAGCTAATGTAGCCTCCAATTGCCGACTTGTTTATATGCAATTAGGGTTAGGCCACTGTGCAGTACTGTTTGGGACACTTAATATGGGACACAGGTTTTAATTCTCAGCAACTTGGTTAATAATGCTTAGTTTGGTTCCTTGGACTTCCATAATGTAATTTTAATGTGTTAATACTACTACACAATGAAAAGTTAGGGATTATTTATGTACTCACATCATATAATCCATGTACATTAATCTAGTTCAATTAATATTTAAAACATGTATGAACTCAATTTAATTGGTCATTAATAATTCCATATTTTCTTAAAATTTTACTATTTCAATTAGACTCACTTATTGAGATAATTTGAAATTCTTTGATAAGGTACATCTTTAATGTTCCCATACATACTTATTGTCACATAAGCAATTATTTAAGTTATTTATAATTTCTTCCACTTTAATATATAGTTTCTATATATTATATAGTTACCTTAAAGTGTCATACTACACTTCCTCTTTAATGTAGGAACTATATATTATCACATATCTTGCACACATCAATTAAGTGAATAAATATACTCTAATTATGTAAATTACTTTACTCATTAGTATTATATTATTCACAATAACAATTAATTAATAATATAATATTAATTAATCATTCACTTCTTAATTGATTCATCTCTTACTTAAATTAAATCACTTAACTTCCATTCTCATGTCACACAAGACATTTCACAAATTCTCATTACAACTCCACATTTTTCTCAAATCTTATAAATTCAATTTTTTTATTAATTGAATTATTCATCACATAACACATCAATATTTATATTCAATTAAATATTTATTTTCTTATTATATCAAAATAATTATTTATTCATAAAATTCACGATTCTTACAATTATTATTATTATTATTATTATTATTATTATTATTATTATTAGATTTAGAATTATTCAACTGAACTACTAATAGTTTTGAAATTATGATTATTATTAGTTTTGGTTGTTTGTGCTTGAACCATAGTATATATACATGCACATACATTATACCACTTAATCGCCCTCCTTGCATTTTTCCGCTCCACATCAGCAAAAAAAGGGGCCAATATGCACAGTCAGCATTCCGTATTTTTTTTTTGGACGGAAATCAGAAGTAATGACCATTTGGTAATTATTTTAGAGTATAGTTACGCGATTGTAACAAAAAAAGTTTCGGTAACCACAATGAAAATCGGACCATAGTACAGTGACCAAAAAATCTATTATCCCCCTAACAATATTATAGGCCTTGTAATTTCTACATAACAAAATAGATTATCAAGATAAATTTAATTTCTTAACGCAATAATATAAAAATGAAACAAATATTTTCACATATTTTTTTGATATTTTCATATGAAAACCGTCGCTATAGATCCTATACCGACACTTTTCATATGAAAATATCAAAAAATCATGTGGAACTATCAATTTCCGATAAAAACTTAACTATCCAACGTCACATCATTCTAAAGACGGTAAAATGTAGCACTTCACCACATTAATCAATACCTTATATATAAAGGCAACAAAGTCGATTCTAAACTGAGTCAATTTTAAATAAATTAGGAGTTGACTCGCTCAATTCGAAAAAACTCACACGAGATTGGAATCGAACCTTCAATCGACAAAACCGTTAGTCTCTTCAGATTTCTCAATTCTTCATCTTCCTCTTTCTCTTCTTCACTACCCTCACCCCTATTTCACTTCCATATACATGTTCCCCTTCTCTCGCTCCTTTAAATTTTCCACCACCGAAAACGAGTTTATGAACTTGGTCCAACGCCTCACCGGCCCTTCTTCTTCCTCCTACTCCTCCACCTACCCCGCCGCCGCCTGTGAGACTGGCTTCCATAGTTCGACAGAAATAGAGAGAAGGAAAATCCAAAAACCTTATGGGTATGGTTTAAGGCTTCGAAATGGGTCAATTTCTTGGGATTTTATCATCGGCGCCGGCGACTCTACCACCGATTCAACCTGGGTTACGGATAGCCTCTAAGAAGGATGAATACCAATGTATTTTATGTTTGTATAATATTATCCATGAATTTTATTTTATATGTTTAGCTATTTCTAGCAATATAATGTTCAATATATTTGGTCTCAAGTGTTATATGTATGCTTTACATTTGTGATATGTTGCACCATATATGTTTAATGAAGTACTTATGAGGTACTACAAGTTTAAAAATTTGTGGGCAATTACAACAAAAGAGTTTGATGGATTCTGAATTCCCCTTCCGTAATCAGAAGGCAACAACACTTGAATGATGTTTTGGTAATCATAACAAGAACCAAGTTCTTTTTCTAAATGCATTTGGCTTTGGATTTTTATACTTTACTTTTGTTGCTAAAAGTTGGGTTTTCTGATGCGGTATGTGCTTTTGCTAAATTTTATGGGTGTGGAGTGTACATGGTAGCCTTGGAGTGTGTGTTTTTTCTTATTAAAACGTATAGGAATGTCAGGTATTTATTCATTTTATGTATTAAAATGAATACATGGTGAATTAAGCTAGAATGTCAGGTATCATGTCAAGTATCATGGATGTATATGTATTAAGTTGGAATGTCTAGTTTCTCTATTAAATTGTTTAAAATTGTATTCTAAATTGTATATGGTTAGATGAATTGGTATTGAGTTGGATTAGAAGGAAAAAAGTTTTTTATTTTTCTTTTTGATACGAAAGATGGACTTTTTTCCTCTCTTAATTAATGGTTGTTGGGTTCGTGTTTTGGTAGTTGCTAGATTTGACTTTTAGTGGGGAGACCCTGAATATCACCAAGAGACTATGGAAAATTTTAAGGCTCCTGTCAAGAGCTCCAAGAAACTCTGTGTTGTATGTATTAATATTAATTACTTCATCTTTATCTTTCTATTCTTTTTAGATATCAGGGAGATTTCATAACTCATTCTCCATATCACCGTTAAACTACAATTACAAATTTGGTTCTTGCAATTTCTGGAAATGATAGCCCATCCTGTTTGTCATGACATTGACATAAATTAATGTACTCTTTCTCTAAATGCTATTTGATTTTACACTTCCTTGCCTTCGGCAATGGAAATTTTCAAAACACCATTCAGGGGAATTATTAATGACTTTAGAGGAAGAAAAACTTGCTACAAGCAAGACTGGATTAACGCATTTCGCTCAACGGGCAGATTTTTTTTCTTCTTTTAGTTCTTCTTTAACCTTTGATAGAAGTGAAATTTTATTGGAATCTGATCTTGTCTTCCACTAAGCAGTATTTTGGCTCCAACAACCTATATATTCTTTGCCTCCATTCTTCCAATCATTGCGTTTGGAGAGCAATTTAGTAGAGACACGAGTTAGTCATGTATTTATTCTTATTATATTTCTTTGGTCAAGATATTAATACAATTTACAAGTTATAAAACTGATGCAACTTGGGTTGACATATTTAGTTGAGTATGCGAATGTGATGGAGGGCTTTGACAAGTCACTTTTTGTATATAGATGGAAGTTTAAACGAATTGGAACTCTGGCTTCAACTGCTATATGTGGGATCATACATTCAATTTTTGATGGACAACCTTTATTGATATTAGGAGTTGCAGAACCTATAGTATTTACGTACACTTAACTATATGATTTCTGTAAAGGCAGACCAGATCTAAGGCAAGAATACTTTTTGGCTTTCTTATTTTACTTTCTGATCTCAGGTCATGGTAATTGTAAATTCCCATCAAGATCATTTTCATAGTTCAATTCTATCTGTATTCTATATATGTTTTCTTTTGTTGTGTTTATGCTCTATATTTCAATCTATATTTACACCCAAATTTTGCATTTTTTTTGTTGTTTCTTCTTTAATGGTTTAATTGTTGTTAATACTTTATATATGCAGAACCTTACATGTAAGCTCAGGTTTAGATTAGTCTCGATTTTCAATTGGAAATTTCAACTTTCAATTGAAAAACTCACCGAGTTGCCACGGATGATAACTCATTCAATTAATACATCGGTTCTTCCCCTTCCCCGCTCTTCCATCTTTTCAAGTAATCCAATCCTTTTTCTTTCTCTTTCTTGATTAGGCTAACAATCACTCATCTTATGTATTTTTTTTTTCAATTTCATCTTCTCCTTAATTATATTCAATTGTTCTTCCTGTATTTAGTAATTGAAAAGTCTATATTAAAAAAAATATTATTTTCATCACATATTTAACAAATTAATCAATCTATTTTTCGAATCAGCCTGTGCATGGACTATCACCTAGTTTAAAATAAAGGCATTTAAACACTACCAATATCTCACATTATTTAAGTAAAATAAGCAAATGTGTACCTTAAAATGAGACTCATTCTCATCCAAATTATAAATATTTGAAATTCATATTATTCAAATAGACATTGTTTTACTAATTGGAATTAAAGGGTGATATGAAATCAATCTATTTTCTACATTATATTCTCGTCCTTCACATTGTTGCTATGACATTTATTTAGCCTGATAACAAATAATATCCTGCGCATATATTAAGGTTTTATATAAAAAGAAAAGTAATATAAATATAAATTCATATTTTTTTTTGACAAATGAAATACTTATGTGGAATGTAGGGAGTATCATATACTCGAAAAATTAAAAAATAGTACATATTAAGAGTAAAAGTCTCCATGAAAGCATCCATACAAAATCACACAGTAGTTCCTAAAAAAGAATTAATGAAATATTAAAAATACCAAATTACAAAATGAGCCCAAAAAGAATAACAAACACACAACAATTGAAACAATTCAATCTATTTAACAAAATACAACTGATTTTGAATTTCTTGCTCACCCTAATAAATAATTTGGGTCGTCCAAAATTTGAGATAAATTTCATCGTTCATGTAGTGCCGGAGGCACGGGTCACGGCTAATAATCTCAATATTACTTAAAGATGGTACTTATGAGTTTCGAACTCTTGGTCATGCTTGTAGTTTAAAATAGGAATGAAAAAGAATAAGAAGACAAGAAAATAGTTACTCCCTTCGTCCCTTAATATTAGGGGTGTTAGCCAAGCAGAGTAACTTGATACTTGACTAGAGATCGGTTCGAAAATATGATCCAAAGCTCGAATTCGAAGTTGATTCGAGTCGAATATGATCCATACTCGTTTTATATTTAATTATACACGAGTCGAATTCGAGTATATCAGTATTCGCTCAGATTAAGGTTCGAGTATTTCATTTTTTCTCGAACCATACTCGATACATGTTCGATGGATCATATTCGTACTGGTCTGATCCATACTAATAAGCTAAATATGTGATATTTGTATCTATTTTTATAATTTATAAAGTGTAGTATTAAATTGTGTAAGCTAGTACTTGAATAAATCAGTGAATTGATTGTCAATTCGTATTACATTCTTTATAATTTCTTTACATAAATAAAAGTAAAAGACTTTTATATGTAAACGTTAGTTCAATAATCAATTTAGTATGTAGTGGTTCAGTATTAAGCGAATTGGTTTATATTCGAAACTCGATTTGAAGACTCGTGAGTAACTCGTTTTGTAAACGAGTCGAATACTTACAAACCGAGTAGGTCCGAATAATGATCCGAGTCGAATCTGGCGCAAACTTAGAAATCCCTTATCGAATTCGAGCTCAAGTTTTTCGAGTCGAGCTGAATCTGAGCATTAGAGTTCGTTGAGATTCGGCTCGTTTTCACCCCTACTTAATATATGCCGTTTTAAATTATTTCATTTTTCTCTAATTATTTGTCGTTTAGTATAATCTAGGAGAATTAATTACAATTTTTTCAAAATTATCCCTCATGGGTAAATGTTACGAATGAGAGAGAGTATGAAACAAGTATGATAATTACGAAAATTTAAGGGTATTATAGACAATTGATATTATACTTGACACTATACAATTATTTTCTTAATTCTTGTGCACAACTCTAAAACGACATATATTAAGGGACGAATGGAGTAATATTTAGTCAGGGATAAAGAGTTTTAATGGAGATGATTTGTAAGGAGGTATGCAAAGTATGTAGGATAAATGTGTATGTCCTTGATCCTTTTCGTCTATACTAATATATTAAGAGTTTAAAAGAGGGTAATCGTGATTTGTAAGCTCTCTTACTTTATAAAAAAAACATCCAATTTAATATGTTTGTTTTGTGCATATGATTTTTGTTTTATTTGATTTTTAATTTATGTTAAATTTCAATAACCATCTATTATTTAAATGTAATAATTACACCCATTTTTATTTCATGATTTGTGCATGTTTAATACTAATGATATACTAATTGTAATTACGACTAATCAATGAAAATACAATAATATCATAATTTTTAAATATTTAGTAACTCCAATATATCAAACTTAACATAACTTCGAGCTTTTTATATAAGACTTGTTTGTAAGTTTATAATTTTATTTCTTCATATTTTAGTGAGTTATGACGGTTTTTACTGTCACTATATATATATAGCAACACTTTTAATATAGAAATATAAAAAAGTTATGTAAAAATATTAATTTCCTTAATTTTATCCTTAAAGGAATTAATTAATAGAAAACATCCCAAGACTTTAGACACATGAACAAGTCCATGACCCGCAGTCTTGGCGTAGTGTTTGGTCAAAATTAAGGCAAATCATCTGGAAAAAGGGATTAAAGTAATGAAAGAGGGAAATGCAAAGACAGTGGGCGTATAAAGTGGGGTTTTTCATTTCACTCCAGCTCAGATCAGCTCCAGATTCTCCATTCCTTTCGGATACCATTTCTCCAAAATCTCCCCTTTGATCTATTTTCTCTATTACAATTCACAAAATGGCACCACCTGCCATGAAAATTGTCTTCGGATTGCTTACACTTGTAACTGTCGGAATGATCATCGGTATTTATCTCTCATCAATTATCTCTATTTTTCTCTAAATCACACAAATTATAGATATTTGTGTCCACATATATGTATTTAATTGTTTGTTTAATTTTTATTTATTTATTTTTATTATAACTTTTTGGTTCTTGCTAATTTTTATAAAATTTGCTTGCTATATATGTATATGCTCTTATATTACATTGGTATGTAAGAAAATAGGAATAAAAGAAAATAGTTATATAATTGATTCAGCTAGATGCTGCTATCTCTTAGCTGATAATCTATTATTCAGTGGCTAATTTGTAATAATATGATCAATTATGTACGAATTAAAATAATTTAGATATATTTTTAAAGGTTAGAATTTCACAATATCTTTTTCATCTTTCATAAATTGTTAATAAACTCATAAAGTTGTCACCACGGTAAACAGATTGTATGTCATTACTTTTATTTGGGTATATGATACGGCTTTATGTAAAATGTGTTAATCCATTGATTCGATTCTATAGGTGTTGAATTTTATTGGAACAGGGTCCAGTAAAGGGTAATTTTAGAGTTTACGCAATTTTTATACATCAATGTCATTACTTTTCTTCATATTTGTGAAAGTCAAATGTGGATAACTGCATTGGGACTAAAGGAGTATATATGTCACTTTTTTCCCCCCAGAAACTATTATTACAGCCAAAATTTAGTTGTTGCACTCATGTTAGAATTTATTATGTTTTAAAAACCTGGCTGATCCTTCTTACGCTTTGAACTAGAATAACTAATACACAGAAAGTAGATTTTGTTGGAAGTTGACATTTTTTTGGCCCTTGTAAATTGTATGTGCAAAACTAGAAAGCTTACATATCAGTAACATTTGATTCTTTGGTATGGAATTTTTAAGTTTGATTTATGGTTGGTTTGCTGCAAATATTTCTTCATTGAAAGCTTATTTTACAATAAACAGAGATTTCTGTTGTTTTTTTTGCAATGGCCTTACTAAATGGTAATAACATTTGCATTTCATAATGGAGTATGTAGGAGCTTTGTTTCAATTGGCATTTATCCGAAGGTTGGAAGATTCCTCTGGTATACTTTCTCAATCACTATTTTCCATGTAAATAACTGTTGCTTTTGGTTTGTGTGGCTTTTATATACTTATGGTTGGCTTATAATTATACAAATAAATATTCTTAACCCTAAGTTTGGGAGAAATGGCAGAGACCTTGAGGAGTAGCCTCAAGGCTGACAGTTCCAATTCCCATACTTGAGGCAGTAGTACCTATAACAAAAATTGTACAACTTAATAGCTTAATTTGTTTATTTTTACAAGTATGAACAACTGCTATTTCAAACTATACTTTAGAACAGTCCCTGCATGCTTTAGTCTCTTCCTGTTCCTTTTCTTTTAATTTTAAAATCTAGCCAAACAAAGTTTTGAAAAAAATAAAATAAATTGCATATAAAGACCAATAAAATTCTCTCAGAATCAGGTATAACTTTTTCTAGCTCTCTGCTGAGGGATTTATAACTCATTTCGTTGTACCAATAAATCAGTATTTTACTTTTTTAATGAAATGCTAAAAATTATATCATCACAGGGTCCAAGTTTCCTTCATTCAGAAGAAAGCATGAAAATGACAATTTCAGAAATCTACAGTTGCCACGAGGTTTGTTTGTTCATGCTAGTTCTGTTTCTTTATACAAAAATCACAGCATTATCCTCATAGTTGATCTTTTGTAAAATTTTTATTGTTAAGTAACTTATTAAGTTTGTATTTTTTTTCTCAATATTTTGGTATAGCAAGTTGGCCTCATCTAAAATGGATATATATATGTTATATATATGTATATGTATATGTGTATATATATATATATATTATATTTGGAGAACAATGTAGATGTATAGTGACTTGTTTTTATGTTAGATTTCTCTGGTTGCCTGAATAAATTTACTGCATGTTTATTTGATTAAAGCTTAATTACATTGTGTATTGTCTTGCTGTTATTGAGTAAAAAATAATAGCAAGAAACATCAGCATATTCGCCTAGTGTCATAATTTCTATGTAGTTGAAAATGCTTTTTCTGAAAAAGGATAGGGAGGGTGATCCCCTCCATGTGCATTGGGTAGGGTGGGGGGTTCATTATTTGGTGGATCATTAGATTCTTGTTTTTATACTCCTCTGTTTGAAAAAAGAGTCGTACTTTTTTCTTGAATTTTTTATTTTCTCGAATAACAAGTTGTGTATAATTATTTTGGATATTTTTCTTATTTAATATTGAACAAACCTTCAAGGTCGGAAGAAAGTAGGATTCCAAAAGGAGGGAGTGTTAAGTATATGTCTGTTCTTATTTGGTTTGTATGTTCTTTAATTGTTTTATTCATCCCTGGTTTCAGGTTTCTCTTATTGGGCGAATGACAAAGATGCAGTAACTTTACGTGTTGGATATGTATGTTCTCAGTCTTGGTTCAAATTTTTATAATCAAATACTGGTCTTTCATGCATATTACTATACTGGTCTTTCATGCATATTACCTACTTTCAAACCATGAATGGTAAAATACAATTAAATTATGTTACCTTGAAAAAATTAGACTTCAATTTATTAGGAATCAGAAATGTGATTACTATTCGACTCCATTGAGAAAAATTATTCTACCTTCATGTCAACATCTGTACATGCATGATCTTGACTTATTGCTTCTTTGTGCTTTGCTTGTGTTGATGACTGATTTTCATCTTTACACCCATTCATTCACAAATGTGATCCTAATGAGTGTTAGTCACTTGGTAGACAACTACATGTATTACTTCTTGGGGTGTAAATGAGTCGAACAAAAGCGAACAGAGAGTTACTCGTATTCGACTCGGAAAGTAAATTATTTACTCGTATTCAACTCGGATTCGAATTGTATTTAAAAAATTCTACTCAGATTTGACTCGGCTCGAATTTATTACTCGACGGATCGAATTCTATTCAAACTACTCGCGAACTTCGAATTTAAGCTTAAATTCGAGTCTCTACGTAGTAAGTAGATTTATATTACATATAATTATCAATTGAACTTATTATTTTACTTAAAAATTAGAAAATATATTTACAATGACACTTTACAAATAAAAAAATACAATTAAAATTAAAAAATAATAATTATTTATTCTAATTTTATTAAATTGTGCATATATTATAATAAGGTAATGTATCCAGTATCTATTCGAATATGTATTGAATCATGATCAAGAATTCGAATAGTTTGAATCCTAATAGAGCTGAGTATAACCTTGCTGATATTCTACTTGTATTCTTATTCGATCTATTTTTTGTGCGTAGATTTTGATCATATTATTAATGAATCCGAGTCTCGCTCACATTTTTTTGAATCGAGCCCGAACTGTTTGTTTGGTTTGATTTACAACCATAATTAATTCATATAGGATAGTGATTTGGTCAAATTTTTTATTCATACTAGGGAAACTAGTATACTACTTTTAGCAAGTTAGGCCTTCAACAACCTACAGAAAAAAGAAAAAAAGAAAAAAGCTTAGTCTACAACCATGGATTCATCAGTGTACAAGATTAAGATTAGAAAAGATATGTCACAGGCGATACAATGCTTTTTCATTTTATATGGCTTGAGAGGAGAACCAATAAAATTGTCATTTTGGCTTAATTGTGGGCATACCCAGTTATACCAAATACCCACTTTTTTTGTTTGTTTTGTTTTGAGGTGGGGGTCATTTTGTCTTAGATCTGGGTGACAGATTATCACTGCTTTAACTAAGGGCGCTATTATCTGTCAAATATAATGAGTATTTTGAGTTTATAGTGCAGTAAGCTTTCAGTAGGCAAACGATTTGATGCATGCCACTCTACAGTTTACCCAGCAACATGTTGGTTAAATTATAATTACTATCTCAATATAAATGTCAACCTTTTGTGTCGGGGTGTCCGAAAATAAACTTCAGACTTTTTTTTTCTTCAGACTTTCTTTTAAGTACATCTACTTTTGTTCTCTTTCATGGTAAGAGCGGGATGGACCACTTGTTGAAAGATCGGCAGTTACAAAATGACTGGCACTTCAGTTGCAATATCACGAAATAAAAAGACTGACATTTAAATTGAGATGGAGGGAGAATTTCTTTTTCAGGTTTTGAAGATAAGAGACCATGATAATGTGTTTATGGTTCTCCAATTAAAATGTCGATGGTCAATGTGAACAGAAAGTAAGAATAGGTCTTCTACTTTATATGTCTTCTTGCTTTGTGCTATCCTTTTCTTGGCCATGATAATCATAACAGAACTATCCTTCATCCAATCCAAAAACATTCCGTCTCCATCTCATAATCTGAAAATTTCTAATTGAAAGGATTATATGCCCTTTATGTCGGTCTTGAACTTGATAATTTTCTTTCCAAGAATGCCATGTTGGTTAAGTTTGTAGCATATGTAACATTCTTTAGTCAAGCCACTCCTGGGAGATGGTCGGTTGAAAGGCTTTGAGAGACCTTGTTGAACAAATTACAAAACCTCATTGCAGTTATTAATGTATATATATCTCATTTGTTTTTTGGTTTTATTTTGGAATTGAATAAATATGGGAAACATTAATAAAGCAGTTGATCTTTCCGATAATTAGAATCCTTTTTGAAAATTCTCTTTCATGCAGCCTCAACCAACAAGGAAAATCTCAGTTGAAAAACTTTTCTGCATGCAAGTAATCACTACGTACATTTGTACACATGTTTTTTCTCATCTTTTCTCTCAATGAATTTGTTTTAGAAGATCATTCTACCATACACTATCAAGAATATTGTTCAAGTTTACATTTCTTAAATAAAATTTTCCTAGGGTTGGAGGGTGGGGATGGGGGTGGGGTGATGATACGTGCTGCCTGTACCTGAATTTTCTGTGATTTGTTTTTGCAGGTTAAACCAGAAATAATTAGCTGGTCACCGCGAATTATAATATTTCATAATTTTTTGAGTATGGAGGTATGAAAAGATTTGTTAGTTATCATTATTTTTTAATCGCAGATTCTTGGTTGATATTATTTTGCTGAACTCATTGTTTAAATATGATTTTTTGTTAGTGGAGTGATAATTCTGTATATGGAAGTATATATCTGGATTTGATTCTGTTTAATTAGAATTTAATACAATCATTAATTCATTGATTCATGATTTTGTTGTAGATGTGGTTTAAAGCCTGAGTTCATGGTTGAATCAAGAACTCTGCTATATTTGATGTTATATGTATGAGCGGAAGGGTGTAATACTTTCCATACCAAAGAGATGTACAACTACAAAGAAAAACTTAATTATGATACAAGCATGTAAATTTATATAAATTCTGCTACTCATCCGTTTTTGGGCTCATTAGATATATGGCTCTTAGGAGTAGACTTCAAGCTGGAAATTGACTTTGTAGAGCCGTTTTTGGATTTAGCTACATGCAAGCTAAGCTCGAAGCTCTGTAGCCTGTAGATTTACTTCATTTGATAAACGTGTACACTTCTTGTTTCATGGTTGTAACTGTGGCTGTTTAGAGGGTTAAAATAGGAGAATACACTAACTCAGATATTTTGAACATATCATCAGCCAAACAACAAATTAACCATGCAGATAGCTTAATACTCTGATTCAGACATTACCTCTTATTAAATTCAGCTCATTTAGATCTGCTATTTAGATTCAAGACTTGTCAGTAAATGAAACAAATGGCACCTTCGGCTCCAATTGGAAATAGATTAAATCATTTAGAAACGTTGTTTCATATACACAAACACACACTAAATACAGGGCAAGAAATGAGAATAAAGTTTATAAAAAACTTAGAGAAATACACTATCAAAATTGAGAAGCCCTAAGATTTTAGAGGATGATAGTCCATGAACCAAATGACTTCCATCCTTGTATTCCAAGACCTCTTCCAACTATAAGGCAAAATCAATTAGGCTTGCATTTTTAAAGAAGTAAAAATTGAACTAAAATACACATAGAAAAATGTTACAATGACGATAATAAAGAAACACCAATTAGCAAGTATGCAGTCTAGAGGCTAGGCTCACTGGTCATTTCAAAGTAGCATTACATTTTTTGCACCAATATATATATATATATATATATATATATATAGCAAGGATCAAGTGCATACCCTTTATCTTACTCACCCGTGCTCACCCTCCTTTAGGCGACGGTTTCGGTCATACAACCGTCGTCTATACTTTTAGCGACGCTATATATTGTCCGTCGCTAAAAGTATAGACGACGGTTGTATGACCGAAACGGTCGCCTAAAGGGGGGTGAGCACGGGTAAGTAAGATAAAAAGTATGCACTTGATCCGGACCGTATATATATATATATATATATATCAATTGCCATCCGGATCATGCGTCATATACAGTGTTTTGGTATATCTACGTTTACAGACTATTTCTAGCTTGAGATAATTGATAACTTTTGTATTGGATGGTATTTGTCTTGTTTATGGATATTGCACAAATTCTTTAGTGTACAATAATTCTATCACATCTGATACACTTTCATGCTCCTTCGGTTTGATGTTGAATGAAGAATATTACTAATGGCACTGAAGTCTAAAAGTTTGTTCTGTTTCCTTTATAGGAATGTGATTACCTTAGAGCACTTGCAATGCCCCGACTTCAGGTTTCCACTGTTGTGGACACAAAAACTGGAAAGGTGAGTCCAAAATGCAATTCAATCTCATCATTTCATTAGTTAATGGCTTGTCCTAATCCTCCCATTTCATTAGTTGAATTCTCACAATTCAGTTTATCAGACTTTCTTTAAGATTCTATCCGATTATATTATACATCCAAAGAATCATATTTGTTCGTTGCTACATGCCAAAAAGTTTTGGTAGTTTGTCGTAAGCAATTATTTCCATCATTTCTTTGTCCTGGATCTGACTAGAGTTGATGTTTTAGTAATGTAACAAGTAATTAAGCCAAAGTACCTTTATCAGTTGTTAGTTTCTGTCTGTTTCCTTGGTAAGTCATGATCAAGTAGGTCATCTTAAAATAGTTACTTATATATTTCCGAACTACTAATAAGGTTTGTTAGAAAACCATGGGATTTATAGTTCATAATCTTCTGTACGTATCAGAAAAAAGAAGAGAAGTTCATAATTGTTGGTCTTTCACTATATAAAACTACAAATACGCTATATTTCTTTTCTCCTTTATTTGTCTTCATTCCTTTATGTAATCTAGGGAAGCAATATAGAAATGAACTACCACTTAGCCGATTGCAAGAATTTTCCGAATTGTTTCCTTAATGCATTACCACATGTTAAGTGAGTAAGTTCTTTTCTGATTTCCAAAGGGTTTGTACTTGACATTCTCTAGCCATGATTGCACCAACTAGTTAATTAGTGGTTCAAAAGTAATTGGTTTTAGGATGCGCAAAGACACTCTGCCTTGAAAATAGGATAGAAAACTGTATGCTGTACTGATTTCATAAAATATATGCTGTACTGATTCATAAAATATACATCTACTGATTTATGTTACGTCAGGTCGGGACAACTTAGCTGCTTGATCATCTTCATATTTTTGTATATGCTCATAAAGTATGATTTTATTTCTAGATTAGATCTGTGTATTCATTAAGTGTCCCAAAATTTGTATCTGGTTGATCTCAATGCGTATCAATTTCTAGGGAATTAAGAGTGACGTTAGGACGAGCTCCGGTATGTTTTTGAACCCTCAGGAGAGAAAATATCCAATGGTACAGGTTGGTATATTTCAAGTTTTCCTTCTATCTTTCCTAATCAGGCTTCTGGATGTAATGCAAGACATTATGTTTGTATACATGTGTCTGCACAAGAGGCCTATGCATTCTTTTTATATATTTACTATTTCTAGTTCCCTATACACGTTTTCGCCATCTGAAAGTAAAAGGAATTCCCCATAGTAACCACCGCATATCTCTTAATGTCATTACAAAATTAGGAAACCTTTAGACTTGATGCTTTCAAATTTTATTTTTGCATGGTCAGGCAATTGAAAAACGAATATCCATCTATTCTCAAGTACCAATTGAAAATGGAGAACTCATCCAAGTGTTACGGTGGGTTTTTGACTGACTTGTTTGTCAAATGCTTCATATGAATGGGAATACTAATATGTTTTAGTATCAAGGCTAACATCTGCAGAAGCACAGGTACGAAAAAAACCAATTTTACAGACCCCATCATGACTATTTCTCTGATACAGTAAGTTTTTTACACCTTACATACATCTTTGTTACTGCTTAATCTATGGTATCGATGGCATAACTTTTGCCTGTATCATTTTATCTGTGTCTTTTCTCATGAAAGTGCTTTTAATTGCAGTTTAACTTGAAGCGTGGAGGTCAAAGAGTAGCAACAATGCTCATGTATTTAAGTGATAATGTTGAAGGGGGAGAAACATTCTTTCCTGTGGTAATTGCATTTCAAACTTTGGTGCTCTTTGAATTTAAAAGTTTAAATTACTCATTGATGTTAAAAACCAAGTATTCTTGCACAACTTTACAAAAAAATTAATGCATTTTCAACTAGTTGCTACTAGTGTATTAGTTTTTTTAACTTGACCTGGACATGTATATGACCTGCTATATAGACTTGGTTTTATGTATTAAAGTATCAATTAAAGTGAGGAAGGATATATATATATATATATATATATATATATATATATATATATATATATATATATATATACATAATGGATCAGGTCCAGGAGTCCGGACCTGATAAAAAACGAACCAATTTTTTTTTTTTTTTTTTTGCTTTTTTTTTTTAAAACAACTAAAAATAAATAAATAATATTTTATGGAACTAAATTTTTTTCATAATACAATGTTTTGGGCGTGTTTTGGATACCTATACCAAAAAATGTATGTACAGTTTGCACAGACTGTACATACATGTTTTGTTATATGTATCCAAATATCATCCAAAACACTGTATTATGTAAAAATTCAAGTTTCATAATTTTTTTTTTTAGTTGTTTTAAAAAAAAAGTCCGGATTTTGGTCCGGTCCGGGAGTCCGGACCTGATATATATATATTTTGGTCTCTCTCTCTCTCTCTATGTATATATATATATATATATATATATATATATTTAGGTACATGTGTTGGTGGATGGAATGATCCATAGTCATTATCCTGCAAACCATAGTTGTCAAAGGTGTGCCTAGGCTCGAGGTAAGTCAATGCGTGACTTTTGCGCTTCGCTCAAGGTGAATTGCTAAGTGAGGTGTGCCTAGGGGATCAACCTAACTTAATTTAAAAAGACAAAAGAAAAACCCAAACAGCAAAAAAAAGAAAAAAGAAACCAATCAAGAAATCTAAAAATGTAATTAGAAATTCTAAAGTCCAAAACAAAAAATACAACAAACAGTTGCGCGATATGTGCAACTTTGTCTACCATTGTTCACTCTCCTGCACGACTTTTAGATTTTCGTCTATCTCCGTGATCATGACAAAAAGTTGTCTTCTTCGACGTTTTAGGATGACAGAATTTTGAACTGAATCTGGAATTTATTTATCCTTTTACTTTCTCTTACTTTTACTGAATTAAACGATTATCTATATTAATGGATCTTTTCTGGACTTGTGTTTTTAGTTTTTATATATGCTTTTATTTGATGAATTTCTTATAAATTGTTTGACATGATAGTAGTTGATGTAGTTATATGGGTAAAAGAAATTGTTTCTTGTTAGTTTTGATACTTAAATGGCAAAGAGAATATTGAATGTCTTGAATTTTGGTAAGGCTGAATTGCAAAAATGTCCCTCCAAGTTGCCACCCAATTTTAAATTGGATCTTTATATGGAAAAAATCTCAGTTGGGACCTTCAAGTAGCCAATTTGGTTTAATTGACTTCTCACTATGACTTTGACTCAATTGAGATCTTTGCCACGAAGGACTCAATTGAATCAAATTGACCACTTAAATGAGATTTTTGCCACTTAATTAAAGGGCCAAAGTGAAATTGGTTGGCAACTTGGAGAGACGCTTTTACAACTCGACCTTATAATAATTTATTGTACTTCATACATTATGCGACTCATTTCAAAATGACATGTGCCTCACGCCTACCGCCCTTGTGCTTAGGCTACAAGGGACATAGGATGGCCCGAAAATTAGGCTTTGTTGCCCTCTAAATCACATGATTAATCAGAAGAAGATCTTTTGGTTGACCAATAAAATTTAAAACTGTATTTGACAATATGAGATAACCTACCACAAACTAGTTGGGAGTAAAGGCATGTTGGGTTGACTTGATCATATGAGATACTCGCATGATGGTCTTTTGGTTGACCACTAAAATTTAAAACTGTATTTGACAATATGAGATAGCCTACCACAAACTACTTTGGGAGTAAAGGCATAAGTTGGGTTGACTTGATCATATGAGATTCTCGCATAGATATTAAAGCTGGATTTATTCATATGGTTCTTTAATCTCTATTTCCGTGGACTATACATTAAGCATCAATGTTTTGAACCTTCATAGCTTAAAATATCTTTATCTACATATTATTCATACATCATTTTCTTGATTGTTTGGTATATTTGGACTTTGCAATCTATCAATGATGCCAGGCTGGTTCAGGAGAGTGCAGCTGCGGTGGGAAAATGGTTAAAGGGATGTGTGTGAAACCTATTAAAGGAGATGCAGTACTTTTCTGGAGCATGGTCTGTTTCCTTCACATACTACTTAATTAACTGACTTGAACATATTATTAGTAATTAATTAACGTATAAAGTAGCTCTCTGAGTTTATATTAGTTGACGAAAATCAGGATATGTTCGCAGACAGTTTCCTAACCTGGGATTCTGTATATTTCCTAAAAATATTCAGATGTCCTCAAGTTGGCTTGTGGAATGACCAAGTAACTTGTGTTGTTTCTTTCAGGGACTAGATGGACGATCGGATCCAAATAGCATACATGGAGGATGCGAGGTACTGGGCGGAGAAAAGTGGTCAGCTACAAAATGGATGAGGCAGCAAGCTACTTCCTAATTCTAAATTAAAATCCCTCCATATTATGATTGTAGCATACTACTCCTTGTCATAGCAAATAGAATTTGGCCTAAATTAGTTGGAAAAGAAAAGTAATGGACATAGTTTGATAACCGAGAACCACAGTTACAGTTTAGACTTTCTGTTATATTCTAAACTGAAGAAAAGATGATGTGATCAATGTAGAATTAGTTACCATATCATTTATCTATCCCATTGTTTTGGCAAGTGTAAACTAATTGAGATGTTGTTGTCTTGATAACTACTGAGTGAGATAATTTTACAAGTGCAAAGGGAAATGACAATGTGATGTGATTTTTTTTTATAAAATACTTTTTAAAAAAAATGTGATTCTTTCATTTCAAAATATAAGATTATTATTGATTTTTTGAAGTTAATTTAAACAATTTTAAACTTAGACTTGACGTCTATTATTTTAATTCTGAATATTGTAAATTACTTAATAGCTAGTATTATTCATTGTTTTTCATCATTTTTAATGAATTAATTCAATTTAAAAATATTTTAAATTAATCTTTAAAAATCAATAATAATCTTATTATTTAGAATTAAGGGAGTATATGATTTAAAAAAATGTACTTAAACCACAGGACATGTCAAACATCATCAACTTCTTCACATTTAAATGTAAATTCAATAATATTATTGGGGCACCAAAGATCTTCAAGATGTGGAACACTGAGGATCAAACAATTGACCAACTGTAATAACATTTAACACGTTTTGAAGTGGAGTCATTTGCTTTGTTAATCTGACGGAAACTTGTTTCATGTTGGGTCTAGACTGTGGATTTAGATGTAGACAAGAAAAAGCAAGCTTCGCGACAATGATTACTTCTTCAGCCACTTGATCCAACGGAGCTGAGAGGCGTTGGTCCAACAAGTCCTTTAATAGTACACCACATGCAACTGCCAATGTTGCTGGCGACGAGAGAGATAAGATGAGATCACCTGGATGCCTCCCCATAATCACTTCCAGTAAAAGCACTCCAAAGCTATAAACGTCACACTTCTCATTCACTTCCATTGTGTAAGCAAGTTCTGCAATACAAGTACACAAACAAAAAGAAACGAAAGGAAAATAAACATTGAAGTGAAAAGAGTGAATTAAACATGTAGTACTCTTGTATCTATTTGATTTCCTAAAATTTATATATATATATATATATATATATATATATATATATATATATATATATATTCCGGATCTTAAGCTCACTCCTTATTCAACTCACCCGAGCTCACCCCTCTTTAGCGACGGATCCGGCGACGGTTCGGTCATACAACTGTCGTCTATACTGTCCGGATTTTAAGCTCACCCCTTATTCAACTTACCCGAGCTCATCCACCCTTTAGCGACGGATCCGGCGACGGTTCGATCATACAACCGTCGTCTATACTTTTAGCGACGCTATATGTTTGTATGACAATGGTTGTATGACCGAACCGTCGTCGGGTCCGTCGCTAAAGGGTGGGTGAGCTCGGGTGAGTTGAATAAGGGGTGAGCTTAAGATCCGGACTATATATATATATATATATATAGCAAGGATCAAGTGTATACTCCTTATCTTACTCACCCGTGCTCACCCCCCTTTAGGCGATGATTTCGGTCATACAACCGTCGTCTATACTTTTAACGACGCTATATGTTGTTCGTCGCTAAAAGTATAAACGACGGTTGTATGACCAAAAGCGTCGCCTAAAAGGGGGTGAGCACGGGTGAGTAAAATAAGGGGTATGCACTTGATCCGGACCGTGTATATATATATATATATATATATATATATATATATATATATATATATTCAGAAACATTTGTTTTCTTTTTGAAGTTGTTTGAAGTTGTTCATAATATTTTGCATTGGTCTCTAGTATGCTTGTACTAAAAGATCAAATGTACTTCCAGTGCTACAAATGTGCTAGTAAGAATAACATTACAAATACTATTGTATTATAAATGTGTAATTAAGATGGGCTCTTGTTAGGGAACCCTGAGCGATGGAGTGTAGATGAGTTTATTTTGGAAGGGTGAATGTTAGATGAATTTATTTTGGAAGGGTGAATGTTAGGTGATTTTACATGTCTGAGTTTCACATGTAAAAAGAAAATGAAAGAGCAATATTCGATAGACTTAGAGATATAAAATCATGCATTGTATCTTAACAAAGCAAGTTTAATTTTCATACCTTTGCTTTTGATAATTCATTAATTAAATATATCTATAAATATGAATTAATAAAGCTTAAAGCCACAGGAAAGTATTTACCTGGAGCTGCGTATCCAAAAGTTCCAGCAAATGAGGTCCAGTTAGATGAGTCTGGCTTACAAAACTTTGCAATACCAAAATCAGACACGTGGGCTTCAAATTCTGAATTCAACAGTATATTCTTGCTCGAAATATCTCGATGAACTATCTGTGGCGAGCAATCGTGGTGTATATATGATAAAGCATTCGCCACACCAGTAACAATATTTAGCCTCTTTCTCCAATCTAACTTCATTGCTTCATCGTTGTCACCCAATATTTTTGCCAAGCTTCCCCCTTCCAAAAACTCATATACCAATAAAGAGTGTAGTGGATGCGAACAAAAACCAAAAAGCTTTACGATATTACGATGACGTATTTCGGTTAAAACCCGGACCTCACTAATAAAACATTTTACATTCCCAAGCTCACCATCTTGTGACGTATGAAACTTCTTCACAGCAACAATTTGACCACTTGTCAACTCAGCTTTATACACCATTCCATATCCTCCCTCCCCAATGCAGTATGTGGAGTTAAAGTTCTTCGTAGCTTCAATGATGCTTTCATACACCATCTTTTCATCATAACTCCATATAGCAAATAAATTTGGACTTTTAACTTCATTTGTGTCGTCCTTTATATTGCTATTCACTCTTCTATGATAATAAAGAATTATCCCACCAACAGAAAATAAAAAGAACAAAAAGCCCAAAAGTGGAAGTGTGACCAAGATCACAATGCTTTTGCTCTTCCCGCGAATGATTCCATGTGAGCAAGGGATCAAACAAGTTAGATTGCCACACAAACCTTTGTTGTTTTTGAATGCCTCTTCCAGATCACCTTGAAAATTTTTGATGTTCGGCAGAGGACCTTCGAACTGGTTGTAGGATATATCAACAGATGTCAGACTCACCATTCCATCAAAGACTGATTGAATGAAACCAGAGAGCTCATTGTGAGAAAGATTAAGCATCTCTAAACTCTTTAGCTTTGCAAGTTGTTGAGGTAGCACGCCCACGAGCAAGTTTTGACTAAAATCAAGATATTGAAGATACCGTAAATTACCTATTTGAAATGGAATATCTTTGGTAAATCTGTTTGCGCTCAAACTCAGGCTCTGTAGATCCATGCAGTCACCTAGTTGTTCTGGAATCAGACCAGTAAGATTATTATTTGCCAAGTTAAGTCTTCGTAAATTGGACAACTTTCCAATTTCTGGTGGAACAAAACCAGAAAGCTTATTATCTTCAAGAAATAGGTCAAACAATAAGCTTAGATCTCCAAAACTTTTAGGAATTTCACCAGCAATGTGATTTGATGAAAGATCAAGTCGTTGTAGCTGAATTGCCTTGCTTAGCTCAAATGGTAGCTTTCCAGTCAGATCATTGTTGGAGATGTTTAAGCTTGTCAGATTATGGCAGAGCCCCCAATTTGGAGACAACTCACCATAGAACTTGTTATGGCTCAAATCAAGATAGGACAAGTTGGGATAAATGTCAAAATCTTCTGATATATTGCCTGTAATTTGATTTCCTTGAAGCCTAACGTCATATAAACTAGAACAATTTTTCAAACTTTTGGGGATTGGACCATCAAAATAATTGTGGGCTGCTACAAATTTTATAAGTGATCTACCAAGGCATATATCATTGGGTAAACGACCGGTGAGATTGTTGCTATATAAAGACAAAACTTTCAAATGTGTAAGATTATTCAGTTCGGAAGGGATGGGTCCTGTGAGTTCATTGTCAGAAAATCTGAGGTCGATTAATCTACTCAGGTTCCCTATAGTAGTCGGGATTGATCCTGTGAGATGGTTGATACTCAAAATCAGATCCCTCAGTGACCTGAGCATGCCAACTTCTTGAGGGATTGGTCCTGTGAGTTTATTCTCAAAGAGAAAGAGCTTATTTAGATTGCTCAGGTTCCCTAAAGTACTCGGGATTGACCCGGTGAGATGGTTGGTATACAAAATCAGTTCGCTAAGTGACCTGAGCATGCCAACTTCTTGAGGGATTGGTCCTGTGAGTTTATTCTCAAAGAGATAGAGAGATTTTAGATTACTCAAGTTCCCTATAGTACTCGGGATTGACCCAGTGAGATGGTTTGTCGAGAGTGCAACATCGACGAGAGACCTCAACATTCCTATCTCTTGTGGGATAGACCCTGAAAGTTGATTTTTGTAGAGGTATAAGATGGTTAGGTTGAGCAAGTTTCCAATACTAGATGGGATCAAACCGGTCAGGCTGTTTGTTGAGAGTTCAACATCGACGAGAGACCTCAGCAGTCCTATTTCTTGTGGGATAGACCCTGAAAGTTGATTTCCGTAGAGGTATAAGATGGTTAGGTTGAGCAAGTTTCCAATACTAGATGGGATCAAACCGGTCAGGCTGTTTGTCGAGAGTTCAAGATCGACGAGAGACCTCAACATTCCTATCTCTTGTGGGATGGACCCTGAAAGTTGATTTTCGTAGATATATAAGATGGTTAGGTTGAGCAAGTTTCCAATATTAGATGGAATCTCTCCGGTCAGGCTGTTTGTCGAGAGTTCAACATCGACGAGAGACCTCAACATTCCTATCTCTTGTGGGATAGACCCTGAAAGTTGATTTGTGTGGAGGTATAAGATGGTTAGGTTGAGCAAGTTTCCTATACTAGATGGGATAGAACCGGTCAGGTTGTTTGTCGAGAGAGACAATTCTCTAAGAGAGGTGAGCTGCCCTATCTCTTGTGGAATTGTGCCACTAAATTGATTTCTAGAAGCGAAAAAAAATTCAAGGTTTTTGAGCAAGCCTATTTCTGATGGAATCTCTCCGAAAAGACGATTGGCATAAATAAGTAGGTAAGTGAGCTTGGAAAGGCTACCAACTTGGGAGGGGATATTCCCATGGAGTGCGTTGTCAGAAAGGTCAAGGGTATGGAGATGGGGGAAAGATGAGAAATTAAGATCGCGAAGCATACCTTTTAAACCGTAACTTTGGAGGATTATATTGGATACATGGCTAGCTTTGTCGCAACTAATTCCGGTCCAATTACTGCAAGGGCTGCTTCCAGCCCATGACGACAACAATGATTGGCTTCGTTTGTCAAGGCTTGCTTTCCACGTCAAAAGAGCTGCTGCTTCGTCTTCTTTTAATGTTGCTGAAGAAGAAATGGGTAGAATCATGAGTATGAAAAACATCAAGGGTAAGGGTAAGAAAGAAAAAAACTGGTCATAGTTTAGGTGTTTCATTGCTAATTTATGTTGCTACAAGTGATATTATGAAGGCAAATTAAAATTGGTTGATGAAGGAATGAGGGAGTACTTGTAAGTGTATGGAACAGGGGTATTTATTGCAAAAGATATATCTTAGAAAATTTGTAATTTTTATAAATGAAAAAATTATTTTATTTTAATTTAATTTGGAAATGGAGGAAGTAATGTTTTGGGGTAGAATTATGAATGATTGAATTCTCAACCGCAATAATAAATACACGATTTAATTAGAAGGGTGAATGATTGAATTATGTTGTGAAAAATCCAAATAACATGACTTTTCCAGATCAATCAAATACTACTAGTATTTCTTTGGATTTAATGACTAAAATGTTTGTTATTTCATGGCGTTTATATATATATGTTTTCTATTTTCTTTACTTCTTGATGTTGATATATATTTTTTCTACTTTATTTATTTCTTTATGCTTATTAAACCATATTACTAAATATATCCCCTAATCCAGCTATCGTCAATATTGACATAATATACAAACTACGAATTATGGGAAAATACAGCTATTTTTTCTTTATGGGAAGTAATGACTCAACTAAAATTTCTTTATTGATTTGGGTATTAATCATTAAATGAATGACGTTCCCGTTGAAAATTGGTTATGCATTTATTAAATTTGGAAATTGGGTATGTACTTGTGGAAAATTTGCATGCATGCATAGCCACATCTTTTCCCATTGTTTTCAAGGAATAATTAAAATTAGAAAATATTCTCTCTGTTTCTTAATATAAGTCGTTTTAGAGTTGTACACAAGTATTAAGGAAATAATTATAAAACATTAAATATACTATCAATTGTCTATATTGTCCTTGTATTAGAAGAATATATTGTTATTTATTCGGCAAAAAATAATGAGAGAACCAAAATTATATTTATTACTTGGAGTAATATTGGAAACTAAGCAATTAATACTTTCTTGAAATTCTAAAATGACTTATATTTAAGAACAAAAAAATTTATCTAAAACGACCTATATTAAGGAACGGATGGAGTATACACTTGTGAAAAAATCTGCACCCATAGGCCATAGCTATATATCTTTTCCAATTTTCAAGGAATACTCAATATTGGAAAAAAAGTACCCAATGTCCCTGTGGAGCAGGCAAGCAATTAATTTCATCATTATGATTGCACAATGTAAAATTGAAGAACTGGTAAGTATATGAGTTCATTAGATTAATTTTAATATATCCTTAATATCTATTTTAGGCGAATTAGAAATAAGGATTGAAAATCGATTAACTAGAATAAGAAAATTAATATTGAGAAAGCAATCTAAGAATCCAAATCCATTAAATAATAAACATAACATATAATTCAATCTATTCTATCTTTATAACTCAACTATGATTTTGATCTTCCTTTAATTTAGTAATTTTACCATTAACGTGGGCAAACACAGACTATGAAAATTTAAGGATTAACTATAACACATCAAAACTTCTTCGAGTAAGCATGAATTATGAAAAGTTCATATCTTAACAATAATCTATCAAAATCTCTAAATTAATTTAAAATAACACAAGAACTATAAAATGAATGTATTTCAATAACGAAACATAAAAGTGAAATCAATTAAACATAAAAGTATAAATAATAGAAGATGTGACGCCCCCAATTTCAGGTACTTGAAACCCGAATGTAAGACCCCAATTTTTTTTAATAAAGATGAGTTTTCTATAAATATCATTTTTAAATATTATGGAATGAATTTGATATAATATTATAGTTGTGGGTAATAGTTATAAATTTTACAAAGTACGCAAGTTGTTGTATAATATTCGATTGGTCGGGGAATATTCGTTTTAACAGGGAATATTCGTACGACGGCACAATCATTGGTGGACCCCACAACGAAATTATTGTCAGATTGAGAAAACGACAAAAATATTTTATAAAAATAACGGCGGAAGTTTTACCGTTAATACTGTTGAACTACTCGGTAGTAAAAGTACAGTAATACGCGTGGTTGCATAGTAGCACACGGTATTAATTATTGATTTCTATGTGATAAGTCACTCAGTTTTATTTTATTAGTATTATTAATATAATAAAACGGAAAAACTTTTTATATAAAACAGAATATTTTTATAAAGTTATCTGTTTTATTAGACTATAAATAGAATATATTATATTCTATTATGCATAGTAAAATCTTTTTATATAAAACAGAATACTTTTATAAAGTTATTTGTTTTATTAGATTTTAAATAGAATATATTATATTTTATTATGCATAGTGTCTGCATAGTATTTTGCATAGTAAAATCTTTTTATATAAAACAGAATACTTTTATAAAGTTATTCGTTTTATTAGATTATAAATAGAATATATTATATTTTATTTAAAAGATTTTGCTTTAAATATGGATCGTTCGATTAAAAGTAAATCAATCTGGACGTTCATGAATTAGTTACTATGCAGTCCATTCTTCTATAAATAGAACATCATTCCTTTATTATTTCTTACGAATTCACTGAAACTCTAGAGAGAGAAATTATAGAGAGAAAGATGAAAAGCATTCTGCTACTTCACTACTCCTATATCCATTACTCTTCTTCTTAAGGTAAGGAGTATTATTTCTTTTGTATTCATGAAGAGAACTTCTGTTATTCTATTATTTATTATTCTGTTGGAATAACCTGTATACGCGGGTTACCCTATACTTGGTGAAATTCTTCTGTTATTCCATTCTTTATTATTCTGTTGGAGTATCCTGTCTGTGCGTTTTACGCCGGACCTGGTTTCGTCTTTATTATTCTGTTGGAATATCCTGTCTGTTCGTTTTACGCCGGACCTGGTTTCGTCTTTATTATTCTGTTAGAATATCCTGTCTGTGCGTTTTACGCCGGACCTGGTTCCATTATTTATTATTTTATTGAAATAACCTTCCTGTGTGGTCTATCGCATGTCTGGTAATTTCTTTTGTTATTCCATTCTTTATTATACTCAGTTGGTTAAAGTTTTGGCTTCTATACTCTATGAAATTAGTGGAATATCCTTGATATTTTTGCTTCATCCAGTATCTTTTCATGAAAATATTCTTCTGAGTATTCTTGAATTTTACTCTACACAGAAGTATCATGTTAACAATTTGGACGTTATTAGTTCCTAGATAAATTAATTCTTAAACTTGTTTTATTGAATTCTTATATCATTGTCATCATCCTCATGTTTATATTTTGTTGAAAGTCATCTGTGGCCTGTAGTGCATAGATGGACTTGGTATGATTATGACCAGGGATTATTCGGTGTAATCATGACCGTAATGTTACAAATGATGTGGTAAAAGTCCTCATTGGCCCGTAGTGCATTGATGGACAGTTGTTGGCATGATCATGACTATTGATGAATACACGAATATCCTTGGCCTATAGTGCATGAATAATTTGTGGTTGTGATACTAATGAATATCCTTGGCCGTAGTGCAGGGATGATGTGGATTATTTATTAAGCTGAGTCCCAGCAATAAAAGTGATGAAAAACCTTTTAAATCATAAAGATAGTAGATTTTATTCTCTACTTGACTCTTTTAATGGATTTCTTATTCCGTTGCAGTTAAACTTGACGTCTATTGTATTTTATCAGTTTAACACTGTTGAAGGCTAACGATAATTTATTCTGCGTTATCTTAGTCATAATATTTCTTACTGGGCTAGTTGAGCTCACCCTTTTGCTTTCATTGTTCTCTTCAGGAAATGAGAACATAGCGGGGACTAGTCGGGGAACGGAGTGACGGTTCAGATGATAGCATTAGTAGTCCTCACTATTCTATGAAATAGTGTGAAAATAAATGTATTGAAGACTTATTTTGAGTTTGATTACTGTTTAGAAGAAAGTGTTGTATTAAAACTCACAACTTATGTTTTGTCGTATTTTACACGACAGTTGTATAATTAAGTTTTATTTGTATTTTGTACCATGTATTTGACGACTCAGAATAGGTGATGTATACTTATTTTGGGGGCGTCACACCGAACTCGGTGCTTCACGATACCATTTCTATGAGCGGAATAATACTAATAATAATAACAATAATATAAAAAATCAAACTTAATTTACATTTATCAGAGTCTAATCCCAAGTACGCAACCTTTACTATAATTCCTTACATGATAGATAATACATATCATTGTCTTAATAAAGTTTAACTATTACAAAAGATACCATTAAACATTCTCTGTTTGCTTTCCTTTTTCCTTGTTCTTGGCCGAACCTTCTAGCTGTTCACACTTAGCTGAAAATATTTAAATTAAGCAAGGATGAGCATTTGAGTGCCCAACAAGTAATAACAATTATAAATATAATTAGCTGAAAGAATTAAATATTTTCTTTATACATCACTTCTACAACGATTCAATAGTTGTGAAGTAAATTAAATCGATAATAATAACATAACAACTCTATATCACATTTTTGAAACTACGTATTGACTATAAATAGGGTTAAGGTGACATACTATGAACATTATTTTAAATTTTTGATAAGGTTTAGCAGAACTTCATCTGCAAACCGTCATAACTTACGGGCGCGATGGTGTACATCCCATGGGCCCTGTATTGATCAATACTGCATGCAAGAACGATATTATCGTTCACTCTGTCCGCCTTGAGAGCATAAAAGTTTTCCCTTGATCGGGATGTTCATACTTAGTCTAGAATCCGAACCAAAACAATTTGATTGGATACAAAAAGGTTTTATCATATTCAACGATATTTCTAAATCCGTGTCTAGCTGGTCAAATAGCTTAGACGGCTTATATATATATATATATATATATATATATATATATATTAATATGTGATTAAATACAATGATTTTCTAAGTGGGGACACTTGTATAACCATATTTCAAAATTAACGAACATAATATATATACGAGTTATATAATATAATAACATGTTGATAAACAATGATCGGATATAATATATACGATAATAAGGTTAATAATCTAGTACAATAATAATATAAATCTGAAACTTTCTTACTCATGTCCATTGCATAAACAAAATGCAAAAGTAGGATACTTGCCTGGTCTGCTGCTTACAATAAGCAACTTAGTTTTATCTTTTATACCGAAATCTATCATTAATAAGATCATTCATTCGATTAGAATAACATCTTATAACACATAGCACTGCTTATTGCAGTCAACACATTACCTATTCACCTTGTCACACATAATCAACAGTCATTGAATCACAAACAAATATTTATACAGTCAAAATATCTAAGTCCAGATCAATTTCTGAAACATGTCGGTGTACCGACGGCTTTATCGGGTAATTATCGAGTCTAAGACTCGATCCTGTAGTTTAATATCTGTAAGTATCAGTCATATTATTTTTAAATGACTTATAATAATTTTAAAATATTTATTATAATTTATCATAAATTTTCAAACACCAGAGTCATTATTAAATAATTTAAATATTAAACAATTCTATTATCATTAATATTTAATTAATATTAAACCATTAATAAAACCATTGCCAAAATATTAAAGTTATTTATAATAATTCAAAGTATTTTTAAAGTACCAATATTACCCTTAAATGATTTTAAAACAATTAAAATTATTTTTAAATAATTATCATTAATACTAAAATATTACTGCATTATCTATCAAAATATTAAGAGTCATTAATTATAACTTAAAATACTTTTAATTCATTAATATCCTTATTAAATGATTTTTAAATAAATAAAATCATTTTAAAACTATTTATTTAATATAATTATTAAATAAACTTAATATCATCTATTATTAAAGTAATATCATTAATATTAAATTATTAATGAAATTATCCTTTAAATATTAAAAGTTATATTTTATAACTTAAAATATCTTTAAATAATTTATTATCATTTAAAATGATTTTTATAATATTAAAATCACTTTTAAACTAATTTATTTAATATAATTATTAAATAACTTTAACATCATTAATAGTAAATAATTAATGAGATTTTCCTTTAAATATTGAAAGTTATATTTTATAACTTAAAATATTTTTTAAAATCTTTATTTTCATTTAAAATGATTTTTCTAATATTAAAATTATTTTTAAACTAATTTATTTAATATAAGTATTAAATAAATCTAATATCATTAATATTAAAATATTAATACTTTTCATGACAAAATATCAAAAGTTATATTTTATAACTTAAAATTTTTTTATAACCTTTATATAATTTTTAAATCATTAATTCTATTTTTTATCATTTATTTAATACATTTATTAAATAACTTAAATATCATTAATATTAATTTATTAATGAAATTTCATCACAAAATATTAAAAGTTATAGAAAATAACTTAAAATATTTTCTTATAACATAATATAATTTTAAATGATTTTTCAAGTATTAAAATCATTTTTAAATAATTTATTTAATATTATAATTAATTAAATTAAATACCTTTAATATTCTAAAAATATTAAATATTTATGAAATATATTCAAAATAATAAAAAATTAATTTTTAGATTTTAAAATAATTTTTAAGAATTTATTTTGTATTTTTCATAATTAAAAACTATTTATTACTAATTATTTAATAAAAATAATTATTTTATAAAGTAACTGTCATTAAAGACTGCCTATAGCGACAGAACCGTCGTTATAGGTGTTATTCATGTTCATCTGAAAACCCAGAAATACAAAGTCAGTAGCCAAGGGTACTACTTTGACCATAATTTGATTCATGATCCTAAGGTGTTCTAACCCGAGTAAAGTGTTTATAATGCAGTACAAATGTAATATTATCATCATCAATCAAGTTTATGGCCAACACATAACAGATCAGAGAGTTATAAGCCCTCAAATCTCTTGTCAAAGCTGTTCTTCATTTCTGGGTTTTCCAGAAAACCCAGAAATGAAGAACAGTTCATACTGCCTTCTTTCGATATTTATAACTTTTTGTATAGGTATGATTTATGTGATCTAACACTTTAAGTATGTAGATGATATGTAAATGAAGAGATCTAATACACAAAACACATATAACATCAACAGAATTTCAAGATACAATCTGGTCAAAGTACCTTCCCGGAATTGTTCTTGAACATTTCTGGGTTTTCCAGAAATGTTCTTGAGCAGTTTCGGATACCTTAGTTTGACCATCATTAAGTTTAAATATGTTAAGGATATAGGTGGTATAAAAGCTTTAGAAGGTAGTCTTCATGTCAGTCTACAAACACCAAACAACAACATGATCAAAACACTTAACAACAATAAGATCAAGAGCCTGCAAAATCATTGTCAGACGTTCTGGGCAATTCTGGGCTGCCCAGAAACAGCCGGTCAATACCGGTCAATCCACTTTGACTGCCTATAACTTTTAATCCATAACATATATGGACCTGATTCAAGTTCCATTATAAAGATCTCATATCCGACTACCATTTCCAACATTTAAACAACAAAAATACACAACATAATGAGATCTACAGCCTCTGACATTCATTGTCAGAACACAAAAACAAAATTTTCAGATTTTCAAAATCATTAAATCCGAGCTTCTAGATGTTATGGATCTAACATCTAGCAACCCAGATCATCATTATATACCACATACAACATATTTTAACACAATAACACAACATCTAACAGAGGATTAAGGTCGAATTTTTCAACTAGGGTTTATACCTTTAAATGAGCAAATTTGATTTCTTGGCTACTGATTTGTGATGTGTGTTAGTGGGGCTTGTATATGGGACTGATATTCATTAAGATTTCGTGATTTAGAGAGAAAGAGAGAGGGTCTAAAATGATTGTTGTGATAAAATGGGGCAAATAATGAGACTTTTCTCTCTCATAATCTATATATATGTGTTAGATACATTGTATTGCTAGCAAGAATTGGCTGAGGTGTTAGCAATTAAGTCATATTATCAACCTTGGAAGGTCACCAACTAAAGTATTGTCCAAAAATACAAGTTAGCTTCAATAATGCTCAAAAGGGTATTCTTGTCATTTTACTTTTAGTTTTAATGGCAAAGTTGGAACATGGCAAACCCTTAGGGGTTGACCCTAAAGTTTAGCACAAAAATTGTAGGATTTCTAATTTAGGGTTTGTAAAATAAAATAAAATTTTTAGTTTCTAAAAATTACAAATTAAGGTTTCATAATTAGATTAGGGTTTCTAATTACATAAAACATGTTAATTAGGTTTAGGTTTTACTAATCATCATTAAGTATGTCAAATTAGCAATTAGGGTTTACACTTAGCAAATTAGGGTTGGCAATTAGGGTTTCTAATTAGCTATTAAGTTTTCTAACAATTAGGGTTTCTAAATAATAATAATTAATATCTAAATTAACATTAATCATATAACACAATTTCTTACCAACCATAAACTCCGAATTGAGTTTTAAATTTAAACCAATGAATACTAGAGTTTTGACACTATACACATAATTTGACCAAAATTATCAGTCCACACATATACAATACATATTTACAGTACTAAAATAGAATAATATTATAATAAATATCATTAATCACATAACATAATTACTAGACAGATTTTAAAGTCTCATTTGACTTCAAACTAGGGTTTATCGGTAACATTATGTTTTTTCAAATACTGCACCACCATTGAGCAATGCGTACATGCAATACTTATTTATAGTACTGAAAAATTAAAATATAATTAATATTATATTCTTATTCTCATTCCTTGATCAAAATCCAAAATTAGGGTTTGGATTCCATATCTGATTTATCTTTCATATATAACAATAATAATTAAGTTAAAATAAATAACTTAATTAATATGAAATAAATTCATATAATAAAATAAAATAATTATTATAATTGTGCTTTAATCATTTCATATATTATTTAAATAATATAATTATCATATTTTCATAGAACATAATGAATAAAAAACATTTTTACTGTAAAATTAATTATTATAAGAATATAATTTATAATGATCAATAATTCTAAAATAAAATTAATTGTAATCATTCATGTAATAAATATATTTTATATTCATCACATAAATACATACACATTATCTTGGCACATATTCCTCATATTTATTTTAATAAGTATAAAAAAAAATTATATGCAAAATTTCTGATTTAATTATATAGAAAATATCGAGTTATTATAGAAGAGATGAAACATATTATCATGAATAATTATTTACGTTCATCTTCATCCTAGAATAAAGAAATTAGCTAGACATGAAAAATAAATAAACCAACTAAATTAAAGAAGTAGAAGATTAAAAATAAATAAAAACTCTATTTATTAACGACCCTCCAACAAGCGTACAATGAAGAAGTAATTCTTTTTTTTTCCTTTTTTTCATCTTTTTTTCCCTGACTTGTGAAATGTCTCGTTTTCTTAGGCTTTTCAGAGGTACACATGTAGCAAGCGTTGGACCAATGACTCCCAAACCAATTGACTCTAGGGCACTAAGTGTAAAGACACCCTTAAGGACTTGCTAACTCAAGTAACAAAGACCACAAAATTAGGCTAGTCAAGCTGCTTTTATCCATCACACCTTTCAGCGTGAATATCAATGATTCCTGATGCTTAGATACCTAGTTATTTCGTTTAACGGACATTGAAGCAGTTATTTATTCCTTTCAACTTCTTTTTTTTCTTTTTTTTTCTTGAAATTGTTCGAATCATAGTTTATACCTCACAACTAAGAGTTAATGCGCACGTGAAGTGCAAAAATGCATAGAAACTTTATTTTACTCAAGATAGTGTTTCAAACTAAGTTTTTGTAACTTATCAAAGGGTTCAAGAGTTATAAATCTTTCAATTTAATTTACTCATGAGTTTTTACTCCATGGACACTTCAATTCATAAAAAAATCATTCATTTTTTTAAGTTTTCAATTTTTTTTGTTTTTTTTTTTCAAAAAGAATTAATTTCCTAAAAAGAAGAAAAATATATACATAAAAAATAAAAAAATCTAATAATAAAAATACAAAAGTCCCCTCATACCGAAATCATATCATGCATTATCTTCAATGTATGCAAATTGTTGTACAAGAAAATGTGGTGAGAAGGAAAACAAATGTATACACCTACGAATTTAATATATCCTAAAAAATATGTGACTATAAATCAAGAAAAAAACAAGCTAAAGTCAACTTCTTTATCTCCTACTTGGATTCCAACTGCAACAATTCAAAGCAAAGTTCAAGCTTCAAGATTTGCTCTAAACCAAGTTTGGGGGAGGTTCACACAGGGGTCTAAGCCTGCAAGTGATTGGCGCTCCATAACAGTTCCCACCACCTCCACCTTTGTCTGTGTACCCTCCCGACTGACTTAGCTCCTGAGGATGATGCTAATACAGAAGAAGTAGATGATGCTGATGAAGAGTAAAGTTTCAATCTTTCTGGGAAGTCCTTAGTACCTAATTTCTTAAGTTTTTTTTATATACAATGAGGACATTGCATATGTTAAGTTTGGGGGTGCTTTCTTCCAGTTCCAGTTGCATTCATTTAGTATAACTTATTCATTGCAGTCATTTAGTTGCATTCATTTAGTATAACTTATTCATTTTGTAGTTTTTCATGTAGTTTTCATTCGAATTTCTTAAAAAAAAAAAAAGAAGAAAAATAACATGTTCCAGCTATTAGATAGTTTAAGTCTGTTTTGGCCAATGATAAGATTGTAATTAAGTAGACAAGTATAATATTGACTATTAAGACTTTGATGTGATTTCTTGTCATGATTTGAAACTTTACCTGTTTGAACCTGATATAATAAGGATAGCACAGTAAAAATAACTATGTTGACTGATTGAGTCGAAATTGACACGTAATGGACTTCTTGAGGATAATACTAGTTTGAATAAATGAAAGATATGAATAGGCGGAGATGACTAACACTACAAAAAAATGGGGCTTCAGCAACAACCAATTTTCGTTGCTAAAGGTGTCAAATTTCGTTGCTAAAGGGTTTTGACAACGATTTTACTGTCGTTGCGTCTTTCGTTGCCCAATGAGCGTTGCTAATTGTTCCATAACGAACATATTTTTTTTGATGCCAAAAGTAATACATTTTGTAACGAAATTTGGTTTTTGCACAGTGACATCGATCCTTTAGCAACAAAATGTATTATTGCAGAATAATTAAAATGTCGTTGCTAAAAACCACATTTCGTTGCAAAAGCCTGCTAATTGGCAACGAAATGAACTCTTTTTTTGGCAACGACCATGCACTTTCGTTGCAATTGACACTATTTTGCAATGACATTTCTCGTTGCAGTAAATTATGAAAATTGTTGCCTAAGCTTACTTTCGTTGCGGAGTGTAAACTTTTTAGCAACGATTTTCGTTGCTGATTATATTATTTGGCAACGACATTATGCTGAATCAGCAACGAAAATATTTGTTGCTGGTTATTTTTCAATAGCAACGAAAATCATCGATTAGCAACGACATTATATGTTGCCATTTCTTTATGTGCAACGAAAGTTGATATGATTTACAACGATAAAAAATGTTGCCTTTTATTTTAGTATTAGCAACAATATCCTCTCCGTTGTTATTAGGTTAATTTTTCGTTGCCAAATGTTATATTTTTAATGTCATTAGCAACAAAAATTAGTTGCTAAATGTATAAAAAATTGTTTCTATATTAAAACTTGTTCAATACTTTGGTAACGAATTATATTGTTGCCAAATCAAAATTTGACATTCTTTTTGTGTACCTGACTGGCTCAATGTCCCCATAGCAAATAATGACAAAAATACAAAAAACTAAAATATTATTAACTTAATAAAATCATCCACTACATAATCATTCATTATCTTTACAATTAACCATCTAAAGCTACCACAGTTCTTCAATCAAAGTATATATCTACATATATAGAGAGAGTAAACTTCATAATTTCGTCCCTCGTCTTCCGTAAACATAGCACAAAAATTTGATACCCAGTATTGTAAGGCAGGTCGTAGAAGCAGTCTTCCTACACATTTAAAAATAATAACAAATTAGGAAAATTAAGCAAATAGGTCACCAGAGGCACTTAGTGCCAAAATGAATACACAAAGACAATAGAATTGCTACGTGGTACAATGTCAAGGCTTGGCTCCTATTTCATAATACTTTAGAATACCACCCATTTCTTGTTCAATTTGAGTGACTAAACAATAAATATGGTTGGCACATCAATGCATAATCACTCTCCAACCTCTTTATAGCACTATTTGATACTTCATAACAAAGAATCAAAGAGAACACTGAAAATAAACTGAGAACATTGTGTATGGCACAACCAAGCAAATTAGTTTTTCATGTAATTATTTATTAGACAATGTTGTTAGATTACAAAACAGCTCAGTTGAGTTGTTCAACAAGCTGACTCAAAGACATCTGAGTAAAATGCAAGAGAATATACTTACTTTTTTGATGTTGGTGAGGTAGCAAGTAAATCCCTGATTTGCTCATTGTAAACTTCAAGGACGATAACAGATATGTGGAACGTAAAAGTCTCTTTTCGTTCCTCGACCACTTTAAATAAATGCTCCAAAGTTCTATAATTGACTCCTCGATTCTGTCCAGTGCCCTCTATGGTAAAAGTCTTTCCCGTTCCTGTTTGCCTATATGCAAATATGCAAACATGCAAACATTGTAGCAATCTAACACTTAGACCACCATGGGTGAAGCATCCGCAAAAACATCAACTAGTACAAAAAATAAAAATAAAAATAAACTCTAAATTTTGTGATCTATATAGTACAGCAGCAAATTAGTAGTATAGTACTGCTTACAGTCATTCTCAAACTAATACACATCTACATTCTCAAACTAATACACATCTAAATTACAAGTTTTGATATTTTAATCAGAAATACTCAACAATGAACTCAAAGAGTACTTTTCTGATACAACCAATTATAAGGAGAAAAGTGAAGAAACACTAAAATGAACAAAAATGGAACAAAAAAAAGTTCAAAAACTAAAAAGAGGAAGAAAAAGAAGTCAATACGAATGGGAAGAAATAGCATACCATGAAGTAAAGGAAACTTTACTTGATTAATTGGCCAGAGTTCGGACGAGTCTGTTAAAACTAAGTTAGATAAGTGGATCCTTGTTCATACCCCACTTCGCTAGCAGAAGTAATTACTTCAACAAACCCACACTTCTAGCATCAACAAGGAAATAAAAGATTAAGAAATAGCAATATCAGAAATAACCAAGAAAGCTGTTAGACAAAAACGACGAGCTTAAATTGCTACTTCGCCATGCTGCAGTTGCAGATTAACTTGGCACACAATAAAAGATGACCGATCTGACAAATCAAGATTCCCTCAGTCTCAAATGTCATTTTGAAATTAAAGTTCCACTTGAAGTTAAACCACAAATTAAATCTCATTAAACTCAAAGTTCACCCCTTATCTCATTGAATTTGGAAATTCGGAATCACCTAAAGTGTTCATATATCAAATGAACCAGGCTCTAAATTTTGAACAAAATGAGTACATTGCAACCAACTAAACTTTTCAATCTATAACAGCTAATCCAAGCCACAAACATTCAACCACATATATAATTACACATTGTTAAATATGTAGATGCCATCTTAAGAGGGGAATAAAATCAAAGTTACTATATGATGTAACAACCATTTTTCAAAATATATAAAGGAAAATAAGAACTATAATACTCCCTACTTTCCACAAAAAAGACCCTCATTTGCGAATATTAAGGATATATTTTTGATCAATCTATACCCATAAAAATAATAGTAAGTTGTTAGCTTAGTTGTGTGGTACATAATAAAATATGGTGGAAAACTTTTTGGAGGGAGTATACATTAGTTTTAATATGCAAGCTACATATGGCCATCAATGGAGATAGAATTTCAGAGTGTATTGGAGTATCAAAAGTCCTCAAACCAACATTTAAACAATTCAATTAAGCAAAATTCCAGTATATTCAAACACACACATATGATGACGTAGAGATGAGATAAATATCTAAAACAAGAGCATCAAAAATCCTCAAATCAACATTTTAAACGGTTTTATCCAGTAACTTTATCAATATATCCAAACACACAGAATACATAAATATGAGATAAATATCTAAACAAGGTTATTGTTTTTCGATAACTCACGAGATGATGTTTCCGGCAGCCGGCGGCAGTAAAAATAGACCAGAGAGTGTCAGGGTAAAGGAGAGGGAATAGGCCCATGGCTGCCACTGCTGCTGCTACCTCACCATCATGCCATGAATGAAATGCTTGATTTGCTAATTTTTAAATCAAAAATCACTCATTCGCTTAAGTGAAATTTTGGTATATCATAGAGAACATAGCAAAGTATTTTAAGAAAATATAACATACTCTAAACAAACAATCTAAATGGGTTTTATAAAACATCAAAAGTACACTATTAAAATAGTTTTCTAATCATATTGTTCCCCTTTAAAATAACATTTCCACTTAATCTAATCCATACAAACCATTTAATTATCTACATATAGTATCCATACACTTACTTTTGGTATCAATTTCTACAATTTCAATGTTTAAACAAAACAGTCCCTAACGGGACATTTATCAAACAATACATGTGCATTCTTTAAATTTCAGAATTCACAACCAATTATTATATATGGTTTGATCAATATTTTTTAACCTTATAGCTCCGCACAATAACAACTAAATTCCATCTTTCTAATTTGAAGAGTATGTTACCTCGTCATTGTTCTCAGGTGCAGACGCACTTTGGGAGGATTTTAAAATGCTTACCCACAAGCTCTTGATATCACTAGCCCTATCATCTAGGAAAACTTTCTGCACTATCAATATCATAAAGCATAGGAATTAAATGAGTATATTATTATCACAAAAAACAACAATGATATGGTCAAAGAAGGTAAAAAAAATTGGCCCAGGAACAACAACATAAAAGGAGAACAGTTATAGGAGTTCAAAGTCTTTAATCAAAATCCGATGTAGAAGGAACAGATTGTGGAGATGGATTCTCTAACCACCAACATATATTAACTCTCTATTTATTGCAGCTTTAGAACAATTTAAGATATTGTGAACTGAACATCAGTTAATGAAGCAAGTATCAATAGAAACTAAATTAAGTGCTAATCATGAATCATCTAAAAATCAAAGTACCATTTAATATTAATCAAGAAAAATACTAGTTACTAGGCAACATATAAGGTTCAAATTGTGGGTATACCTGTTAGTTAAATCAACCTTTCAATTGCTAATTACTATAATTAACTGTTAGATAAGGATTCTTAACAGCAAACCACTATGCATATAAGAAGGCTAAGAAGCTTACCTATGGCCATGCGCGACACATGACATATAGACCTGCATATATATAGATTAGATACATTTAAAAGCCTCCTTAAAACTGTCGAAGAAGTGGATTCTTCAACTTATTAGAATAAATTTTGTTGAAAACTGTAATTACATTTGTTACAATAGCAAGCACCTCAATATGGACCACAATACCTCCTGTAACATTCTAGTATAAAAGTATATTAGGTATGACCTTTGAGTACTAATATATTGCTTACATTTGATAAATTCAATCCAATCAACGAAAAGGTCAATTAAATTTTGACAAATAGCTTCACCAATAGCTAGCACAATAAAATCGAATCAGCTACTTCTGCTAATTATGCATATCACGTTAAGAATTAAACGGTCACAAAGAACAATCAAATGATTTCTAAGAGTATCAAAAATTTATAAACAATTAAACCCAAAAATAAAAATAAATTAACTATGGGTTTAACGGATAGATATAATCATACATACCATTGATACCTCAGTGTACGACCAATTTGTTGCAGAACAAAACGATGGGAGATAACGAAGTGGCATACCGAAGAAGATGAAACAGAAAATCATTTCAGCAAGTAATGGAATATGGAGAAACAAAGTTGTTGAAAAAAAATTACCTTTGAACAAATTGCATTGACGGGTCTTTGGGTCTTCGCAGTTAAGGCTTTTGCAATTGGGATAGAGAGAACAGATTTTTTCATGCGAAGATGAAGTTGAGAGAAAATTTTTGGGATTAATGATAATCCCTTTAGCCGTAGGAAACATTATTCACACAATCAATTATCGATCTCGCGCGATAAAATTTGGGGCTAAGTTTTTCATTCTCCTGCCTAAACAATGGCCAAAGAAGACAGGGAAACCCAAATTAGTAGAGAAAAACCTAGCTAGCCCATTTATGATCTGGTCGAAACGTGCAATTTTGACTAAGGAAGAGACCCAATTGATCTCTTGCTTTCCTCTCCAGACCAACCACGCACGCACCCACCCACGCTCCCACCAACTGAAGAACACTGAAGACGCTTTGTTCCACACATACACATAAGAATTTATTACTAAAAAAGTGTAATTATTATAAGTAAATTTATTACTATAAAAAATTTAATGTATTTATATTATAATTTTTACTCACCACAATTAATTATAAAAAAATTATTTATAACAAAATAGCGACCAATTTTATCTCTCGCAATTTTTTTTAAACATTAATATATAGTGAGTAATAATTTTTTTTACTAATAGATTTTTTCCTCATAAATTTTTATCATAAATTGGTACCAAAAATATTTCTATCATCTCAATTTTGCGAGAAAAAAAATATAAATTATGAAGGAAGTTTCTTTCGCTAATAACTATATTATCATTATATTTTTTTTTCTTCACTGTTCCTTCGCTGTAAAACTTCTCATGTTATTTCTTCACAAAATTTCCTTCGCTACATCCCTAATTTCTTGTAGTGATCTTACTCTTCTTTTTTACAAATTTATTTTTTTTAAAAAAAATTAAATAAAATAGGGATAAAATTGATATTACATTAATATGGGTCAAACTAACTTATTAGGAATGACTTATAAGTCATTTTTAAATAATTTTATTCTGTTTTAGTTCATAAAACATAATGCAATTTTCTTCATCTTTTATGTTTTATTTTAGAACTGATAGTATTATAATTTAATTTTATAATATATTTGAAAAAAAGGTAAAAGACGAATTTGGAATAGCTAGGGGTATACCATTACTATTCTTTTTATGTTTTATTTTTGGACTTAAAAATATGTTCATAATTTAAGTTACTCCCTCCGTCTAAGAATAAAAGTTCGTATTATTTTATGTAATCTCAAGTTAAATATTTACTTATACCACTGTACTAGGAATTGTAATAATAATAATAATAATAATTATAATAATAATAATAATTGCAATAATTATTATTGTATTAATAATAATAAATTTTGAATACTTAAAATAATAATAATAATAATAATAATAATAATAATAATGAAAATGAAAATGAAAATACCCTAAAATAATATAAAGCAGTTACAAATTAAATACCCTAAATATAAAATTACATTCAAAGATTTTTTAACCATTGAATCAAAATTAATTTTATTTTTTTTTGTACTAGTCACGTGGGTATCAATGTTTTTCGAATAAAATTTAATATTTTGACAGATTTTTCTTTTTATTATATAGGACTCGATCAAATCCCATGGGTGTTGGAGTGTGATTATTTGGGTAGTGAGAGAGTCTTTATTAAAGTAAGATTGTATTTTCTTATTTGGTAGGATAAGGGGGGCAATGTTGGAGTGTGATTATTTGGGTAGTGAGAGAGTCCTTATTAAAGTAAGATTGTATTTTCTTATTTGGTGGGATAAGGAGGTTTAATTTGGAAAGGAATCTATTAGCCATTAATTGCAGTTATAAGGTGATTCTGAAAAGGACTCTTGCTCTTATTTATAAATACAGCAATAAGCAAGGGATGGAGAAGACAATATAAAAGGGCAGAAGAGATACAACACAAATATACAACTTGTACCCTTTCAATATTATTATAGTGAATTACTCTCTCTCTCCGCGGTTTTTCCCCAATTGGGTTTTCACGTAAATCTTGTGTTCATACTTTATATCTCTTTATTTATGTTTGTGTGAATGTATTTCGTGAGTTTGATTTCACAACAATTACTCCATCAACCGTTGGCGCTATTTTGGCATGCTGTTTTGGTGATTTCGTCAGGCGTATAAAATCGGACGTTAACATTGGCGCCGTCTGTGGGAACAAGACACTTGTTCTAGTGTCGATTTAAAATCACCGATTCACCGAAGGAGATAAGTGATTCTTTTTTATTAAAATAAATATATACGTGTACGTGTGTATATATGTATTATATCAATAGCAATTGAAGCATGATCGCAATTGATTATTGATACAATTTTACATATTCTCTCACTTATATTATGCATGTAGTGGTAGTATTCACATGATGCATGTGAAATCTAAACATTAACACTTTGGTCCAGGTGATGATAAATTGGTATTGAGTCACCGCACCAGTAACGAATTCAGCCAGCGCAAAGATAAAAGTTTAAGCTTTTATATCATTGAAGTGCTTTAAAGGCGGCTTCGGTTTCATCATCAACCACAGATTGAAGAAAATTCGGAGGATAAAAATCCCGAGGATAAAAATTCAGCGGATATAAATCTAGCGGATATAAATCCCGAGGTTAAAAATTCCGAGGAGACTTTTTGTATACTCTCTTATTTTAAGATCCTTGTAAATAAGAGACTGGAGGGCAATGTTGGAGTGTGATTATTTGGGTAGTGAGAGAGTCCTTATTAAAGTAAGATTGTATTTTCTTATTTGGTAGAATAAGGGGGGCAATGTTGGAGTGTGATTATTTGGGTAGTGAGAGAGTCCTTATTAAAGTAAGATTGTATTTTCTTATTTGGTGGGATAAGGAGGTTTAATTTGGGAAGGAATCTATTAGCCATTAATTGCAGTTATAAGGTGATTCTGAAAAGGACTCTTGCTCTTATTTATAAATACAGCAATAAGCAAGGGATTGGAGAAGACAATATAAAAGGGCAGAAGAGATACAACACAAATATACAACTTGTACCCTCTCAATATTATTATAGTGGATTACTCTCTCTCTCCGTGGTTTTTCCCCAATTGGGTTTTCACGTAAATCTTGTGTTCATACTTTATATCTCTTTATTTATGTTTGTGTGAATGTATTTCGTGAGTTTGATTTCACAACAATTACTCCATCAACCGTTGGCGCTATTTTGGCCTACTGTTTTGGTGATTTCGTCAGGCGTACAAAATCGGACGTTAACAATGGGTAAGTATAAGAATCAATCTAATAAATTACAAAGATGGGTACATTAGCGAATAATAAATATTTATAATAGAAAGATTTGCCAGAGTTCAATAATTAAAAATAATCACTACAATTACAATTAGTTTTTTCTTTGAAAAACAATATATTTATCGTTAAATTTCATAATAAAGTCATATTACAACTAAATTCTAATGGATAAGATTGAATAATGATGTGTGAGTCCTTTTAATTTTTTTTCAATTCATATATTCATATACATTGATATTTAATACAGACAATTTGTCAGATCACTCTTATTTTAATTTTAATTATTATTTTAAATATTATTTTAATTATTATTATTATTTTAATTATTATTATTATTATTATTATTGTTATTATTAATTATTGTTATTATTAATTTGTCAGATCACTCTTATTATTATTATTGTTATTAATTTATTGTTATTGTTATTATTAATTTAATAACAATAATAATAATAATAAAAATAATAATAATTATTATTATTTTATTATTATTTAAAATTTTAATTATCGCATTGGTAAACACTTTTGTCTTGTGAATATTTTTTAGTTTCTAACATTGGTAAATGCAGGCATGCAGCAGTATTACTTATTTCATGGCTGACAAATCTGTGTTGAAATTTATATATCAATATATCATCTTTTGTATTTTGTTTCAGTCTTAATACTGACGGATTTTGCTGGATTAGTACCATAATAATAATAATAATAATAAATTTATTATTATTTAAAATTTTAATTTTAATTATTATTTTAGTTATTTAAAATTTATTTTTATTATTATTATAATTCCTAGTACAGTGACCAAAAAGTGTATTATCTAATCTTCACATGCATAGAAACGATGTTAGGTGGTTTAAATATTACTGTTACATAAATTTTAGCATAATAGATAGATGGTCTAGTGGCTTTTGTTGGAATATAAAGTTTTTAGTTTGGAGAGGTCTAGAGTTCAATACTTGTGAGCAACATTTTTTTTAAGGAAAATTTTAAGCCAGACATTTCTGTCCTCCACGTCAACAATAATGGGTCGCGTCAGCAAAAATAACGGGCCAATATGCACAGTTAGCATTCCGTCTATTTTTTCGGACGAAAATTAAAAATAATGACCATTTTATAATTTTTAAGAGTATAGTTATTCTATTGTAACAAAAAATATTTCGATAGCCACAATGAAAATCGGACCTTAGACAGTGACCAAAAAGTATATTATTCCCATTTGTTGTTCAATTGATTTGGGATGCTTCAATAACACAACCATCATGAAATAATAATAATAATAATAATAATAATAATAATAATAATAATAATAATAATAATAATAATAATAATAATAATAATAATAATAATAATAATAATAGCAGTCATAATAATAATAGTACTTGTGACGCCCCCAAAAATAAGTATACATCACCCATTCTGAGTCGCCAGATACATGGTACAGAATTCAAATACAACTTAATTATACAACTGTCGTGTAAAATACGACAAAACAAAATCTGAGAGTTTTAATGCGAACATTGTCTTCTAGACAATATCCACACTCAAATTCAATCTTATTACATTTATTATCACACTATTTCATAGAATAGTGAAGACTACTAATGCTATCATCTGGACCGTCACTCCGTTCCCCAACTCGTCCCAGCTATATTCTCATTTTCTGAAGAGAACAGTGAAAGAAATGGTGAGCTCAACTAGCCCAGTAAGAAATATTATGACTAAGATAATGCAGAATAAATTATCGTTAGCCTTCAACAGTGTTAAACTGATACAATATAACAAACATCAAGTTTAACTGCAGCGGAACAAGCAATCCATTAGAAGAGTCAAGTAGAGAATAAAATCTACTATCTTTTATGATTTAAAAGGTTTTTCATCACTTTTATCACTGAGACTCAGCTCAATAAATAATCTACATCATCAAATCATTCCTGCACTACAGGCCAAAGATATTCTTTAGTATCACGACCACGAATTATCCATCCACTACGGGCCAAAGATAATCGTGTTTTCATCAACGGTCCTGATCATGCCATAAAATAATTCATCTTTGCACCCTTGATCGAAGAGAATCCATAGCCATAATCATACCAAAAACTGTCCATCAATGCATTACGGGCCAATGAGGACTTTTTTCACATCATTTGTAATATTACGGTCATGATTATACCGAATAATCCCTGGTCATAATCATACCAAGTCTATCTATGCACTACAGGCCACAGATGACTTTCAACATAATATAAACATGAGGACATAAATTGAGCTACAATTTTACTTGAATTGTTGAATTTTAATTTTTACTCTTGGGCTATATTTTATTAATGTCCGTTTGAGAATTTGTAGCCAACTGTTCTTTTACCTTCTTATATTACAATGAATTTTGCATTTTTAGTCTTCAACATTGCGGTTAATGATTAGTTGGATTTTTAGATGGTATTTACTATTTTTAGTAACTTGCTGCTACTTATTATCATTCAAGCTATTATTATTATCACGCAATTATTATTATTATTATTATTATTATTATTATTATTATTATTATTATTATTATTATTATTATTATTATTATTATTATTATCACGCAATTATTATTATTATTATTATTATAATTATTATTATTATTATTATTATTATTATCATGCAATTAGTTATGTACATTTATGTATGTATCTCAAGACTTTCATGTACATTTAGTTATTTGAAGCAGAAGAAAGGAATATATGGGAAAAATCTTATGTTTTGATATAAATATTAATCCTTACAAAATATTAACAATTGGCCCAAGTTGCTCTAGCGGTCATATGACCAAAATTCTAAATGTGAGGTTGTGAGTTCTAATCCTTGGAAAGGTAATTTTTTGGAAAAATTCAAGAGACCACGTCAGCAGCCGACACATGTCAAATAATAATATTAAATACCACGTCATACCTACCACATGTGCCACATAGGCGCCACGTGTGCTACATAGGCGCCACGTGTGCTACGCCATCAGGTCAACACACATGTGGCCCTTGGGGGTTCAAAGTTCACATTTTTGAATAGAAAGAGGCTCAGTTTGCGTTTACCGGAAGAAAGGGGCTCAATACCCAAATATCAGAAAAGTTCAGTGGTCGACTTTGCATTTAACCCTATTGAGATACCGAATATGGTCTTACAAAAATATGCTTATTGCGATTATCTTAATTTAAGGCAGCATTTTAATAGTCGTTGCAAAAAGTTGTATAAAATATGCAACGAAAATAAAAATTGTTGGCAATGAATGTGGTCCATATTAGGCAACGAAATATAGCAACAAAAAAACTTTCGTTGCCCACGATGAGGAGAAATCAAGTGGTTAGAAATTTTGCAACTAATTTCTAACGAATTTTGTTCCAAATTTTGTAACAACTTATGAATTTCGTTGCAAAAAAGTGAAAGCCTGTCATAATCTGCAATGAAGGACAAGTTTCGTTGCTAAACATACACTTTTAGCAACGACTTATAAAGTCATTGCCTCAAAAATCATTGCTAAAGCCCCATTTTTAGCAACAAAAAAACATTCATTGACCACGATGATGGGAAATCAAGTGGCCGAAAATTTTGCAACGAATTTCTAACGAAATTTTTTCCCGCCAATGAATTAGCAACGAAATTTTGTAACGACTTATGAATTTCGTTGCAAAAAGTGAAAGCCTGACACAATCTTCAACGAAGGACAAATTTCGTTACTAAACATATAATTTTAGCAACGACTTATAAAATTGTTGCCCGAAAAATCGTTGCTAAAGGCCCATTTTTTTGTAGTGTGAATTTAGACAAAAATTTATGTTTGGGGGAAAAATTTGGGATATATAAGCTATAAAAAAAAGAAAAAGAAAAAGAAAGAAAAAAAATGAATAAACACCGTGGCTAGTCTTGTTTCGGGGCCTTTGCTACTTGAGCAAGTACGCTCGAGGGGATTATCTCTACACTAAGCGCCCTAAGTTCTTTATGGTCTGGGAGTCGTTGGTTGAAAGCTCGCTAAGGGGTAGCACTGTTAGCCTAATGGAATGCGACATTGCACAGTCATGGTTAAAATAATAATAATAATAATAATAATAATAAAACGGGAAAAGAGCAAAAAGCCCCCGTAATGATAAGTAAATCATAAGTATCCTGGATTGGACTCTTAAATTTGGTGGATGTTTGACTTTAGTTGGATCTAGCTTGTTCGTGAATTTTGTGAGTTTACATTGTATGATGCCTTTAAAGAGATTTATTATGTGTTGTATTTAGCATTATATTATTTAGCATTGTTATTGACCACACACGCACTATATCAGTAATAACAGGGTAAGATTTAATGATTGACAAGGAAATTATTGATCTGTCTTGGTATGAAGTACTAGCATGTTTGTTGTGATTTCTCTGAGGCTTGATAAATAGATTTTGTTCTATTTGAATGCTGGAATTTTAGGCACGTAGATAGCTGCATTTGCATTGCATATTTAGTTATTGCATTGTGTTTTGTTGCTTGGGGACACGCAATTGGTTAAGTTTGGGGGTATTTGATGAGTAGGTTTTATACCTATGAATCCGATATTATTAAACTTAATTATTGCTATCTTTAATTATTTTTTAGTATCTTTTTATGTGTTTTGTGTTTATTTCTTATAGGTTGGAGCTGGAGGGACAAATTGGTCATTTGGAAGAAGAAAAAGGTTAAAAAATCATTAAAAATAGAGCTGAGTGGAATTTTTGTAATTACGCGGTCCTGGTCAAGTGCCTAGGCGCTTGGAAATAGCCTGGCTTGAGCGCTTAGGCACTCATGTGCGGCTAAAGAAGGATTTTTTTACAGCTAAGTGGGTTTTTGAAGCCTAAAAGGAATCTAAAAGAGGGCTGAGACCAATACAAATAGGAGAAGACTTTAGAAAAGACGTCTCACTTAATTCTTCAAGAGATTTGCAGAGAGGACAACGAAAAAAAACACGAAGGAGAATTGCAAGGGCTGAAGATCAAAGAGAGAGTATTAGAGCAAATTCAGAGTTTCTTCTTCTCTTCTCTTGTTTTATCTTTTATAATTATCTGGGATGTTTGGATTATTAATCTGGATGATGTTTTTCTTTATTATTATTATGAACTAAATTTTCATTAAGATTGCAACGGAACTTGGTATGTAGTTTATATTGAACCTTCCCATTGAATGAAAGTTGGTTTTTATTGAATTGTTTGTTATATCTTTTGCTTATTGATTAATTGGTTGGCCAACAATTATTGTGATAATCTATATAAAATTGGAAGATGGAGTATGGATCGAGATCTGGATATGATAACATCTGTTTATATAATCTGATTAATGTTAATATGATTAGCATGTATGATAGGAATATACCTATGTGTCTTTTGTATCCATTGAAAGAATTTGTGCGTTAAACCTTAATTAACTTGATTCACATAGGAATATAGTGAGTTGACTAACTGGGGTGTTCCTTGTAATTCTATGTCTTAAAGATCGGATTTAAGAGGATTTGTTCACATGTCTTTGGAAGAAACGCGTGAATTTTATAAAGTATTCTTGGATAATGATTCATATTAATTAATTGATTTAAACGGGAAGTAAATTGGTTTAAATGAAATACTAAGGGAAGTTGTAATCTTAACCTGTTAAATCTGCAGTTATTCTTGGAAATTTTGATTTTAATTATTAGTTTTGTTAAGTTTAATTTTCAAATCACAAACAATATTTCATAGTTTAAAATATGATTAATTGTATTAAAATTAATAATTGATAAATATTAGTCTATTTCCTCGTGGGAACGATATCCTTGCTTGCTGAATATTACAATTGAACGCGTATACTTGCATGTTAAAGTGCTATTAAAAAATTAGGCAATAAGTTTTTGGCACCGTTGCCGAGAAAATTAGTTTAATATTTTGTCATTATTAATTTCAATCAAATTAATCTTAATTTAAATATTATTTTATTTTATTTTATTTCTCTCTCTAGTCTAATTCTTTTTAAGGTACCATGGACAACTATGACTATCATTGGCCATATTCGAGAATGACTCGGCCAAGAGAGGTAGAGAATTATGGACTCGATGAATTGTCAGCACAATTTGGGACACTTTCGAGGAAGATTAACGCTTCATCCGCACAATTTATTCAAAGTGTAGCGGTAATATATGAGTATTGCGGTGGAAACCATCCGAGTCATCAATGCGCCATCAGTTTCGAGTCGGTACAATATAGTGACAACTTCGACGATTACCCTAATAATTATGAATATTCCAGTAATTATCATCATGACTGGGGGAATCCGCTAAAGTTTTCATGGAGCGATGACAATCTAGCCTAACCCTTTGCTCCAAGCCAATCATACACTCCTGAATTACCAGTTCAAGCTCCTAATCATGAAGAAGAAAAGTTTTTAAACTTGGAGGGACTTATTTCCAAGTTCATGGTTTTGATTAAGGAGCAGATGAATAGTCAGGAGATGTCGATTCAAAATCTTGAGAACCAGGTGGGACAACTTTTCAACGCCATTATCAATCGCCCTCAAGGTGAATTGTCAAGCAACATGGTTCCCGAGACTGATGGATTGCCCACGCTAAATCTGGAACCGGATGTGCCAAAAGAAAATGACGTGGAAAGGGAGGAGACAAGTGGGGAGTAGGAAAAGAAGGTCGCCAAAGATCTAGCCTTGAGTTCCGACATAGATGAAACGATTTTGATAGTGCCCCATATATCTTCTCCACCAAAGTTTAAGGATCCGACTAGATTTGCAATCTCGTGCCCAATTGGTAGTTATTTTTTTGATAAAGCTATATATGACATGGAAGCTAGCTTAAAATTGGTGCCATGGTGTGAAGAGGATGGGAAGAGAGATGAAGAACCAGTTGTTCTGAAAAAGCTTCAACGCAAAAATTCGTTCACAGATACAACTTGGAAAATGCCTAGTTATTTGAAGGTTGTAAAAGAGAATCTATCTAAAAAGAACAAGCTAGGTGAATTTGAATCAATAACCCATACTGATGGGAAACTTTTGGAAGTTACGTTATTACTAATGGATGGAGGGTTTCTCAATTTTCGAAGGAGAATTGGATAGAGAAAGTTGAAGCAGTCGGGCTGAGCACGTTAAACTAAGCGCTCACTAGGAGGCAACCTAGACTTACATTTTATCTCCTTAAATTTTAGTTCTTTAATTTTATTTTATTATTTTATTTCATTTAGTGTGATGCCCCCAAAATTAGATATACATAACCCATCTTGAGTCGCCAGATACATGGTACAGAATTCAAATACAACTTAATAATACAACTGTCGTGTACAATACGACAGAACATAAACTGTGAGTTTGAATACAAATATTGTCTACTAGAGAGTATACAAACTCAAAAGGAGTCCTCATTACAATTATTATCACACTATTACATAGAATAGTGAGGACTACTAATGCTATCATCTGGTCCATCACTCCGTTTCCCGACTCGTCCCAGCTATATTCTCATTTCCTGAAGAGAACAGTGAAAGAAAGGGTGAGCTCAACTAGAAAGAGTCAAGTAGAAAATAAAATCAACTATCTTTTATGATTTAAAAAGTTTTTCATCACTTTTATTGCTGGGACTCAGCTTAATAAATAATCCACATCATCAATTCATCCCTGCACTACAGGCCAAGGATATTATTTAGTATCACGATCACGAATTATCCATGCACTACGGGCCAAAGATAATCGTGTTTTCATTAACGGTCTTGATCATGCCATAAAACAATTGATCTTTGCTCCCTTGGTCGAAGAGAATCCATAGCCATAATCATACCAAAAACTGTCCATCAATGCACTACGGGCCAATGAGGACTTTGTTTTACATCATTTGTAATATTACGGTTATTATTATACCGAATAATCCCTGGTCATAATCATACCAAGTCCATCTATGCACTACAGGCCACAGATGACTTTCAACATAATATAAACATGAGGATGATGACAATGATATAAGAATTCAATAAAACAAGTTCAAGAATTAATTTATCTAGGAACTGATAACATCCAAATTGTCAACATGATACTGCTTTGAGAGTAAAATTCAAGAATGCTCAGAAGAATATTTACATGAAAAGATACTGGATGAAGCGCAAATATCAAGGATATTTCACTAATTTCATGGAGTATAGAAGTCAAAGTTTTAACCAACCGAGTATAATAAAGAATGAAATAACAAAAGAAATCACTATACATGCGATAGACCGCACAGGCAGGTTATTCCAACAGAATAATAAATAACAGAACCAGGTCCGGCGTACAACGCACAGACAGGATATTCCAACAGAATAATAAATAATGGAACCAGGTCCGACGTAAAACGCACAGACAGGATATTCCGACAGAATAATAAATAATAGAATAATAGAAGAATTTCACCAAGTATGCGGTACTTCGCATAAACAGGTTATTCCAACATAATAATAAAGAATGGAATAACATAAGAATTTCACCAAGTATAGGGTAGTCTGCGTATACAGGTTATTCCAACAGAATAATAAAGAATGGAATAACAGAAGTTCTCTTCATGAATACAAAAGAAATAATATCCCTTACGGGTACAACAAATAATATCCCTTACCTTTGAAAGAAGAGTATTCCGACTGGTAGGGCGAGGATATACTCGAAGAAAACTTGCACTACGCTCAAAGGTTTTTTAAACTCTAAATAAATACGTTCAAGATTATAGAAGAAGAACTCTCTCCATAGTTTCTCTCTCTAGAGTTTCAGTAAATTCGTAAGAAATAATGAAGGAATGAGCTTCTATTTATAGAAGAATGGGCTGCATAGTAACTAATTCATGAACGGTCCAGATTGATTTACTTTAATCTGACGGTCCATATTTAAAGCAAAATCTTTTAAATAAAATATAATATATTCTATTTATAATCTAATAAAACGAATAACTTTATAAAAGATTTTACTATGCAAATACTATGCAGGCACTATGCAAATACTATGCATAAAAAAAATATAATATATTCTAATTATTGTCTACTAAAACAGATAACTTTATAAAAGTATTCTGTTTTATATAAAAAGATTTTACTATTAGCCTAATAAAACGAATAACTTTATAAAAGTATTCTATTTTATATAAAAAGCTTTTTCTGTTTTATTACATTAATAATACCAATAAAATAAAACTGAGTGACTTATCACGTAAGGCTCAATAATCAATACCGTATGCTACTATGCAACCACACGTATTACTGTACTTTTACTACCGAGTAGTTCAACAGTATTAACGGTAAAACTTCCGTCGTTATTTTCATAAAATATTTTTGTCATTTTCTTAATCCGACAATAATTCTGTTGTGGGGTCCACCAATAATTGTGCCGTCGTACGAATATTTTCCGACAAAAATAATATTCTCCGACCAATCGAATATAATACAACAACTTGCATACTTTACAAAATTTATAAATACTACCTACAACTATAACATTATCTCAAATTCACACCATAATATTTAAAAAAATATTTCGAAAAAATTAAATCTTTATTCATAAAATCTGGGGTTTCACATTTAGCTATATACTTTATCTTAGTTTAGGGTTGTATGTTCAGTTGTAATCTCCTTGCAAATGATAACTGAGAATTGGGTTCATGACTTGTAGGTTAGAAGGATAAAAGAGCACAAATTTTGGCTAAGGCTGGCCTAAGCGCCTAGGCGCCCAAAACAAGCCTATTCCAAGCGCCTAGGCGCTTAACTGCAGAATGCCCAGACACGCCCAAGCGCCTAGGCGCCCACTCCAAGCTATTTTCAAGCGCCTAGGCGCTCACCATCACCATCAGATTCTGTTCCCAAGTGCCTAGGCCCTCCAACCTTCACAATTTCAAACGCCTAGGCGCTTTACCTGTGCACTTAAAAAAAAATAAAGCCCTAAGTAAGGCAATTCTAATTCAAACCCAATTCCTTTCACTCCTAATTCAAAAGCAACTCCTTCCAAGCCCTTGCACCACAATAACACCAACTCTTGCACTCTCCCAATCAAAATCTAATTCATCTTCTCCAAACCACAATCAAGAAAAAAGCAAGCTAAAGTCAACTTCTTTATCTCCTACTTGGATTCCAACTGCAACAATTCAAAGCAAAGTTCAAGCTTCAAGATTTGCTCTAAACCAAGTTTGGCGAAGGTTCACACAGGGGTCTAAGCCTGTAAGTGATTGGCGCTCCATAACAGTTCCCACCACCTCCACCCTTGTCCGTGTACCCTCCCGACTGACTTAGCTCCTGAGGATGATGCTAATACAAAAGAAGTAGATGATGGTGATGAAGAGTAAAGTTTCAATCTTTCAGGGAATTCCTCAGTGCCTAATTTCTTATGTTTTTTTATATACAATGAGGACATTGCATATGTCAAGTTTGGGGGTGCTTTCTTCCAGTTCCAGTTGCATTCATTTAGTATAACTTATTCATTGCAGTCATTTAGTATAACTTATTCATTTTGTAGTTTTTCATGTAATTTTCATTCGAATTTCTTAAAAAAAAGAAGAAAAATAACATGTTCCAGCTGTTAGATAGTTTAAGTCTGCTTTGGCCAATGATGAGATTGGAATTGAGTAGACAAGTATAGTATTGACTATTAAGACTTTGATGTGATTTCTTGTCATGATTTGAATCTTTACCTGTTTGAACCTGATATAATAAGGATAGCACAGTAAAAATAATTATGTTGACTGATTGAGTCTAAATTGACATGTAATGGACTTCTTGAGGATAATACTAGTTTGAATGAATGAACGATATGAATAGGCGGATATGATTGAATTTAGACAAAAATTTAAGTTTGTGGGAAAAATTTGGGATATATAAGCTATAAAAAAAAGAACAAAAAAGAAAGAAAAAAAATGAATAAACACCGTGGCTAGTCTTGTTTCGGGGCCTTTGTTACTTGAGCAAGTACGCCCGAGGGGATTGTCTCTACACCTACCGCCCTAAGGTCTTTATGGTCTGGGAGTCGTTGGTTGAAAGCTCGCTAAGGGGTAGCACTGTTAGCCTAATAGAATGAGACATTGTACAGTTATGGTTATAATAATAATAATAATAATAATAATAATAATAATAATAATAATAATAATAATAATTATAATAATAATAATAATAATAATAATAATAATAATAAAACGAAAAAAGTTCAAAAAGCCCCTGTAATGATAAGTAAAGCATAAGTATCCTGGATTTGACTCTTGAATTTGGTGGATGTTTGACTTTAGTTGGATCTAGCTTGTTCGTGAATTTTGTGAGTTTACACTGTATGATGCATTTAAAGAGATCTATTATGTGTTGTATTTAGCATTATATTATTTAGCATTGTTGTTGACTACACACACACTATATCAGTAATAACAGAGTAAGATTTAATGATTGACTAGGAAATTATTGATCTGTCTTGGTATGAAGTACTAGCACGTTTGTTGTGATTTCTCTGAGGCTTGATAAATAGATTTTATTCTATTTGACTGCTGGAATTTTAGGCACGTAGATAGCTGCATTTGCATTGCATATTTAGTTATTGCATTGTGTTTTGTTGCTTAGGGACAAGCAATTGGTTAAGTTTTGGGGTATTTGATGAGTAGGTTTTATACCTATGAATCCGATATTATTAAACTTAATTATTGCTATCTTTAATTGTTTTTTAGTATCTTTTTATGTGTTTTGTGTTTATTTCTTATAGGTTGGAGCTGGAGGGACAAATTGGTCATTTAGGAGAAGAAAAAGGTTAAAAAAATCATTAAAATTAGAGTTGAGTGACATTTTTGTAATTACGCGGTCCTGGTCAAGCGCCTAGGCGCTTGGAAATGGCCTGGCTTGAGCGCCTAGGCGCTCATGTGCGGCTAAAGATGGAATATACCTATGTGTCTTTTGTATCCATTGAAAGAATTTGTGCGTTAAACCCTAATTAACTTGATTCACATAGGAATATAGTGAGTTGATTAACTGGGGTGTTCCATGTAATTCTGTGTCTTAAGGATCGAATTTAGGAGGATTTGTTCACGTGTCTTTGGAAGAAACGCGTGAATTTTATAAAGTATTCTTGGATAATGATTCATATTAATTAATTGATTTAAATGAGAATTAAATTGGTTTAAATAAAATACTAAGGGAAGTTGTAATCTTAACCTGTTAAATCTGCAGTTATTCTTGTGAAATTTTGATTTTAATTATTAGTTTTGTTAAGTTTAATTTTCAAATCACAAACAATATTTCGTAGTTTAAAATAGGATTAATTGCATTGAAATTAGTAATTGATAAATATTAGTCTTTTTCCTCGTGGGAACGATATCCTTGCTTACTGAATATTACAATTGAACGCGTATACTTACGTGTTAAAGTGCTATTAAAAAATTAGGCAACATGTGACTATAAATTAATGATACAAATGAGTAAGTGAGTGTGGTCTTGTCATGATTTTCAGAAGGTCTAGAAAATTGAAAATAGTTAGAATTTTCATCAGAATTATATTTAGAATTGACCTCGGGAAAGCTTTCACAAATATGTTCAAATGATATATAGAAGAATTATTTTAAATGTATGTTCCCATTTCGTCCACATCAAGGATCTTAGGATATCTGAGCATAAAATGCACAAACGAACATCTAGCAACGGGAAGATTTCCAACAGAGTATTTTGGCAACAAGGATTCAAACTAAAAAGTGACGAGCACTGATGAAAAAGCCAGAACTCTACAAAATAAAAAGAACGAACTCAACGATCCTAAATATACAGTTCGTGCTGCTAAGTACTTGAGAAAAAAAAAGCTTAATGCCAACTTAGCAGCACATCTCAACAAAAATCAATCATCAGATCCTTAGAGGGCTAAGAGTTCTTGTCTTTGTGACTAAATATCAAAGTCTGTGGGGCTTGAAGAGGGCAGAGTGTCCTTGTCTTTGTGACTAAATATCCAAGTCTGTGGGGCTTGAAGAGGGCAGACACTACAAGGAAAAGCCTTATTTCCGACGAAATTTTCTCTCAAAAATAAGCCTATTCCATCGAACATAGGTAATTTTCGACGGACTATTCCGTCAGAAATTTGGTCATATATATACGCATCGAAGATACCATCCGTCATAAATTCTGTCGTACCTACCTAATCTACGACGGAATTTCGTCGAACATTAGCTATTTACGACTTAATAAATATGACGAAACCTTCTGTCGAGTATAATATTCCTTTATTTCCGACGGAATATTCCCTAAAAAATAGCCTATTTTCGACTGAAAATTAAAATATACCGGTATTTATTAAAAAATGGCTAATTATTAAATCTGACAGAAATTCCGTCGAAAATACCTTATTCCGTCGGAATTAAGTTTTTTTTAAATGCAGATTTTAAAAGTGCAGTTTTCAGGTGTTTAAACCCATTTATGTACTTGTAACCTGTTTTATCCCAATACACAGTAATATAAACCTGTATCTCACATTCAAATATTCAACGTAGCGCTAAAAACGATAGCAACACATCAAGCCAAACGTAATCTACTAACTGATTATCATCAACATTACTGAGCTAACAATTACAAATATAAGCTAATGTTCCATAAATGATAAACAATATAATTTACAATACTTATACAGACGCAATTAGACACTACAATATATTCAAATGATCTACAATAACACGAATACAAATGAACTATAAACTAGTACAAGTATCATCATCGGGCAGAGGTGATTGAATGGCACTGCTTTGGTGTATGGAAATCAATGTCGTCTGCCTGCTCGTCATCGCCAGTCCGCTCTCTATTGCCACCCTGTTGATAGAATCAAAAATAAAAATCATTAGTCCGTATATATACGAGAATTAACAAGCTAGCTTTAATTGAAAAAAACATAAACAATAAGAATATATGAGTAGGCGAGGGCGGATGAAAAGCCTCCACTAAGAGGGTAATCACCATTCGGAGCATCTCACCCCTGAAAGCGTCGAATTGCTCTCGCGGTAATCCCGTACTCTCTATAGAGGCCCCTGCTATAATATCCTGAGCAATTTGGTGAAGACGAGAACTGGTAGGCAACTACTGACGTCGAAAGACCGGATCGGTACGGAACCTATCCGACACGACCCCTATCAGCCGTTGGAAGATCTCGTCATCCAAGCTAGTGCCCGTATGAGATGGTCTGACATGTGCTCTCGGACGCTAGCGCTGGCTGGAGCCTATAAAAAGATATAAATTCGATTACTAATAATAATTTATATAATGTGATAAATTCAGATAATTTCGTGAAACATAAAAAATATTACCTCCAGAAAGTGTATATGTGGGTATCCTCGGCAGACCCAACACTCGATATCTGCTGGTACTGCTAGTAGGGGGATCCTAAGACGCGACCCATAGTCTTAACTCCTCATCCCGATCTAATACAATATCGGGAAGGGGGTGGCAGAATCTAATGGCTCAGAACCCCTCCTAATAGCCTTCAGCTCAGCTATACACTCATCCTGAAGCCTCTGAAATCGGTCCTATAATTTATTTTGTATACGTATGTTAATTATATCATCTTATTTACGATTGAATATTACTAAAAGCTAAATAGTAAGATGAGTTTTACCCGTATAGCTAAAGCTGCTTGAGACAAAGCACGCTCATCTTTAGGCGTGTGGGCTCGATCCCAAAACTTTAAAATATTAGGATCTCGGCCCAAGGTCCTCCTCAAGGCCTAATAAAAATATTCATAAAATAAGTATTAAGTATTTGTGTGAGAACTTGATAACTAAACAGCTAAATACAACGCACTTACCGTCTTTGCCTCCTCGAACGACTGAGAACCAGTGGTGTGTACTATCCAGAGCTGACCATGATTCTTCTTCGCCTGCTCAGACTTTTTCTTGAAGTCATCAGCATCCCAGTGCGCACACATAGCCTCCCAGGCTAAATCAGGGACTATGCGGGGTTGGTGATATTTGATGGTGGTCCCGGGCTGGTCCTCAACTGCCCATGCTTCCCTCTGTCGCATCTCATATAGCCATCCGGAGTAATTCGCAACGATATGTGAAACAATCACATCGTCGCCAGCTGTCTGAGAGATGATCGAGTCAAATCTATAATAAACCTATAATAAAAGTTTAAAAATTAGGAACAATTGATTTTGTCATCCTAATACAACTATGTAGTAATTAATACCGCAAAACGGTCTGCATAAAGGTGGCATCGTACCACACATACTAGCTGAACCGCATGCACCCACTCTGGAGATGCGTCAAACAAATCGCGTGTAGGGTGTGCTTAGCCACCGGGTCTAGTATACTATAAAAAAATATAACAATATGTGTTATGTGAATTGTGTTTTGCAATAACTGATAGAAATATTAACAATATATTAACACTTACTGTAAGACCCCAACTTTTATGAATAAAGATTAAATTTTCTCTAAATGTTATTTTGAATAATAAGGTGCGGATTTGATATAATGTTATAGTTGTGGGTAATATTTATAAATTTTGCAAAGTAAGCAAGTTGTCATAAAATATTTGTTTAGTCGTAGAATATTTATTTTATCAGGGAATATTTGTACGACGGCACAATCATTGGTGGACCCTGTAACGACCCCAAAATAGGTCCATTCCATCCAACCTATTCTGAGTCGCCAAATACATGGTATAGAAAACAACTGTAACTTTATTACAACAATTGTCGTGCAAAATACAACAACACATATGCTATAAGTTTGGATACAAATATATACCAAATGTGACTCATGTTCCAACCGTGGACATCACCTCACAATGACACCTTACATAAAGGTATAGTCAAAAACTGTTCTAGAAATTAATGTCATTAGACATCTTGTATGATAGTGACAAAACACCCTTCCAACGTTGGGTTCGCCTCACCCTATTTTCTTCACCAAATATAACTACTAAATGATGACCACCGTTCTATTCCCTTGTTACCCCCGCTCGACCCAGCTACACTCTTATTACCTGAAAGGAATTGTGAAGCAAAAGGGTGAGCACAACTAGCTCAGTAAAGAATATCATGACTAAAGATAATTCAATTATCAATAGCCTTCATCAACAATAAATCAGAGATTTAGAACATATGGTAAATGATAAAAATTTCAACCATAGTTGCAGCGGAACGAGCAATCCATTAGAAGAGTCAAATAGACTATAAAGTCTATTATCTTCTCCATGTTAAAAATCCACCAACAATATTTTATCCATATAACATCACTCAACAGTTCCTTTCCACAATCATATGAATAACTCATGATCATAATTGTGACTATAAATTTTTCTTCGCACCCAGGACGAAGAATATTTTCATCACCTGTCTTTACCTGAAACATCAAAGATCATGGTTATACCAAATCACAATTCCTGTTTATAATCATACTAACAAATCCATCTTTGCACTACGGGCCAAAGATATTCATCAACAAACCATCTTTGCACTACGTGCCAAAGATATTCAACAACAGTTCATCTTTGCACTACAGGCCAAAGATATTCAACAACAGTTCATCTTTGCACTACAGGCCAAAGATATTCATCAACAATTCATATTTGCACTACAGGCCAAATATATTCATATCTCAAAGAAATATATAATCATTTCAGAATTTATATAAACAATAATTATAACCATGTTGATCAATTCACCTTTGCACTTAAGCTAAAGATATTCAATTATAAATTCAATGGTCATGATCATACCAGTCAACAATTCAACTTTGCACTACTGGCCAAAGAGAACACATAGTCATGATCATACCAAAAATCTACCCATCTTTACACTCAAGTCAAAGAGAAATATCATCATTAGGGTTATAAAAATGTTATATATGATGATAAAAATAATATGATCAACATATAGTTTTAATCTCAAGAGTAATATTCGTAACTCATGAATAGTAACCCCGACACAAAATATAAAAATTCTACAATAAAATTCATACCAATATTTCGGTATAATGATATTGAAAGAATAACATTACTTAAATTTATAAACAATTTATTTTAATTGTTTACACTTTACTAATTAATGCATTTAATCATCATAAAATGCCAACTCTTACAATTTCATCATCAATAACCAAAACTCTCATCAAAAATCTGCATATACCTCATATAGGATTCTCAAGCCATAAAATCCTATTTTCCAATTTTCTTTCTTCACAAAACATATTTAATTCATTTACTCATAACTAGACTATTTTTATGAAAAATACCAAATCAGTTCCAAAAATATTTCTTTTCTGGGATTTAGCATAATATAGTCCCATAGTGAACATATATTTTTCTCAGAATTTTTAAAAGTCATTCACTATTTTTCATATAGCCAAAACAGCCGAATATTTAGACATTTATCAAAAATTATACTTTTGTCCAAAAATTCTGAAATTAACAGAGTATACTTCCATCATATACATGTACTCCCAATAAAAATTTCATCAATTTTGGAGTTAACCACAAGAAATTATAAGCAGTTACTTTTAAAATAGTCTTTTCTCATAAAATTCATAACTCTCAATCTATACATCCAAAAATCACCATTTTTGGACACAATCAATAAAACTCATCAAAATATCATTTCAAATTTTTCCAAAATTTTTGAAGTTCAGAAAAATTACAAAACTGAAAAACATAACAACCCTTAAAATTCTTTACTATCCCTTACAATCCCTTACTATCCCTTACCTCAAAAGAGCAGTACTTCTGACTGGATATCGGATATGATGCTGAAGGAAACTTGCACTGATGAATAGAAACTCACCAAGTATCTAAAAACTCACAAAATATGCTTCATAATATAGAGAGAGAAAGAGAGAAAGCTTATGTTTCTGGTGTGATTTTCAATTCTAACTTAGCCCTCTATTTATAGGAAAATTTTGGTAGGTTTGACCTGCAACCTGATGGCTTTACCTGCTACTATTCCCACCCACCACATTTGAAATATAATTCAGCACATTTCTTCACCAACCACAAGTGGGGCCCACCAATTCTAGAATTTTCCACCAAAAATGATTTATAACCTGATTTCCGAATCAGCCACCTCTTAAAATTCATAACAAATCATACGTTCATTTTTAACTGTTCAAAATTTATGGACATATACTCAACTTATATATGTATAACATATCCAAAAATTACCACGATCCAACGGTCGGATTAAAAATTATAACACCCGCAATATTTCTCAAAAACCCTAATTTTTAATACCTCCATTCCGACAAAAATACTGATAAAAACCTCAACATTAACTCCTTCATTTTTAACCACAAAAATATATCCCTCATTTATATCCACATAAAATAAATATTTTCTTATCATATGAATCAATAATTAATTATTCACAAATAATATTACAGAATCACATTTATGACAACCAGGCCGTTCCCAGGAAAGAGGGGGCTTTCCAATAAGAATTTCTCCTTACTGGCGCGCAATTAAATGACCAAACCTCTCCTTAGACAGAACTTTCTAGACATTGCCAATAATGTTATCTAATAATATTATTCAAATAATATGAATTATTGATCTGATAAAGAAAAATACTGTACAGCAACAATTATTGAAACAACAATAATATAAAATATCAACGCAGCAATTATTGAATCAATAAAATAAAATATTGAATAATAACTACTGTAACCATTATTGAGCAGTGCCTTCTAACGTAAGAATCAATAATTGGTGCAATACCGTGTGCTACTGTACAATAACGCGTATTACTGTATTTTAACCACCGGGTATTTCAACAGTATTAACAGTAACAACTACGCCGTTATTTATAAAAACTCAAATTTGTCGTTTTCTTCACCCGACAGTTATTCGTTATGGGGCCCACAAATAGCTGCGCCGTCGTACGAATATTCCCCGACAGAAAGAATATTCCACGACCAAACGAATATTCCCCGACAACAATGAATATTTTATAACCACTTGTGTATTTTGAAAAAAATTTATATATCACCCTTAACTTTAACATTTATCAATTTAACCATTTACTGAATAGAAAAATTGAATACTTTTATTTCATAAAATTCGGGGTCTTACAGACCCCATAGCGAAATTACTGTCGGAGTTAGAAAACGACAGAAATAACTTTTTATAAAAATAACGAAGTTTTACCGTTAAACTATTGAAATACCGGGTGATAGAAGTACAGTAATATGCGTGGTTGCATAGTAGCACACGGTATTGCACAATATCTTTAATTATTGATGCTTACGTGAGAAGTCACTCAGTTTTATTCTATTATTGTCACAGTAATTGCTGCATAGTATCTCACATTATTGATTCAATTATTGTCACAATATTTTATATTATTAAATCAGTAGTTGAGATGACAAAGTTATTCATATTATTATTTAAATTATTGACAATGTCTAGAAAGTTCTGTCAAGAAAAGGGGTTTAGTCACCTAATTGCGTGCCAATAAGGAGAAGTCCTTATCAGAAAGCCCCCACTTTTCTGAAAATGATCTAGTTGTTAATATTGTGAGTTATAATATTAATGATAAATAAATATTATTAAAAATGTGTTTAGTGAAGCCAAGTGAATTGAGATAAATAGAGGGGGGTTTTATGAAGTATTTGTTGTAAATTTAGCTTATTACATGGACCCCCACTTACTCATTTTTCAAAATCGTCGGTAGAAAGTTATCTCAGTTTTATTACTTATATATATATATATATATATATATATATATATATATATATATATATATAGTGTTATTTTATTAGGTTATAAATAGAATATATTATATTTTATTTAAAGTTTTCGTTTTATTAGAAAATTTTATTGCATAGTGCTGCATAGTAGATCAAATTTTTCGCCGGTTGTAACGCCCGTGAAAAATTTACTGTTGGTCCGTGTTTTTCTAATTCAAATAGTAACTTGTCATTCTCCTATAAATAGGATGCTTAGTTTAGAAATGAAAATCACACCAGAATCAAAGAATTCTTCTTCTATAATATTGAGCGTATTTCTTTTGAGTGTAAGGAAGTTTTGAGTGTAGAAAATAGTATAAGTTTTTTTTCAAGAATATCCCCGCCATACCAATCAGAAATACTCTCATTTTAAGGTAAGGAATATTATTTTTGTTCAATATTCGTAAGAAATAATATTTTCTTCCATACTCTGTAGTATGTAAGTAATATTATTTCGTTTCAGATTCTGAATTCTACACTCATTTTGATAAGTATTGCTTCTATACTCCGTGAAATTTGTAGAATATCCTTGAAATTTACGTTTCATCTAGTATCGTTTCACAAGAATATTTTTCTGAACATTCTTGTTAAATTTTAATCTTTTCATGCCGGGGTACTATTAACGGGGTACTATTCACTCGGGTACTATTCACCCGGGGCACAATTCACTATAAAAATTGATTTTATTTTTGTCCAAATTATTTTTGATACATGGATATGATTCTTGAATTTTACTCCACAAAGCAGTTGTCATGTTAACCATTTGGACATTTTTAAACTCTAAATAAATTAAAAATCTTTAATATTTATCTTTGATTTTGTTTGATTGATGCTTATATCATTGTCATCATCCTTATGCTTATATTGTGATGAAAGTCATCTTTGGCCCGTAGTGCATAGATGAACAATTGATTGGTATGATTATGACCAAGAATTATGTATCGGTATAATCATGACCTGTAAATGTTACAAATGATGTGGTAAAAGTCCTCATTGGCCCGTAGTGCATTGATGGACAGTTGTTGGTATGATCATGACCATTGGTGATAATAACGAATATCCTTGGCCTGTAGTGCATGGATACTTCGTGGATGTGATACTAACGAATATCCTTGGCCCATAGTGCGTGGGTAATTCGATAATGTGAATTATTTTTTGAGCTGTGTTACAGTGATAAAATATTGATGATGAACTTTTAAATCATAGAAAGTAGATATCATGCTCTACTTGACTCTTCTAATGGATTGCTTGTTCCACTGTAGTTAAACTTGTTGTCTATTGTATTCTATCAGTTTTACACTGTTGAAGGCTAAAGATAATTTATTCTACATTGTCTTAGTCATAATATTCTTTACTGGACTAGTTGAGCTCACCCTTTACTTTCATTGTTCTCTTCAAGAAATGAGAATATAGTCGGGACTAGTCGGGAAATGGAGTGACGGATGGTCCGAGATGGTGGCTGTAGTAGTCCTCACTATTCTATAAAATAGTGTGATAATAATTGTAATGAGGACTCTATTTAAGTTTGGATATTGTCTATGAGACAATATTTGTGTTAAAACTCTCATCTACATTTTTGTCGTATTGTATAAATGAAGTTTGTATTCAAATTCTGTACCATGTATTCGGCGACTCAGAATGGGTTGTGTATACCTATTTTGAGGGCGTCTCAGTTGGTATCAAAGCTTAGGAAAATGATTCCTGACAGAGATTTGAGGCTAGAACTAGGAGGGGAAAGACGGGTAAATCCTTCGCTAGTATGACCTACCTAAGCTTATTTGTTATTTAATTAGTAGGTCAGAATATAGGGGTAATATGTGGCATTTCAATTAACCCTTTTTTGTGGTAGTGTTTAAAAATGGCATCTGAAAATGTTGAGTTAAGCAATGGAGCACATGAGACCGTTAAGTCACATCTGATCAATAACCAGGATAATGTGCATCAGGAAGGTAATAATCCTCATGTAAACAACAACACCGACCAAATGATGAACGACGAGATGTTTAGGAGCTTTCTGCAATTCATGCAACATCAGGCGAGAGAGACTCCTGTTCAAAATGCAGGTGGAAACACTGGCAACTCAAGGTTGGTCACCGTTAAGCAATTCAAGGAGCTAGGACCACCGAAGTTTTTGGGAAAGCCAGAACCACTTAAGGAAGAGACGTGGATTAAGCAGATCACCAAGATATTTGATGTATTGGGATGTTCCAAGGAGCAAAAGGTTCTCTTTGGTACCTTCATGTTGCGAGGAGAGGCATATTATTGGTGGGAATCTGTAAAATGTACTCAGCCTTCCGCACTAAAGATGTCTTGGGAGAAGTTCCAAGAATTGTTCAACGAAAAGTACTTTCCTGCATGAAAGTATTCGTCACATGAAGGAGGTGGAATTCATCAAGCTGGAGCAAAACAATATCACCGTGCCGCAATACGAGGCTAAATTTGTGGAGTTATCCCGGTTTGCATCCCATTTGGTAGATAATGAGGAGCGCATTACATGAATATTTTTGCGAGGTTTGAAACCCGAAATATGTCAATACCTCATTTCTCACAAACTTTGTTTGTATTCAGATGTTATGGATAAGGCTCAGTTATTGGAGCGCGATAATGAGTCAACCCAACCAAGAGATAGCAGCCGGCAAAACGATAATACCAGTGGTAGCAGTCATCGATGCGGTGATAACAAACGTGGAGGAAATCATCATGCCATAAATGGTAACCACTTCGGTGGTAATTCTGGCCAAGATAATTGAAGTGAAAATTTCAAAAAGAGAAGGTTCAATAATGATAAAAAGATAGTAGCACCAGCACCCGTTGTTAAGGAAGGAGAACGACCACCGGTCGTATGCTGTAACGACCCCAAAATTCATACAATTTAATTCTTCACTTTGGTCGTTAATAACACATCTACCTTCTGATTTAACATCATTATTTGATGTTAAATCTTATAAAACGCGGAATAATTTAAATTTTATTGTCTTCTTACTTTAATTCCCTGAATCAAAACCTTTATCATCTACATGTCTTTGAATCAATATTATTTTATGATTCACTTTATCACTGTTATTACATAAAATTTTACATTTCAATCCGATAACTTTTGCATATCAGATAACTCAAACTTTAACTTTACAACTCATCAGAAAATCATACATCATAAAACATTTAGTACATCTCATGAATCTTAATCATGGTTTAAAGAAATAAAAACTTTAGCGAAAGTATCTAAATCTTCGTGCATTACACCAAATTCATGCCTTTCAAGTAGCACATAGCGTTACCTTGAATCCTTAACCTACAAAAGTGGTTATTTGCAAAGTTGAGCTCGACAGCCCAGCAAAATTTAACAGTTTTCATGCATCACGTAGCACATAATAACATGCTTATCATGCATCTCATAAACATTAGACTAACATAACAAACATGCTGTAGTTCGTATAACAAGTATAAAGATTGAGTTCCTTACTCAATCAGCATTCATTACTCAATCAACGTAGTCATAAGTTGACTTTAACATTTCATACATTCAGCATATGTATAATAGATCTTTGCAATAAAGATTTAAAATAATTAATCACCAATTCACATAACAAATAGGAACTGAAAGACTTGCCTTGATCGTTGTTTACCAATAACAGTTTCACAGCTTACAGATATCTGCACTTCACATGCCCTACACAATTATATAATCATTCACATTAACTATTAGTCATATAGCAACACATAGTAGTTGTAATGTAAACTTTAATTTATGTCTCATAACCCTTCCTATTATCAATACACAATGTTCAATTTTATTGTGTTAACTTTCTACTTATAGCTCACTATATTTCATATTCGAAGTTCATTCAAGTGCTTAAGTCTTGCTAGAATCATTATTGGTTTTATATTAACCCATTTCATACCTTATAATGTTCATTTTATTTGACTTAAAATACTTTTTACGTTCATTAACACTTATCACGGCGTTTCGACGTTTATTCGTCACACGCCCGATTTGTCTCTCTTGTGTGTGCTTAGTATGCGTATATAACTTATCTAATATATCATTTATTAATGTTAAGCATCATTATACTTCATAATATTCATGTTCTATAACTTAGAATAATATCTTTTATCGTCAAGAGCACTACACTTGCATACGTGCATGTCCGACGCCCTCTGATTGCCTCTGATTACGTAATAGTCACAAAGATGACTATTTTTACCCTTCCTAATGACCTCAAATTTAAAAACTTAAAGAACAAAAGTTGTAGGTTGATTCGTCCTCGTTTCGGATCATCTTGAATCACCTCAATCCGACTTCGTATGAAACTGTTATGATTGTTTTACCAAAGCAGGTAAAAATAGTCACAGTCGGAACACATGGGGCGCGGCCGCGCCCCTTTTCTTCACAAATACCACGCGCCCGCATGACTTGGCAGTGCCCAGCTGCGCGCCCGTGCTCCTGGGACGCGCGGCCGCGCTTGGCTACGCCCAGATTACAGATTTTGTAATGTTTTTACTTCAAACCTTCATAACTTCTTCGTTTTAAGTCGAAATTAGTTGGTTTTCGATTCGTTGGACTCGTAATTCATAGAACTACAACATACCAGAATTCTAACAATTTATAAAAATATTAACCAACCTAAAATTTGACCCAAAACACATGTTCATACTCAATTTTTATGTTTTAAACACATTTAACGAATTCATTCACCATGAATTCGTTATTCAACCAAATTGATCCGTTTAAACTTCGTTGTTTTAGTTTCTGAATGTATTAACACAAACCATTTCCAATTTACATATTAACACATGATTCAACCACTAATTTTGATCTCAAAGTAAGCCAAAATATATATATTATCACATAACCAAGTTCTTCATCCTAAACATGTTTCCATGGATTTTTATTTCTAAAAATCATTCCTAGACAACATATACGGATTATAATCATCTACCAACATATACATAATATATATTTTTATCATATCATCCAATAAAATATAAGTTTCAAAAGAAAACTCTAAGAACACATATACTAAAGTTTGTAGAATAGGTTATTACCTCTTTGATTATTGGAATAGATGATTAACATGATGATTACCCTTCTTCTTCTCTTTCTTTGATTCTCAACCTTGTCTCTCAATTCCCTCAATTTCTCTCTTCTTTGAATTCTTCTTTCTTGCTTTTAGACTTAGGAAAATATATGTATAAAACTAAACTGATAAAACACGTAACATAAAACTTATATAACATTAAGCGTACAATTATATGGCTTCATCAGTTAAATTATGCCAAAGGTCACAAGACCATGTTTGGCAAAACCCTCTCCAACCTCCTTTTAATTTATTTTCATGTTTTGCTTATTATATAGTATACAAATGTCACACTTATTAAATTTAAATCATAATCTTTAATTATCCACATAATATTTACTTAGCCAACATAATTCTTAATATTTATTTAATAAATATTAACCTTCTAAATTAATCATTCCATAATTTCATTAATCAATTATATTAAAATAACACCATTACACAATATTATAATTATTAAACAATTAATTTAATTTGATTATTTCATAAAATTAAATCTTCAATCCTTAAAATTACCATACATTAATTTAGTTAATATAAACACTTAACTAAATTATTACACAACAATTTCATCGAATATTTATTTATCCCACTAAATAAATTATTTAAAATATTTATTTAATTCAATAAATATTTAAAATAATTACCAAATTCATCTAATTTCTTCAATAGTTAACGTAACTATTGAACCTCACTTTCCCAATATATGAATATATATATTTCTCTTCACACCAGATCACACATTTCAAAATATATATAGTACGTATATATACATACTCAAACTCAAAACATCTCATAATAAGAATTTTAATTATTAAATTCCTATTTTAATAACTTATAAAAATTCGGGTTGTCACATATGCTACAAATATGGAGGGGAGGGACACATCAGTCAAAATTGTATGCAGTAACCCAAAGCATGTTTCAATTGCGGAAGAGAAGGTCACCTGGCTCAATTTTTTCGTATAGTGAAGACAAGTCCAACTGAGATGGTGACACTAAATGTCGTCCCAGAGAAGTTAAAGCTGGTAGTTCGAGGGAGAGCGTTTGTCGTGACCTCCCAAAAAGCGAGGAACCCGAATGAAGTTATCACGGGTAAGCTAATCATAAACTCTTGCGAAGTCTATACCTTATTTGATACCGGTTCTACTAATTCTTTTATTTCACCTACTTGCGTTCAACGTTTAAATTTGACTCCAGAGAAATATTTAGACTTTGACTTATCTGTTGAAACTCCGTTGGGAGAAACCTTCATTACATCCACTATTTATAAATCTTGTTTGATTCAAATCGGCACCCTCACATTACCTATCTATCTCATCTCTTTGAAAATACTTGTATTTGATGTGATTTTAGGGATTGATTGGTTAACTACTCATCATGCTAAAATTGATTGTTTTTGTAAGGTTGTTATATTCCTAACCAACCAATTATGCGAATTCAAGTAACCAAGCCACTAAAGTCAATTACTGTCATATCAAGCCATAAAGCCATTCGTTTATTGAAAAATGGATGTCAAGCTTTCTTATCCCATGTCACGGATTTAAACAAAAAAAATATTAGATTTGAATGATATTTCTATTGTTAATAAATTTCCTGAAGTATTCCCTGAAGAACTTCCTAGCCTACCCCTGAAGCATGAAATCGAGTTTTGTATTGACCTTAAACCCGATACAAAACCCATTTCCAAAACCCCATATCGAATTGCTCCTATTGAACTTCAAGAGTTAAAAACTCAACTACAGGAATTGTTAGACATCGGTTTCATTCGTCCTAGTACGTCTCCTTGGGGTGCTCATGTTCTATTTGTAAAGAAGAAAGATGGGAGTTGTGACAACCTGAGAATTTAGATGATTTAATAAATCTTAAATGATTAAATAAAGGTTAAATAATAAGACCTAGATTGGAAAATAGAGTATGAATTTAAAAATTTTGCTAAGGATCTGTATAGTTTTGTGTATAGTGATGTTGTATGTATAGTATGTGGTTAAGGGTCAATTGTTGATCAGGTTAAGTTATAACATTAAAAACCCTAATTTTATGATAAGAACTTCGATGGTAAGTTAGTAAATCCTAACGATTGATAAGAAACTCTAACGAATGGTTCGGAAACCCTAAATTTAGTTTCGGGAATCCTAAACCCTAATCAGGAATTTCTAAACCCTAATTTGGGAGCTCAAAAGCTAAATGTAAAGACTTAAGGATTAAAAGTTATGGGATATATGTGAAATGTCCAAATTACCCTTCAAATTATAGGAGAAATGACCAAAATACCCTTAATGAGTGTGAAATAACTAAAATGCCCTTTTACTTAACTTTTAAGTAAAATATTTTGCCAAATCTTGGTAAGTCACCACTTGGGCTTGCCAAGTGTTCCATTTCAACACCAATCTGCCAACATTGGCCTCCTAGCATCATTTGTGTCCATGGATTCAAAGAATTAGAAACTTAAGTAAAGAAATATCTATACTTTAGTTCTCACAAGCCAAGACCACTTCTCTCACTCTAACCCACGAAATTGAGAGTGAAAATAAGTGATAAGTTAAGCCATGATAACTTCATAGCAAGCCAAGAACTGATTAAAAGGGCAGAATCAAGAATTGAAGTATAAAAGGTATAAACCCTAAAACCTTGCTAGATCCTTAAGATTTTGTGTGATTATGTGTTTTGATGATTAGAGTAGTGTTATAAGATGTTATTTTGTGATATATAATGTTATATCATAGATCCATAACATCTAAATGCATGAAAATAGGTTTTTAAAAACTGTTCAAGAATCCTAAAAATATGGTCTGACAGTCATATGTCAGGGCCCATAGATCTTTGTGTGTTAATTGTTAGGATGGATTAGTGTATTCTTTATGTTCTATGCTATGAGGAGAGTAAAATAGAAGTGGAATCAAGTCCATACCATGTCTAGATCTGAAGTTATTGATGGTCAAACATGGTTGACCAACCATGGAATCTGAAAATCCGGGCAACCCAAAAACCTTCTGACAAGCTTTTGCAAGCCTTAGATCTTTCTGTTGTTAGTGTTTTGGACCATGAGAGTGTATCATTGATATACTTTGACATGTAGACTACACAACCATTGCACTAGAACACCCAGATCATGAACAGAATCAAAGATAATCATGGTCAAAGTAGGGTTGACCAACTGCCTGATGAGTTTTCTGGAATTTCCAGATTTCTTCAAGAACAATTTTCTGACAAGCTTTGACTGGCCTAGATCTTCCATTTGTGATGTTGTTAAGCTACAAAAGTGTATTACTTTTGTACCTTGACATGTGTAATAAAAAAGTGTTACAGTTTAACACTTAGGGTAAGCCCAAAGTTCAAAATATTAAGATCCAAAAGTGGCACCTTGTACTGTTCTTCATTTTTGGGTAACCCCAGAAAATAAAGAACAACCTCTGACATGACTTTTGATGCTTGATATCTTCATGATATGAAGTAGTTTGGCCATGAAACTGGTTTGTGTATGTAGTATTACATCAATACTACATCCTTAACACCTTTACATGCCCAGAAATTAAACATCAAGATCATAGAATTAAATGTGGTCAAACTAGGCACCCTGGTGACTGGCTTTGAATGTTCTTGAGGGCTCAAGAATGTCTACAGTGACAGTTTTGTCGCTATAGACCCCTTTAGTAACATATTTATTAAAAATAAATTATTTAAATTAAATAATTAGAATAAAATGAAAAATAATTATGAAAAATTTATAATTAATTTGTAAAAATTATTTTAAAGCATAAAAATTGATTTAATAATTTGAGATATACTTTATTAATATTTTAATATTAATGATATTTAATTTATTTAATAATTATATTAAATAAATTACTTAAAAATAATTTTAATATTTTAAAAATCATTTGAAATTATATTAAGGTGTTAGAAAATATTTTAAGTTATTTTGAATGACTTTTAATATTTTGGGATGAATTTTATAAATAATTAAATATTAATGATAATTAATTTATTTAATAATTGTATTAAATAAATTATGGAAAAATAGTTTTAATGTTTTAAAAATCATATAAAAATGTATTAAAGGTTTGAAAAATGGTTTAAGTTATAAAATATAACTTTTAATATTTTATCATGAAATACATTAATATTTTAATATTAATGGCAGTTAATTAATAATGATTTTAAATATTTTAAAATCATTTAAATGTGATATTTAGGTATTAAAAATACTTTGAAATATTATAAATAACTTATAATATTATGTCATGTATTTCATTAATAATTGAAATTAATTAAATATTAATGATAATAGAATTATGTGGTATTTAAATCATTTAAAAATGATAGTAATGATTGAAAAATCATTATAAATGATAATAATTATTTGAAAATTATTATGAGCCTTTGAAAAATATTTTGACTGAGAAATAAATTATCTAAAATAACATTGAAGTGTTTAAGTAGAGTCTTATTGAAAATAGGCTCGATAATTATCTGATTAGGCAATCGAGATGTCGAAATAGTACCGAACTCAACTCAGACTGAAATAGTTTGACTTGATATCGGGTCTTATATGTTTTATTGACTGTTAAGATTATGTGGTAATGTGTTTAGATTATTTTATAACTATAATTAATAGTAGTTAATGTGATGATATTATTCTAATTGGGAGATCGATATTATCAATAATAGGTCTTTCAAATGAAGCTAAAATAGGTTGCATAACAGTAATCGACGGTGCATGCAAGTTCTTATACTCTCTTATTGTGCAAGTTCTCAAACTCAAACTTGAGTTATGATTTTTCAAGAATACTAGTGATTAATCATTGTTGATTACTCACATCTTTAATTATTGATTCGCACGTTGTGCATGTTGTATATGTTCATCAGGTATGAAAGGCTAATCACCTTCTTTACCATTTGGTCCAGTTAAGTTGTTCATATTCATTGTTGGTCATTCATTATTATTGACTCAGTTATTCAGTTATAAAAATTAATTTATACTCTTTCACAATTATTATATTGTTGAAAGTTTGTCTATAAGTCCCCAACTTTTTATAAATTAAATTAAATTTTCTCTATTTATTATTTTGAAATAGTAAGGGATTGATTTGATTAATGTGGTTAGTTATGGGTAAAATACGTAAATATTTTAAATAAGCAAGTGGTTATAAAATACTCATTGTTATCGGAGAATATTCGTTTTGTCGTGAAATATTCTTGCTGTCGGGAATATTCGTACGACGACATAACCATTTGTAGGCCCTATAACGAAAAACTGTCGGATGAAGAGAACGACAAGTATGAGTTTTTTATGAATAACGGCGTAGTTGTTACCGTTAAAACTGTTGGAATACCCGGTGGGTAAAGTACAGTAATACGCGTGGTTGCACAGTAGCACATGATATTGTATAGTATTTTTGAATTATTGATTCTTACGTAAGAAGTCACTACTCAATAATTGTTACAGTAATTACTGTTCAATATTTTATTTTATGGATTCAATAATTACTACGTTGATATTTTATATTATTGTTAATTCAATAATTGTTACTGCACAATATTTCCTATTATCAGATCAATAATTCATATTATTTGAATAATATTATTAGATAGCATTATTTGTAATGTCTAAGGAAGTTCTGTTTAGGGAAGGGGTTAGGTCACCTAATTGCGCGTCAGTAAGGAGAAATTCTTATCGAAAAGCCCCCTCTTTCCTAGGAACGACCTGATTGTCAATATTGAAGTTCTGTAATATTATTTGTGAATAATTAATTATTGATATATATGATAAGGAAATACTTATTTAATGTAGAAATAAATGGATGAATTTTTAAAAAAGTGACAATTGTTGAAAATTGATATTTTATCTTTTCTGATAAAATAATTTATTTAAATATATTATTATATTACATTATAAACGTATAATGTGATAATATAATAATATAATAATGGTGATATTTTTACACTAAATTCGCGGTATATGAATAAAATGAGGAGGAAGAGTGCAAATTGGGTCCGAATTGATTTTGCTACAATAAATGCTAAAAACATGTTTTGTGAGTTGGTGGGCCCACTTGTTGTTGTAAAATGCTGATTACTGATTTTTCAAAGTTGGTATACAGAGGTCTTTATCAGTATATTTTTTTGTCAAAGTGGGGGTTTGGAAAATTCATCTGTATGTAAATTTGGGTCATTTTTCGTTCGGAATTTAGAAAAAGTTTCTTCTACAAAGTTGTAGAGAATTAAATTTTATATGGAATGGATATAAGGTTCATATTTTCTGATAAAAGAGCTATTTATTATGAATTATTGAAGTTTTAGAAATAAATATTTTTATTAAAAATATGGGTGGGCCCCACTTTTGTTTTTTATGGAAAAATGCTGAAATTTCAAAGTGTGATGTGCGTGAATGGCAAAGGGTGGAAGCCACCGGTAGCAAGTTAGTCAACATTGGTGTTCTGACATTTTCATATAAATAGGGTGCTTAGTTAGAAACAAAAATCACACCAGAATCAAAAGTTTCTTTCTCTATAATATCGAACGTATTTTTATGAGTATTTAGATGCTTTGAGAGTTGATAAGCAGTGTAAGTTTTCTTCAGCATTATATTCGATATTTCAGTCAGAAGTACTTGTCTTTTGAGGTAAGGGATGTCATTTTTTTCGTAAATGATGCTATTTCTTTTAATATCATTATACCGAAATATTGACATGAATTTTATTGTGAATTTTTTACCTTTTTGTGTTAAGGTTACTATTTACGTATACGGCACTATTCACAGAAAAATTAAATTTTCTTTTCTTAATCCAAGTTGTCTATTATGGTTACTATCTTTGATTGTATTCATGTTTTGATCTTCATTCTTGAATTTGGATCTACAATTGATTATTATGGAGTATTTTTGAACTTAAATAAACTAAAGTACGAATCTCTAATCTTTATCCTTTTATCTCACCGGATTCATTTTTTTAAAAATATTTTTCATCATCCACAGTCCTAAATAATTATATAACGGAATATTTTTGGCCTGTAGTGTAAAGATGAATGATTACCTGATGAATATCTTTGGCACGTACTGCAAAGATGGACAGGTGTTGAGATGAACATAACCAACTGGTGATACAAATGAATATCTTTGGCCCGTAGTGCAAAGATGAATATTTGATTCAAGATGTATATTAATTGATGTTACAGGGATAAAATATTGATGATGAACTTTTAAATCATAGAAGATAGTAGATTTCATTCTCTACTTAATTCTTCTAATGAATTGTTATTTTCGCTGCGAATATTGATCTAAAACTTGTTATCCATTATATTTTATCTTATTTATTGAAGGCTAACGATAATTTATTTTTCATTATCTTAGTCATAATATTCCTTACTGGGCTAGTTGAGCTCATTCTTTTCCTTTTTGCACCACCTCCCCTAATAGTACATACATGTGAATCAATAGTACATACATGTAAACAAATAGTTATAAGCATGTAAATTAATAGCAATTAATTGCTCATTTATCTAATTAATTACCCGATTGATCACTTTAACCTCTATAAATTAATTATTATCGAAATAAATATCGATTTCCATTAACACTAATAATCCAAACACAATGGAAATATCAATTTCATCTTTAATCAACACGAACTTATTCATCATTAATATTATAACTTACAATATTCAACAACCAGATCATTCCCAGGAAAGAGGGGGCTTTTCGATAAGAATTTCTCCCTATTGGCTCGCAATTAGGTGACCAAACCTCTCCTCGACAGAACTTCTAGACATCGTCAATATTACAAATAATAATATGAATAACTTTGTCGTCTCAATTATTGATTTAATAATATAAAATATTATACAGATGATACTGTGACAATAATTGAATTAATAATATGAGAGATATTATGTAGCAATTACTGTAGTAATAATTGAGTATAACTGAGTGACTTCTCACGTAAGCATCAATAATCAAGGATACTGTACAATACTGTGTGCTACTATGCAACCACGCGTATTACTGTACTTTTACTACCAGGTAGTTCAACAGTTTAACGGTAAAACTTTCGTCATTATTTTTATAAAAGATATTTCTGTCGTTTTCTAACTCCGACAATACTTTCGTTGTGGGGTCCACCAATGATTATGCCGTCGTACGAATATTTCTTATTAAAATGAATATTCCCCGACCAATCGAATATTTTATAACCACTTGCTTACTTTGCAAAATTTATAAATATTACCCACAACTATAACATTATATCAAATTCACACCATAATATTCAAAAATATATTTCGAGAAAAATTAATCTTTATTCATAAAAGTTGGGGTCTTACAGAAGGTTTCTTTGTTATGAAGCTCGGGACGTTGATTATAACCCTTTGCAACTAAATGGGCTTTGAATCGATCCATTGACCCATTAGATTTCCTCTTCACCTGAAACACCCATTTGTAGCCTACTGGGTTACAATTCAGAGGGAGTGGCACTAAATCCCAAGTGTCATGTTTCATGAGTGCTATAAGCTCATTTGACATAACATCACACTAGTGTGGTTGAGACAAAGCCTGACACACACAGTTCGATGGACTCAGGGAGTGGATGTTTAAACACAAAATTAAGTTGTATGGGTTTAAAGATTTGGTTCATAGACTGAGTGGTCATTTGGTGAAGTTGTTAAATAGGTGGTGGAGATGGGTTTTGAGTAGTCGGGTATTGGGAATTTTTGACTTGTTTTAGTGGTTGTGAAACAGATGAGGGATGAGGAACCAGTGAGTTTGAAATCTGAAGAAAAGAAGAAGAATAGTTGAGGGGATTACCTGAGGAGGCTGCGTCGACAGTGGCTACACCTTCCGGAGTCGTGGATGATGGCAGCGGGGCAGACGACATCGACGAAGGCATGAGCGTGACTTGGGCATCGAAGAACAGGGGAACATTTAGGGATTTCGGTGTGTGGGTTTTCGAGTTTGTAGAAGACACAGTGGGGGTGTTTGGTTTGTCGAACAATATATGTCTAAAAATGTAAATCTTATAAGTGTTGAGATCAAGACATTTGTAGGCATTTTGGGTTTGAGAGTACCCGAGAAATAGACAAGGTGAGGATTTGGGCTGCATTTTATGAGTATTATAGGGTCAGGTAAGTGGGTAACAAAGACACCCAAATTTTCTCAATTTAAAATAATTTGGTTTTTGACCAAAAAGAGCTTCAAAAGGGAAATGTTTTGAAGAAGAGGAGTGGGTTGCCTATTGATTATACAGGATGTTGTTTGGAAAGCATGAGGCCAATAAGAAAAAGGTAACGATGCATCATGGAGGAGAGTGAGACCCGTTTCAACTAGATGACCGTGATGACGCTCGGAAACACCATTTTGTTGTGGGGTGTGTGGGGCGATGGTATAATGACCAATACCATTGATCAATAAAAGAGATTTTAAAGCAATGAATTTACAACCATTATCAGATTATAAATTTTTTATTTTGGTTTGGAAATGTGTTTCAACAAATTTTTTAAATTGAGGAAAAATTATAGATAACCCAGATTTTGTAGCCATTGGATAGAACCATAAGTATTTTGTGAAATGGCCAACCAAAATAAAATAATAACGAGATCCGTCGATTCCAGTATAATGTCCGAGTCCCCAAACATCAGTGTAAATAAGTTCAAGCAGTGCATGACTTTGAAGACTATTAGAATGAAAGGGTTGTTGATGTGCTTTATTGATGAAACATGAATTACACAATTAAGATTTTTTTTTGTTGTAGCAACAATAAGAGAAAAATTCTTAACAGGATGTTGGACTATGCGAAGAGATGGATGCCCAAGACGCTTGTGCCACCCATCAATTGAGGTTCGTTCATGCACATTAGCAACCATTTTGGAGGAGGGCATCATTGATTTTGGAAAAATTTAGACACCATTTTCACATGCTCCTTGAAGTAGAGTGGCCCCCGTGATCTTGTCCTTCACAAAGAAATGAAACGGATGAAATTAAACAACAACATTATTTTGTTTGGTGAAATGATGAACGAAAATTAAAATTTTTGAAAGATTTGGAACACAAAGAGTATCATTTAAGGTAAATGTGTGTTTGGGTGAGTGTAATTCCAAAGAACCAATGTGTGAGACAGTCAAACCTAAACCATCGCCAAGAATTACTTCATCAATACCATATTCAGAGTGAATTGAAAAATTTTCAAGATCACCCGTTATATTGTGAGAGGCCACCGAGTCCATGAGCCATGTTTTATTTTTTTTTATTAGAAGAGGTCACGCATGTAACGCCCTTAAATATGGGTCCCTTGAACCACGGACCTGGTACGTCACGATACATCATCTTCTAACATATTCTATAACTAAAGTGGAAAATATAAAAATAAATTATTTATTTCACATGATTCTATAACATATCCCAAGGTCTATTAACCTGAACTGAATACATACCTTCAGTAACTTAAAGGGTTCACATATATGATTTACATCAGATAACTTCATAGTTATAAATGTTTAATAATCTACTCTTGGAATTTGCCTTTACCTCTGTTATTCTTCAAGCCTTCGTCTTAATCTGAAATTTGTTATCATGATATAGCAAGGGTGAGCAACTAGTTTGCTCAGTAAGTTTAAATACAATAAAGATATATCATGGTTGAAAGAAAAAATAAGCTTTCAAATTTTTAACAATATAATAATTGTGAAAGAGCATGAATCATAATTTTAATAATTGAATGACTGAGTCAATAATGTTTGGCAGTCAACATGGACCATGAACAAATTTAACTGAACCTTATGGTAATGAAGGTGATCAGTCTTTCATACCTGATGAACATATGCAACATGCACTAAGTGCGAATCAATAATCAATATAGATGTGAATAATCAATAATAATTATTCACTAACATGCTTTGAAAATATAACTCAGCTTTGAGTCAGAGAAACTTGCCTTGTCCGTCAATTACTGGTAAGCAATCTAATTTAACATTTTATGAAAGTCCTATCAATTATAAGAATTATCTTTCAATCGGTATATCATATTATACCTCATAATACCATTACTTTATAAGTAAATTATCTAACATTTAACCACATAATCAAATATTAGATAACACCATACGTATTCACAATTCTAAACCTAGCACACATCGAGTCTTTAACAGTGTTCAATACAGTATGCTGAGTGGTTTCCCACAAACAACCAACAAACTAGTTTCCGTCTCGTCTACACTGTTTTTCACAACGAGTTAGATCAGTTGCTAGTTCGTATATACCTTTGCTCCTTGAAGGAATCGTTTAGCCTAGATATTATACATCAACCATTAAAGAGTACGACTGTACCACTACTATATCATATACCTTATGATTTAACACTAAGTCTTTCATTTTATAAGTTATTCTTTATAATCCATTAAGCTGAATATCAAATCCAACAACCTAGATTCAAACTGAATTTTAATTCAGTAAACTGTTTTCCAATCCAGCAGACTGGATTCGAATTGAACTACAATCCAACAACCTGGATTCAAATTTAGCAAACCGGATTCACTAATTCAGCAAACCAGATTGACCAATTCAGCAAGTTGGATTATCCATTTCAACATATTAAATTTCTAATTCATCATACAATTCAATATAGTCTATTGAATGTCCAACTCAATAACTTAACTCCTCTTTTAAACTCTCCTTTAATATTATTAATTATTTAATAATATTCTAATTTCTTTACTAATATTAATCATTTAATATTATTTTAAACCAATCATTTAATAACACTTTAATCTAAATATTATTAATCACTTAATAATATCTTAATCTAATATTATTAATATCTTAATAATTTTTTAATCATTTATTAAACTTATAAACAATTTATTTTAATTATTTACACTTTACTAATTAATTCATTTAATCATTTTAAAATGCCATACACATAAGATCTCATCACCAATGACCAAAACCCCCATCAAAAATATGCATAAACCATATTTAGGGTTTTCAAGTCACAAAATCCTATTTTTCATTTTTTTAACATTACATAACATATTTAATTCATTTATTCATAATTAAATCATTTCCATAAAAAATACCAAATAAGTTTCAAAAATCTTTCTGTTCTGGGATTTGACAAATTATAGGTCCCTTACGAGCATATATTTTTTTTGGAATTTTTGAAAATCATTTACTATATTTAAATAGTCCAAAACAGCCAAATCTTGCTACATTTATCATAAATCGAAACTTTGTCCAAAAATTCTGAAATTTACAGGGTATGTTCCTGTTAAATATATGTATTTCTAGTAACAATTTCATAATTTGTGGAGTTAACCACAAAGAGTTATTCGGGTGTACTTTTGAAAGTAGTCATTTACCAAAATAGTCATAACTCTCATTCTACATGGCCAAAAATTCTCAAATTTCTACAGGACTCACATAACCTCTCATATTATCACTCAAAAGTGTACCAAAATTTTTAGAGCAAAAAAAAATGAAACTTCCCCTGGAAGGGACTGACCTGGAACAGTGTATTTCCCTTTTTGAAAAACTTAGACTATTTGTTCCAAAACAGCTCCTATGACTTGAAAAATCAATATTTTTCAGTGCTACTACTTGGGTTTACTATTTAACTTACATATCTAGCACCTCTCTTCGACGGATCGCGAAAAGAAGTTATAGATCTTAAGTTTACAAAGTAGAAAAAAGTTATGTTTTTCTAATGTTTGAAAAACTAGTTTTTATTTCTTGCTTTAGATCTAACTTTTGACACTTAAATATGTTAGATCTAAACATGTAACACTATAAATCATATAGATCTAGAGTTTTTAAGTTAGAGACCATAAACTCTAGATCCCATTAAACTACCAATAGAAATGGAATTGAAAGCTTTAAAATTAGGAATTATCTTGATTTTTGAACACACTTTCTTATCTTTCTAAAGTAGGATCTAAATCTAGGATGCATAAAGCTTCAAGCTATTCTCTCTTTTCTTCCCTCTTCTACCCGAAATTCTCTCTCTTTTTCCTTTTCTAATTTTGCTAGTTAAGTTGCAAATGAGGAGAATGAGAAAAGGATAAAATTTCTAGTTGTTTGGAAGAAAATATAGATATATCATATGTATGTCTATACTTTACCCAGCACTCTAACTCTTTCTCTCTCTTATTTAGTAATAGTTAGCTTGCACTCTTGGTAAAAATTGTTGTTTGAATAAAAGCTTGACACATATGTAAGAGTGGGTAAGGTTTGGTAAGGTTAATCATTATATGCATCTCCCACCTTCTCCTTCCTTTATGGTCGAAATTTCTAGCCCCTTTACTCCAATTTTTGTTTTAATTTTAATGCTTTATGTACTTAACTAAATATCCCACATGTTCTTTAACAAATGAACTTAGGTTGAGCCACTTAATTTAATGTGTTGGGCTCTCTAATTAATTTTTTTGGGCTCTCTAATAAAATATTTGGGCCATAAAATTAGGCTAGGTCCAATATCTTTTAATTTTATATTACCCTTATCATTTAATTAGTATTTTCATTCCCCATATTTGTAATATAAATAATTACTCATTTAAATTTAATTTCTTAACCCAATTAGACTTGCTTTAAATATGTTATAAAATTAATTAATTGAGATGTATAAAATAAATCTCTTAGGGTTAGTATATATTTTAAATACTAACATTCTTCCCTATTATAACCCTTAGGTTATTTAGTTTCCATACCTAATATATATATTAGGTTATAAATCTTTATTCTTAATTCTCTTTATAGGCTAAATAAATATATACACATTCAAATTATATATATTTATTTAATCACCTACATAATCCACATAAGTCATAACTTATTTATCATCATTATTCTTCTTGCTAAAATATATATAGCACATCACTAAGTATATTTATCTGTACCTATACATATACTCATTTCCTTTAACCTTATAGCATCACTTCATTTGAAATTTATTTCCTTAATAAAATTTTTAACATGTATCATTATAAAATTTCTTACATCATTTAGTTCACATCAAATTTATAGGTATCGTAGTACCTTATCCTTAATATTCTTTCAAGTACATATAAGTTCATTTATAGGGTTTTAGAATTTTGTAACTCCTATTTTCTCTATTCTCTTTCAAATAGTAAACCATATAGGTTCTTTAAAAAAATTTAATTAATCCTCAAATTCCCATCTAGGTTTTATTCTTCAACTTTTATTTTAATCACTTAAGATCTTATAAATTTTCGGGTTGTCACAGCACAGTTGGCTGTAAATTAAATAGACTGTAGCTAGGGACAGTACTTTGCAGTATGTCCCATTTGCTCACAAAGCTGATAGCGAGGTGTGTAACATTTGTGATTGTTGTTGGGCTTTCCAGACCCATTATTGGCTCGTCGTCTATCACGTTGGTGATCATTTGATAGACGGGCTGGACTTTGGCCTTGGTTACGTTGATATATACCCATTCGGTTTATAAGACTTCTTTGAGAAGTCACCTCTAGATGAAGATTTTCCCTTAATCGTGTAGTTACCCGTCATCACCATCTGTTGAGTACCAGTCTCTAGACGCCAAAGGTAAGATTCGTGATCGACCAAAAGGTTGTGCAGCTCTTCAAACCCCAGTGACTTCTCTCGTGCTCGTATCCGCTCAACTATCTCCCGAAAATTAGATCCTAACCCGTTCAATACATAGAGGGTTAAATCGTCATTGGAAATGGGATGATAAATAATGGTGATTTCATCAGTCAAGGCCTTCACAACATGGAGATAGTCTGTGATTGACCGATTGCTGCACTGGATTAAGGTGAGATCCTCCTTTAAATGCATAGCACGAGTGTGTGATCGGCTAGCATTTAAGGTTTTTAGCTTCTTCCAAGCTTCATAAGAAGTCTTTGTCGTAGCAATGAGTGGTGTGATTGACGGAGAGGTGGAGGCTAGAAGGGCACTTAGGATAAGTTTATCCTATCAGATCCAGTGGGTCTTTCACAGCTCATCAGCGGTGGTACCCATGGAAGAGGGACACATAAATGAGCCTTCGACATAGTCGACTAAATTGTAACCAATGAGGAGTGCTTTGAATTAAGCACGCCATTGGGGAAAGGTGGAGGGAGTTAATTTTTCATTGATTTGGGTAGTGATATTGAGAGCAATGAGTTGTTTATATGTTGTGGAAGGAGGTTAGGTGTTGAGAATAAAGGTTGGATTATGATCAGAGGAGGAGGATATGTTGGAGATTTGGATCGTTGGCTCGTTAGAGATCGGATCTTCTGATACCATATTAGAGAATAAAGATTGCCGTAGTTTAATGAATAATTTTTCGGTCACACACTTTATTGATGTAATAGAAGCTAATTTGTATACACAGCTAGGAAAAACTATTTACGGCGATGTAAATATTTTTAGCTAAAATTATGCAGTGGTTACAGATTTGCAACAATTACAAAAATATACAAAATTAATTTTGAATGATCTTGCTTAATTGTAGGCTAGATGTGCTATGTTCAGTCTGGGCCTTGATTCTTGCAATTTGTCTTTATATTCGGTTATTCAAGTTTTGATTATTCAGTTAGTACATATTTCGGATAATAAAATTGTATAAAATTCAGTATTCAGTTTTAACTAAATAGACAATTCAATTCGGTTATAATCAAATACCCACCCCTAATACTTTGATGAATTAAAGAAATAAGGTGCGACTTTAATTAAGTGGTAGACATTACTAGCTATTTTTATATCTTGAACCGTGTTTTACTTTTTAACTGGCCCATCTTTTTTCTTCGACTAAAAAATAATGCGCACTTCAAATTTTACACCATTGTTGACTTTTGCACCCTAAACTGAAAAAGATGTCTAACTATATCCCAAATTTCAATTAAACGAAAAAAAAAACACACTGTCGTCAATTAACCGGTCAAAAATGACCGGCTAAGGCTATAATCTGGATCTACAGGGGTATTTAAGTCTTTTTCTTTTCATCTTCTCCAACATCTAGTCCCTTTCCCTTCTCTCTCTCCTCCATAACCAACTTCCTCTCTCTTCTCTATTTCTCTCATCTCCTTCCCTCTCACAAATCGAAAATGGATTCTCTATTTCTCTCCTCTCCTTCCATATTCATAAACCGAGCTCACCGACGTGATATTCCTATTCATAAATTGGTCCATGTTTTGGCTAAAAAAGGGATGGGAAGCTCTATTAGAAGCTATGAAGAAAGCAAGACGATTGAACAATCATGTATTCTCCATGCTGAAAGCTCGCTGTCCATTAGAAGATAAGCAGGCATGCGCCATCAAGCAAAGTGGTGCCCCCTACATCGTATCAAATTCGAAAACACAGTATCTGTCTTTGAAACTCTGCCACAGAAAGGTGCCTGAGCCGATTGGTTCCTTCATTCGCACTTATGATTTAATATTGTTCATTTCTTTTCTCTTCGTTTTTTTCGCTTATGATTGTGCTAAATAGTAGTCAGTTTACATGAGAATTGACAGTCCAAAAGGAAACAAAAACATGAGAATAACATATATAAAGCTTTTGAACTCAATTTGACTTGTTCAAACTACTATGATTACTTCATATAACATATATAAAGACTTCCTTATTTGCAAACTTGACCAATTCCCCTTTTTATGCTTGACCACCTCTAAGAGCCATATTATCAAACATACTAAGTGCATTACTTTTAAAAACAGAGTTCATACATGCTTAGATGGATTCTAGCCCATAAATTCCACCATCATTACTTCGTACGACGATTACAACCCATCCTCTTTACTAATTTATAACCCAACCATAGCAACAATGATACATAAGCAATAATTGTTCAATTTTCTAAAAATAGTTGGGAACATCAATATTACCTTGCACCAAATGTAATTTGCTAAAATTTTAACTTTACTAATTAGCTTATAAACTCCCTTTACTGCTGCTGTTCGAATTTCCTTCCCAAATCAGTTTATAAATTCAATTCTTAGTCTTCTTTCTTTGTTTCAGCCGAAACTTAAGAGAACTTGAACATAGAAATACAATTTAGGTAATTCTTTTAGAGAGAATGAGGTGGAAAGGAACGCGATTTGGAGAACAGAAAGGAGACAGGGAACGGGTGGGAGTATACATTAAACTTCTTCTACCAACAGTCTAATTATCAGACATATGTTGCTTAGTGTTACTCTCATACTCCAAGAAACTTACAGCTCATACTTGCTTTACACTTGGTGGATGTATGGTAAACTCATTAAGTCACCTCATGCTTGTCTATTAACTCATTAAGCCGAGTAACTGTGTATTTGCAGTAAGGAGAGAGAGAAAGTTGGTTATGGAGGAGAGAGAAGGGAAAGAGATTAAATGTTGGAGAAGATGAAAAGAAAAAGACTTAAATATCCCTCTAGATCTACATTACAGCCTTAGCCGGTTATTTTTGACCGGTTAATTGACAACAGTGTGCTTTTTGTTACGTTTAATTGAAGTTTTGGGTGTACTTAGACACCTTTTTCGATTTAGAGTGCAAAAGTCAACAAGGATGTAAAGTTTAGAGTGCACATTGTCTTTTGGTCTTTTTCTTCACATTGTTAACCGTGTTTTGTACTCTTTCAAGAGACTTTAATATTGGATTTTCACTTACTTGAGAATAAAGGAGAAAAGATATTCTTAAAATGTTTTTTAAGTGGTTAATTGCAATGTTTATTATACTAGGCATATTCCCAAGCGTTCCGCGCATGAAATTTTTTATACTTATAAATGTAATTTTTTTTAATTATTTTATTTATTCTAAAATATATGACTAATTCTAATTTTTTTTGAAGTTAGTTTTTGGTATTTTAATTTTAAAAATAATATTAACTTATTGATTTAATTTGTTTCATTTTTGCTTTTTATCTCAACTAGTGGTTGAGGAATCAGAATGAAGCACGGGTTTTGTTGATAATTTTTCCAATTTTTGTATCTTTTTAAGTGGTTAAATGCAATGTTTAATATATAAGGAAAAGCAAAGCTTGCTTACTTGTTACTTGTTGGCAAGGGTTGACTATTGGTTTATACTATATTGTATTTTTAGTTCTACCAAAATAGAATATTATGTACTTTTTGTTTCTCATATACTTTTGTAGGACAAGATAGTATCCTGATATAGATTCTTTATGCATTTAATATTCTCATCTTTATTATTTTATATATTTATTTTGTTTAATTAATATAATTTATTTAATTTTGTAGGATTTATCTTCTTTATCTATGTGAATAAGTAAAAGACAAATGTTCCAGCTAGCTTTTAAAGATAGAAAATGAATCTTGGGTGATTATCGTGTAGAGATTGAAATCAAGAATTAAAGAAGATGATTAAAGGGAACAAAAAAGACCAAGTTCAATGTATTAGTATTAGGTTACAATTCATTTGTGCCTATAAATAGGTTTCTTGGTTTTGGGAGAGGAGAGACGGATTAGAGTTTTCTTATTTTATTTTTAATATTGTATTTATTCTTCTTTATCTTAGTTAATTTATTTAGTTATTATATCTAGTTAAGTTCTTTAATTTAGGATGAAGATGAAATTAAATAATTATTCATGATAATATTCTCCATCTCTTCTATTATTTATGCTGTAAATGTTTGATTGATTTTGTTTTAATGCTTCATTATTGAAATATCGTTGTTTTATAGTACTTATCTGAGTTTAAATTAATTAAGAGGTTTTGATAGATGTGGGCAAGGAAATCGTGCCTTGCTAGGGTTATAGTTTCATGTTGGCTGAAGATGAGAGAAATTCACGAAGAGCACGAAATTGATTGATTGATTGAAGAGGTGAGAAGAACAGGCAAGCAGTTACTCCAATGACACGTGGCAGAACTCTCAGAATCTGGAAACTTTGTTAGGGTAACAAGGATTCCAAGAGCCTTCTTGAATGCTTCGAGTTGAGGGAACGTCCAAGTCCTGAGTGCTTCGAGTTGAGAGAATGTTCAAGTCCAAAGTCCAAAGAGAGGTCCCCCTTCAAAGAATGGAAAATGTATTTATAGAGTTTCCTAGCACTTAAGTAGTCACATGTCAGGCACATGTCTTCAGCGAAATTTCAGAAATACCCTTTAGTCATTAGAATAATGCCCATATCATCATGTCCTTCTAGCCACCAATCAATTCCCAAAGCCAGCCGCCTCCACGAGCCTTCTGCCTCGGGACATGTGGACGTTTTCGTCTTCATTTAATTAGGTTATGTGAACCCTAATTTATACATTAATTCAATTAGGTCATATGAACCCTAATTTATACTTGGGCCCATATTTGCCCAATGTGCGAGAGTTGCAATTCCAAAGACACGACCGTGAAAGAATACTTCGTGATTTCGCATGATTTTTTGGACCTCCCTTTTATGAGTCTTGAAAACAGGGATCCTAGAAGAGGGAACCCCTAGGGGGCCATACCCTTAGGGTTAAACCCTAGGGAGGCAAGAACTAGAAGGTCTCTTCCTTGAACATCTTGGGAAATCTTCTGAAAATATTTCCAAATCCTGCTCAATCTTCGTTTCCATAATTTTTTCTGGAAATTAAAACAAAGAAGATCATCAAATACTGCTAAATAAAATCCAATCTTATAAAATATTTCTTTTAGAAAACTAAATCTTTCCTTTTTATCAAATCAAATACTACCAAATCAAATCTTGTTTTATTTTAGAAATAAAATAAAATCTTTCTTTATTTGATTTTGAAGACACGATCCTTTCTTATTATTTAGAAGGAAACCAAACATATATTTCGAAATTTCCCTTTGTCGGGTATAAAATCAAATATTTTCTATATTTAGAAAATAATATCTTTATATATTTCTATTTAGAAGCAGGACCAAATCTACTTATCTTTTGGAAACTAGATTAAATCCTTCCCTTAATATGAACATGGTGACTGCTTCCTTTTATGGTGCAAACATACTTGAGAATATATACATGTATTTATATATACATCTCCCAAGCTTTTCACGTTTCACTTTTCGTCTTGCTTCGTTTTGGATTTTCTCTTCTCTTACGAGTTGGGAAGATCATCAAGGAGGTAACAAGGGGAATTTCTTCATTCCGAGCAAGTGGTAACAAAGAGAATTCCTCCCTATAGGGTTCGGCCATCTAGGGTTTTTTTTTCCTTTTTATACCTTTGAGTTTTTTTTGTTGTTTCATAAATCGGCTGCTCAGAACGTATGCTTCTTTCCCTCGAAAATTATAGCCTTTCTTTGATAATATCTGAGAGAAAAAACTAAGATATGATCAAGGTGATGGGGCTCGAAAAACAAAAGAAAGACTACAATTGCCTGAAAAGATAAATAGATGAATCAAATCAAGAAAAATTCGAAAGAAAGCATACCCTTCACGAATTCTACACCTCCCCAGTATAGTCGCCAAAGAAATGTGGGCAAGGAAATCGTGTCTTGTTATGGTTAGGGTTTCATGTTGGTTGAGAAGGAGAGAAATCCACGAAGAGCACGAAATTGATTATCTTGCATGTTCAATGTTCAATCATATTCATTTGGCATAATATAATATATTAAGCCATTGCATAAATATATTACATTTATATGTAATATAAAAAAATAACGAGTTTAGTTAACTCTCTCATTTAAAATAAAATACATACCCTAATTCACTAATTTTAAATAAGTGAATTAATTACCTTGCTTATGAAATTTAATTCATAATAAATCCATTGACATACAAGGCTTTAATATTCATATCCATCAATTACTTTTTTTCACTTCCATATTTCAATTTGTAATTAATTCAAGCTAATCAATTTAATAGTTTAATTAACTATTAACTCTTTTACTCCACAAGTATGTATATATATATTTCATACTTACACATTAATTTCACCACATAATTTACACACACACACACACACACATATTTAAATATATATATATATATATATATATACACACACACACACACATTTGAACTTATTACATCTTAGAATAAGAATTATATATATTAAATTTTTATTTTATTATTTTTTAAAAATTCAGGTCATTACATTTTGTCTCTTAACTCAAAAAAATTTTGATGCCCTCAAATCCAGGTTCTCTAACCTCAGATTCAGTGATCACGATCCATCATCAACATACACATTCTATAATGTATTGCAGAATAATAAACATACGTTGTTCATTAATATAAAGTCTTACAATATAATCCCAAGATCTTCTTAACCTTAACTAAAACATGCCCATAATATTATAAAAGGTTTACATATTCAAATTACATCAAAGTAAAATAATACTTGAACATTCTCATTAGACTATTCTTGGACTTTTCCCTTGCCTTTGTCCTTCTTGGACGTCTTTAACTTAGTTGAAATAAACGTCATGATATAGCAAGAGTAAACAATTAATTTTCTTAGCAAGTTTAAATACAAGGGAGATATATCATGATTAGAAAGAAATTTAGTTTTCAATGTTCAACAATAAAATCGATTGTGAAAGAACATGAATCAAGTTTCAATAATTGAATATTCAAATAATTGAATAATAGATGCTGAGTGGTTTGAAATAACCATGAACATATACTAAGATTGTCAGTATTTAAACTGGTCCTTTTAATAAGTTTTAGTAATCAAGGGGATCAGCCTTTCATACCCGGTGTATTATGCATAAACAGTTCATGCATGAAAGAACTTTAATTAATTCACAGTTCGATACTAATAGAACAAGAATTCAATGGCACAAAGTGCGATTAACAATAATCATTAAGGATGTGGAATAATCAACAATAATTATCCACTAACATGCTTTAAAAATAATAACTCAAGTTTGAATTACATAACTTTCCTCAATCACGGTCTATTGCTACACAATTCTACTATTCGCTTAAGCAATTTAAATAAACTTCCTTTGAAAAGACCTATCATTGATCGTTCAATTAGCATCTCATATAATTACTCATAACATTACTTATAATATCATTACTCTATATTAAATTGTCTAACATTTAGCCACATATTTAAATATTAGACATTACATTAATTCCTTAGTAATATTATCATCCCTTGATAATATTACTATCACAAAACAATTATCGTAGTTAATATTATTACTCTGAATAATATTTTATTTACTTCTTAGTGTTATTAATCACTAATAATACTTTACTCACTAATATTATTAACCACTTAATAATATTATAATCATCTTCTAATATTATCAATCATTTAATACTATTTTAGTCATCATCATCTAATAATATTAATATTTTAATAATATTTTAGTCATTTACTAATATTATTAACCATTTAATAATATTTTAATTATTATCTAATATTATTAATCTCTTAATAATATTTCAATCCTTATCTAATATTATTAAACTCTTAATAATATTTTAATTAATTTTGAATATTATTAATCCTTTAATAATATTTTAATCTAATATTATTAATCACACTAATAATATTTTAATTTAACTTTAATATAATATTATTAATCATTTAATAATATTTTAATCTAATATTATTAATAATATGTTAATTTAGTTTTCAATCTAATATTATTAATTATTTAATAATATTTTAATTTAATATTATTAATCATATTAATAATATTTTAATCATTTATTAAACTCAAACAATTTATTTTAATCGTTTACCATTTACTAATTCATTTATTTAATAATCCTAAAATGCTATAAATATAACACAATCAAAAATGACCAAACTATCCTCTAAAAATCTTACTACCTCATATAAGGGTCTTTAGTCAGAAAATTTACACTTTTACCCATTATAACATTATTTAACTTATTTTATCAATTTATTCATAACTCAATCATTTCCATGAAAAATACCAAATAAATTCCTAAAATTCTAATTTTCTGAAAAACATCAGTTAATATTATCCTTATGAACATATAATATTTCTGGAATTTTTCAGTTTCGTTTATTATGGTTAAAATGGCCAAAACAGTCGGATCTTGTAACAATTTTAAGAAACTGAGTTTTTATCCAAAAATTCCGAAACTATCAGGAGATGTTCTTGTTATGTATATGTACCTCCTGTAAAAAGTTCACAATTTTTGGAGATACACACGAAGAGTTATTCTCTTTTACTTTTTAAGTAGTCATTTCTCGTAAAATCCATAACTTTCATCCTACACATCCAAAAATCGCCATCTTTGGAGAGGATGCAGTTAACTCATCATATTAATTAACATCTCAAATCTTTTCAAAAATTTTAAAGTACAATAAACGGACGAAAAAGCTCCTGCTATGAGCTGCCCAAAAATGGTCTCTTTTTCTCGTTTTTAAAAACGGGACTGTTTTGCTTAAAACAGCCCCCATGGCTTGAAAATTCGTCATTTTTGTATGCTACCACTTGGGTTTAGTAAATAACTTACATATCTAGCACCCCTCTTTGACAGATTGCAAAAAGAAGTTGTAGATCTTAAATGATAGTTGATCAAAGTACATAAAAGTTAGGGTTTTCTAGCTTTCAAAACATAGTTTTCATTTCTTGCTTTAGATCAACATTCTAACACTCAAAATGGTTAAATCTATACATGAAACACTAGGAAACATGTAGATCTAAGGTGTTTTGAGTTTAGAGCATCAACCCTTTATTTCATCAAAAACAAACAAAATAAAAAGAAATAACTAGTTTAGGGTATTACCTTGTTCTTTGAGCTACTCTTCTTGTTCTACCAAAGTAAGTGATGAACTTTAGGTGCATTAGCTTGAATTCCTTCTCCCCCTCTCCCCCTCTCCCCCTCTCCCCCTCTCCCCCTCTAATACCCGCCCCCGTCTCTCTTCTTTTCTCTCTTTTTTTGCTTTGATAGCTAACTTGGAAGCAAAAACTAAAATGTAGTAAAAGTGTTTTATGAAAATATAAGTGTGTTTGGTAAATAGATATAAATATATCATGTATATCTGTCTAAAATCTCCAACATATCTCTCTCTCTCTCTCTTTCTCTTTCTTAACTTACTTGCAAGTTTTGCTTAATGTGTTCGTCAATGTGTTGGTCAAATGATAAAGTGACACCTATGTTGAGTGTGAGAGTAACTTAAGCAAACTTGGGAAGCAAAATAATTAAACCAGGTGCTCTTTTCTCTCCCTATAGTGGCATGATTTTTGCTCCTCTTTTGCCTCATTTTTGTTTTATTTTCAATGCCCAATTTTTGCTTAATCAAATGTCCAAAAAGTCCTTCACTTGTTGGGCTTATTTTGGGCTATTCATTTAATTGCCTGGGCTCTCAAATTAATATGATTGGGCCATGTGAATTACATTGGTCCAATACTTTACTTTTTTTCTTACCCTAATAATTTAATTAGGGTTTCCATTCCACTCATTTTGGAATTTAAATTACTTATATACATTAATTTCATAACTTAATTAGACTTGCTTTAATTAAGTTATAAAATTAATTAATTGAAATGTTTAAAATAAATCTCTTAGGGTTAGTATATATCTTAAATACTAATATTTTATAATACCATAACACTTAAGTTATTTAATTCTCATACCTAATATATATTAGGTTATGTAACTTTTCCCTTTTTAATTCACTTTATAAATATATACACATTATAACACATATATTCATTAAATCATATACATGCTTCACATAGGTTATCTCATATTTATCATCATTGATAAATAATATCCATTTGTCCATACACTTAATCACTACATGTCACAAAATTTTCAATATCATTAATATTTAATTAATATATTTATTTACAATGTGACTTAGAAATTCTTGGTTATTACAAAAATAGTAGATTAGTTTTATATTTTTAGTTTTTATTGTTACTTAGATAACTAATTGCCGAATTCATGCATTCACTTACATAGAGCACATCCTGTTTAGGTTTTTATTTTATTTATATTTTTTTGTCAATTATAAACTATGGTGATTGCTGGAGGATTGATGTACGTCAAATTTCTCTTTCTTTCGTAATTCACATAGTTTTAGGACATTTTATTTATTTACAGTTCTTTATTTAATTGTGCATTTTCATCTTTAATCTAACATTAAGAACAAAAACTCGTAACAAGATAAGGTGAGGATTTCATCACCCTTCCTTGGCCCACAAATCACCCATTCATTTTGCATAACTTTGCCTTAATAAAATCAAACCCCTAGAATTTTTGAGCTCAATTAGGACAAGGAACTCCAAGAGGAGGCTAAATTTTAAATTAATCAAACTACTTGTATATAAACAAGTGGTTCAAAAAGCAAACGCCTAAAGAACATATGGCTATTCAATTAGTCACTCCATGGGTACGTACATTTGTCACTCAGTGGGTACGTACATTCGTAGCTAGGTATGTACATTTGTTTTCTTTCTTACCACATTTTCTTGCAGAATAAATGCCCCATATACAAGGTACAATTATTTTATTTCTTTGTTCTCTATTCTTCATTTGTATATATTGAGGACAATACATGATTTAGGTATGGGGGGAGTTTATATTATTGTATTAGTTTTTATTTTATTTAGGAAATTTAAAGTAAAAAAAAACACAAAATGATTTAAAGAAAATTAAAAATTAAATTTTTTGTTTGATTTTTTATGAGTTGAATTAATTCTAATAAGTATATGTGGAGAAAAACTTATGAGTCAGATTAAAAGATTTAGAACTCTTGAAATTTTGAATAGATACGAAATCTTAGTTTGAAATATCATCTGAAATAAAATTGATTTCTTAAGCATTTTTGTACTACACATTTGCACTAACTCTTAGTTGTGGATATAAACTATGATTCAAGCAATTTAAAAAAAAAAGATAAAAAGATAAAAAAAATTAAAGAAATAAATATATGCTTCAATGTCCATTGAACGAAATAACTAGGTATCCAAGCTTCAATAATCAATATTCATGCTAAAAAGTGTGATGACTAAAGAACCTTGACTAGTCTAGTTTTGTGGCCTTTGTTACTCGAGTTAGTAAACATTTGGGAGTGTCTGTACACCTAGTATCCTAAAGCCAACTCATTTGGGATCATTGGTCCAACGCTCGCTATATGGGTAACTCTGAAAAACCTAAAAAAACGAGACATTGCACAAGTCAAGGAAAAAAAATTTAAAAAGAAAAGAAAAAGAAAAATTAGTTTGCATGATTTTCATGGTAAAATTACTAAAAGTTACATTACATACACATGCATGCATCACATGAAATTAATTTTATGAAGAATGGTGTTTAGCTAGATTGAAAATTGAGTATTTTTGATGATGTGAAAGTGTGCTTTTAAATTTAGTCTTGCTTGTATACTTAGAAGTTTTATTTCAATTTTATAATTGGTTAAACTCAAAATAAATTTATTTTAAATTTTGAATTTTGTGGGTATATTCACTACAAACCCACACGAGACACAACTAGTCCACTTGGGGTAACCTTGAGGTTTAAAGTCTTGTTGCACATGCTAAGTGCAATCGTGTTTCCTACGAAAATAAGGTAGTTCTAGTTTTCTTTTGTGTTCTCTTTTCTCTTTTCTTTTTTCTTATTTTACTCGAGGACGGGTAAAAGTTAGGTATGGGGGTATTTGAAATACATATTTTTTATGCATTTTAATATTCCCATCTTTATTATTTTTTTTATATTTATTTTGTTTAACTATTACATTTTATTTGGTTTTGTAGGATTTATCTTGTTTATCTTAGTGAATAAGTAAAAGATAATTGTTCAGGCTTTTAAATATAAAAAAAGACTCTTGACAGATTACTAAGTAGAGATTGAAGTATGATAAAAGGGAACAAAAGAGACCAACAAGTTCAATGTGTTAGTATTAGGTTATAATATATTTGTGCCTATAAATAAGGTTGAGCATGGAGCAGTTTGGTACTGTTTGAAGCCAAAATCGCACTCGAAATCGCTTAGGTGCGGTTTGACAAATTCAAAACTGCACACGAAATCGCTTATAATTGGTACGGTGCGGTTTTAAACTGTGCGGTGCGGTTTCGGTTCCAAAACTAATTGAAACAACAAAAATGTCCAAGCCTTCAATAGAATTTAACACAGAGCTCACATCGAGCAATTAATTTAATGACGGAGTCGACAATGAGAATTATATCAAGTATAGAACCATAGCTCCTTGTGCCAAACATGTCAAATTCACCATCAAATCATAGAACAGTGAGACACATAAAATAGTTTTAGCTTATAATAAAGGAATGATGTAACGACCCCAAAATAGGTCCATTCCATCCAACCTATTCTGAGTCGCCAAATACATGGTACAAAAAATAACTACAACTTTATTACAACAATTGTCGTGTAAAATACAACAACACATATGCTGTGGGTTTGGATACAAATATATACCAAATATAACTCATGTCCTAACCATGGACATCACCTCACAATGATACCTTACATAAAGGTATAGTCAAAAACTGTTTTAGAAATTAGAATCTTTGGGAAGTGCTCAAGGAAACCTTCGTACATGGGAGGCCATGCTTCTGGGTTGTGATAGATATCATATGGCCACATAATTATCCTTGGTTGACCCAATATACCCCAAAGAAAAACGAGAAGATTACTATCATATTCTTCCCAATGGTGAGTCTTCTCTTGACTTATCATTATCTCCACTATCTTTAATCGTGAATTATACTTCAAACAAACACCAAGATTATATAGGTAGTGCTCGTAGATATACTCAGCAAGTGGATGAGCACAACCCTGTCTTATGATGACACGAGGTTGTATGTCATTAGACATCTTGTATGATAGTGACAAAACACCCTTCCAACGTTGGGTTCGTCTCACCTTATTTTCTTCACCAAATATAACTACTAAATGATGATCACCGTTCTATTCCCTTGTTATCCCCGCTCGACCCAGCTACACTCTTATTACCTGAAAGGAATTGTGAAGCAAAAGGGTGAGCACAACTAGCTCAGTAAAGAATATTATGTCTAAAGATAATTAAATTATCAATAGCATTCATCAGTAATAAATCAGAGATTTAGAACATATGGTAGATGATAAAAAAATTCAACCATAGTTGCAGCGGAACGAGCAATCCATTAGAAGAGTCAAATAGTCTATAAAGTCTATTATCTCCTTCATGTTAAAAATCCACCAACAATATTTTATCCCTGTAACATCAATCAATAATTCTGGTCCACAATCATATAAATAACTCATAATCATAACTGTAGTTCTAAATTCCTCTTCTCATCCAGGACGAAGATAATTTTCATCACATGTCTTTACCTGAAACATCAAAGATTATGGTTATACCAAATCACAGTTCCTGTTCATAATCATACTAATAACTTCATCTTTGCACTACGGCCAAAGATATTCATTTGTATCACCAGTTGGTCATATTCATCTCAACACCTGTTTAACTTTGCACTACTGGCCAAAGATATTCAACAACATGTCATCTTTGCACTACGGGCCAAAGATATTCATCAACAATTCATCTTTACACTACATGCCAAAGATATTCCTTAACAGTTCATATTTGCACTACAGGCCAAATACATTCATCAACTACTCATATTTGCACTACAGGCCAAATATATTAATATCTCAAAGAAATATATAACCATTTTAAAATTTATATAAACAATAATTATAACCATGTTGATCAATTCACCTTTGCACTTAAGCTAAAGATATTCAATTATAAATTCAATGGTCATGATCATACCAGTCAACAATTCAACTTTGCACTACTGGCCAAAGAGAACCCATAGTCATGATCATACCAATAATCTATCCATCTTTACACTCAAGTCAAAGAGAAATGAATATCATCATTAGGGTTATAAAAATGTTATATATGATAATAAAAATAATATAATCAACATATAGATTTAATCTCAAGAGTAATATTCATAACTCAACTATAATTTGGTTAGAAAAAGAAACCAATTTTGTAGTGAATAGTACCCGTGAATAGTAACTCGTGAATAGTAACTCATGAATAGTAACTCATGAATAGTAACCCATTATGAATAGTAACTCATAAATAGTAAATTATGAATAGTAACCCGTGAATAGTAACCCCGATATGAAAAAGTTTTAAATTTGATAAAAAGTTCAAACTAATATTTCAGCATAATGATATTGAAGAAATAATATCATTTATGAAGAAAATAATCTCTCTTACTATCCCTTATCATCCCTTACTATCCCTTACCTCAAAAGAGCAGTACTTCTGACTGGAATAACGCTGAACGAACTTGCACCGTATAGCAACACTCAAGATATCAAAATACTCACAAGAATACGCTCGATATATAGAGAGAGAAATAGAGAGAAAACTTCAGTTTCTGGTGTGATTTTCAATTCTAACCTAAGCACCCTATTTATAAGAAAATACTTAGAACACCAAAGCAGAAAATTTAATATAATATTAAATATAAATTTTCAAGCCCACCTTTGAAATCAGATCTTAGCATTTCCCACATGCCAATCTTCTAGAAAAAAGGTAAGAAAAACGTTTTTCATAAATAAAAAATTTAAAACTTCCAAAAATCAATTATTTTGGAACTACGGAACTTCAATAATCCATAATAAATAGCCCTTTTATCAGAAAATTTGAATCTCGCGACTTTTTATAGGAAATTCAATTCTCTACAACTTTACAGAAGAAAGTTTTTCCAAATTCCAAACAGAAATTGACCGAAACTCATAAACGGGCGATTTTACAGGCTATAATCAAATTTCAGTCGAGCAATGGGGTCCACCGACACACAAAACATGTTTTAATCATTTAATGCAACAAAAATACTCTTCCTCCTCATATACTCATATGTCCCACATTCATTATAAAACTATCACCATTATTATATTATTAAAATATAATAATAAATTATTTTATTAGAAAAGATAAAATATCATTTTTTAACAATTGTCACTTTAAAAATTTTCTCCATCTATATCCACATAAAATAAATATTTTCCTTATCATAAAAATCAATAATTAATTATTCACAAATAATATTACAGAATCACAATAATGACAACCAGGCAGTTCCCAGGAAAGAGGGGGCTTTTCAATAAGGATTTCTCCTTACTGGCGCGCAATGACAATTATTGAAACAACAATAATATAAAATATCAACGCAGCAATTATTGAATCAATAAAATAAAATATTGAACAGTAATTACTGTAACAATTATTGAGTAGTTCCTTCTTACGTAAGAATCAATAATTGGTGCAATACCGTGTGCTACTGTGCAACAACGCGTATTACTGTGTTTTAACCACCGAGTATTCCAACAGTATTTACGGTAACAACTACGCCGTTATTTATAAAAACTCATACTTGTCGTTTTCTTCGTCCAATCGCTTTCCGTTATGGGGCCCATAAAAGGCTGCGCCGTCGTACGAATATTCCCCGACAAGAAGAATATTTCACGACCAAACGAATATTCTCCGACAACAATGAGTATTTTATAACCACTTGCTTATTTTAAAAATTTTACATATATCACCCTTAACTTTAAACTTTTATCAATTTAACCATTTACTGAATAGTAATTATAAGAAAAAATTGAATACTTTTATTTCATAAAATTCGGGGTCTTACAAATGATGCTGTAAAAACTAAAACATACTCTATATAACACAACGGAGACCATATATTCGATAACAAGCAAGAAGGTTTATTTAATTCCCCAAAAATTAAAAATATATACTAGAGATAGAATGAAATTTTATCTTATATATTGCAGGGAGGACTTATAGAATATAATCCTAACTATATCTAATTTGAACAATATTCTATTGGACTATTATTACTATAGTATAGACCTTAACCAATGCATGAAGTGCTCGAACCAACGAATTTAGCCTCTCACCTATAAGCCTCTCTAGTAACGCATCAAACAAATTCGAAATTTCAAAACCCAAATGCTCAATTTTTGACTCTATAACCTCTAATCATCTTCTTTCAATTAGTGAAAAAATGACAATGCAAGACTGAAATTTTCTCTGAGCGTGTTCAAGTGAAAAGTAACTTTAAAATTTACTAGAGATAATACATACATACACACACATGGTGTGGTTTTGATTTTATGCGTGCGGTTTTGGCTAGTAACCAAACCGGAACCATAATTTTGGTTATTCAACTCACCTAAAACGCCGGAATCGTTGGTGCGGTTTTAATTAGTGTTGTTCGTGCGGTTTTTGGTGCGGTTTCGGTTCTAATTTGGTTACTTGCTCAGCCCTACCTATAAATAAGTCTCTTAATTGGTTTAGGGAAAGGATAGATGGAATAAAGTTTTCTTATTTTATTTTTAATCTTCTACTTCTTCTTCTTTATCTTAGTTAATTTATTTAGTTATTATGTCTAGTTAATTTGTTTAATCTAGGATGGAGATAAAATTAAATAATTATTCATGCTAATATTCTCCTTGTCTTCTATTATTTATGCTTTAATGTTTGATTAATTTCGTCTTCATGTTTCATTATTGAAATACCTTCGTTTTATAGTTCTTATGTGATTTTAAATTAATTAAGAGGTTTCGATATATTATTGTTAGTATATGAATTTTTCATACTCTATGCTTGCTCTAAGAAGTTTCGATGGGTTATAGTTAATTCTTAAATTTTCCTAGTCTATGCTTGCCCACGTTAATTATAAAATTACTAAATTAAAGGGAAGAGAGATCAAAATTATAGTTAAGTTATAAAAATAGAAGAGAATGAATTATTTATTATGTTTATTTTAATGGATTTAGATTCCTAGATTGCTTCATTATTATTAGTTTTTATATTCTATTTAGTTTAATTGTAGTTAATCAATTCTCCATCTTTATTTTTAATTTTGCTTGAAATAAATATTAAGGATGTATTAAAATTAATCTAGTATATGTGAGTTCGACATGTACTTACTAGTTCTTCAATTTGACATTGTGCATTCGTAATTACATATTTTTATCACATCATATCCACGATAAAATTTAATTTTAAAACTAATAGATATATTTTGTACATCATCATAAATATTATGAATATATATAGTTTACGTACAAGCGCAAATATGTTTAACTATTTTTTGAGACTTAACCCCTTGTTTGTCATAAACTACAAATTATCAACTGAAGAACTTTTATAACCATTTCGCTAAGCGCAAACTATACGTAAATTGTTGCCTACACAGACATTTTATGGGAAAAATTGCATTAAAATCTTATTAGATAGCACAATACAATTTTTATTAGACAAAGTAGAAAATAGTAAAACATTTAATCTATTGCAAGCGGATATATATGTTTGGAAAATATGAAGTGAACTTTATAATATGACATTAACAGAACATAAAGAGGGGCACCAAAGATCTTCAAGATGTCGAACACTAAGGATCAAACAATTGACCAACTGTAATAACATTTAGCACGTTTTGAAGTGGAGGCATTTGCTTTGTTAATCTAACGGAAACTTGTTTCATGTTGGGTCTAGACTGTGGATTTAGATGTAGACAAGAAAAAGCAAGCTTCGCGACAATGATTACTTCTTCAGCCACTTGATCCAACGGAGGTGAGAGGCGTTGGTCCAACAAGTCCTTTAATAGTACACCACATGCAACTGCCAATGTTGCTGGCGACGAGAGAGATAAGATGAGATCACCTGGATGCCTCCCCATAATCACTTCCAGTAAAAGCACTCCAAAGCTATAAACGTCACACTTCTCATTCACTTCCATTGTGTAAGCAAGTTCTGCAATACAAGTACACAAACAAAAAGAAACGAAAGGAAAATAAACATTGAAGTGAAAAGAGTGAATTAAACATGTAGTACTCTTGTATCTATTTGATTTCCTAAAATTTGTTTTTATATGTATGTGTGTGTGTATATATATATATATATTTATCTTTACCTTTATCTAGTATATATTTTTGTAAAATTCATTTCATAAATAATATATGTTCGCTACCTTATTTCAGAAACATTTGTTCTTTTTGAAGTTGTCCATAATATTTTGCATTGGTCTCTAGTATGCTTGTACTAAAGATCAAATATACTTCCAGTCATCCAATGCTACAAATGTGCTAGTAAGAAAAACATTACAAATACTAATTGTATTGTAAAAGTGTAATTAAGATGAGCTTATGTTAGGGAACCCTGAAGGTTGGAGTCTAGGTGAGTTTATTTTGGAATGGTGAATGTTAGGATAGTTGATTTTGGAAGGGTGAATGTTAGGTGATTTTACATGTCTGAGTTTCACATATAAAAAGAGAATGAAAGAGCAATATATGATTACTAAGAGACATAAGAGAGACATAAAATCATGTTTTGATGTTGAATTTTAGCAAAACAAGTTTAATTTCCATAGCTTTGCTTTTGATAATGCATTAATTAAATATATCTATAAATATGAATTAATAAAGCTTAAAGCCACAGGAAAGTATTTACCTGGAGCTGCGTATCAAAAAGTTCCAGCAAATGAGGTCCAGTTAGATGAGTCTGGCTTACAAAACTTTGCAATACCAAAATCAGACACGTGGGCTTCAAATTCTGAATTCAACAGTATATTCTTGCTCGAAATATCTCGATGAACTATCTGTGGCGAGCAATCGTGGTGTATATATGATAAAGCATTTGCCACACCAGTAACAATATTTAGCCTCTTTCTTCAATCTAACTTCATTGCTTCATCGTTGTCACCCAATATTTTTGCCAAGCTTCCCCCTTCCAAAAACTCATATACCAACAAAGAGTGTAGTGGATGCGAACAAAAACCAAAAAGCTTTACGATATTACGATGACGTATTTTGGTTAAAACCCGGATCTCACTAATAAAACATTGAGTAGTGCTACAGACACAAACTATTTTACAAATATTTTACAAACCGTTGATGTGGCATACTACATCTCAGCGTATTAATCAACAAATTGTTTCAATGTATTCTTCGGTCCCACACAATATGCTGAGGTGGAGTATGCCACATCAACAGTTTGTAAAATGTTTGTAAAATAGTTTGTGTCTCTAGTATTATTCTAAAATATTTTACATTCCCAAGCTCACCATCTTGTGACGTATGAAACTTCTTCACAGCAACAATTTGACCACTTGTCAACTCAGCTTTATACACCATTCCATATCCTCCCTCCCCAATGCAGTATGTGGAGTTAAAGTTCTTCGTAGCTTCAATGATGCTTTCATACACCATCTTTTCATCATAACTCCATATAGCAAATAAATTTTGACTTTTAACTTCATTTGTGTCGTCCTTTACATTGCTATTCACTCTTCTATGATACTAAAGAATTATCCCAACAACAGAAAATAAAAAGAACAAGAAGCCCAAAAGTGGAAGTGTGATCAAGATCACAATGCTTTTGCTCTTCCCGCGAATGATTCCATGTGAGCAAGGGATCAAACAAGTTAGATTGCCACACAAACCTTTGTTGTTTTTGAATGCCTCTTCCAGATCACCTTGAAAATTTTTGATGTTCGGCAGAGGACCTTCGAACTGGTTGTAGGATATATCAACAGATGTCAGACTCACCATTCCATCAAAGACTGATTGAATGAAACCAGAGAGCTCATTGTGAGAAAGATTAAGTATCTCTAAACTCTTTAGCTTCGCAAGTTGTTGAGGTAGCACGCCCACGAGCAAGTTTTGAATAAAATCAAGATATTGAAGATACCGTAAATTACCTATTTGAAATGGAATATCTTTGGTAAATCTGTTTGTACTCAAACTCAGGCTCTGTAGATCCATGCAGTCACCTAGTTGTTCTGGAATCAGACCAGTAAGATTATTATTTGCCAAGTTAAGTCTTCGTAAATTGGACAACTTTCCAATTTCTGGTGGAACAAAACCTGAAAGCTTATTATCTTCAAGAAATAGGTCAAACAATAAGCTTAGATCTCCAAAACTTTTAGGAATTTCACCAGCAATGTGATTTGATGAAAGATCAAGTCTTTGTAGCTGAATTGCCTTGCTTAGCTCAAATGGCAGTTTTCCAGTCAGATCATTGTTGGAGATGTTTAAGCTTGTCAGATTATGGCAGAGCCCCCAATTTGGAGACAACTCACCATAGAACTTGTTATGGCTCAAATCAAGATAGGACAAGTTGGGATAAATGTCAAAATCTTCTGATATATTGCCTGTAATTTGATTTCCTTGAAGCCTAACGTCATATAAACTAGAACAATTTTTCAAACTTTTGGGGATTGGACCATCAAAATAATTGTGGGCTGCTACAAATTTTATAAGTGATCTACCAAGCCATATATCATTTGGTAAACAACCAGTGAGATTGTTGCTATATAAAGACAAAACTTTCAAATGTGTAAGATTATTCAGTTCGGAAGGGATGGATCCTGTGAGTTCATTGTCAGAAAATCTGAGGTCGATTAATCTACTCAGGTTCCCTATAGTAGTCGGGATTGATCCGTTGATACTCAAAATCAGATCCCTAAGTGACCTGAGCATGCCAACTTCTTGAGGGATTGGTCCTGTGAGTTTATTCTCAAAGAGAAAGAGCTTATTTAGATTACTCAGGTTCCCTAAAGTACTCGGGATTTACCCGGTGAGATGGTTGGTATACAAAATTAGTTCGCTAAGTTACCTGAGCATGCCAACTTCTTGAGGGATTGGTCATGTTAGTTTATTCTCAAAGAGATAGAGAGATTTTAGATTACTCAGGTCCCCTATAGTACTCGGGATTGACCCAGTGAGATGGTTTGTCGAGAGTGCAACATCGACGAGAGACCTCAACATTCCTATCTCTTGTGGGATAGACCCTCAAAGTTGATTTTTGTAGAGGTATAAGATGGTTAGGTTGAGCAAGTTTCCAATACTAGATGGGATCAAACCGATCAGGCTGTTTGTCGAGAGTTCAACATCGACGAGAGACCTCAACAGTCCTATCTCTTGTGGGATAGACCCTGAAAGTTGATTTTCGTAGAGGAATAAGATGGTTAGGTTGACCAAACATCCAATACTAGATGGGATCAAACCAGTCAGGCTGTTTGTCGAGAGTTCAAGATCGACGAGAGACCTCAACATTCCTATCTCTTGTGGAATAGACCCTGAAAGTTGATTTGTGTGGAGGTATAAGATGGTTAGGTTGAGCAAGTTTCCAATACTAGATGGGATCAAACCGGTCATGCTGTTTGTCGAGAGTTCAAGATCGACGAGAGGCCTCAACATTCCTATCTCTTGTGGAATAGACCCTGAAAGTTGATTTGTGTGGAGGTATAAGATGGTTAGGTTGAGCAAGTTTGCTATACTAGATGGAATAGAACCGATCAGGTTGTTTGTCGATAGATCAAACTCAACGAGAGACCTTAACATTCCTATCTCTTGTAGGATAGACCCTGAGAGTTGATTTTCGTAGAGGTATAAGATGGTTAGGTTGAGCAAGTTTCCAATACTAGATGGAATCTCTCCGGTCAAGCTGTTTGTCGAGAGTTTAACATCGATGAGAGACCTCAACATTCCTATCTCTCGTGGGATAGACCCTGAAAGTTGATTTGTGTGGAGGTATAAGATGGTTAGGTTGAGCAAGTTTCCTATACTAGATGGGATAGAACCGGTCAGGTTGTTTGTCGAGAGAGACAATTCTCTAAGAGAGGTGAGCATCCCTATCTCTTGTGGAATCGTGCCACTAAATTGATTTCTAGAAGCGTAAAAAAATTCAAGGCTTTTGAGCAAGCCTATTTCTGATGGAATCTCTCCGGAAAGACGATTGGCAGAAATATCAAGGTTTTTGAGCTTGGAAAGGCTACCAACTTGGGAGGAGATATTCCCATGGAGTGCGTTGTCAGAAAGGTCAAGGTTAAGGAGATGGGGGAAAGATGAGATATTAAGATCGCAATGTTAAATAAATTATACAGGAACGTGTTATTGCATAGAATAAAATAAAAATCAATAATCATAATAATAAGTACTTACATGAATTGAGAGAAGACCTCTTATGTGTATCACGCTTCCGCTGCGTTTAAGGGTGAAGGTCTTCAATTGCCTCTCTCAATCTTAGGATGGATATATAAATGTGTATAAAGTTCTTGAGACGACAACTGGGACCAAACCCTAACTGTTTTATTTATATAATAACTAAGAGTCAAAATCGTCCATCAAGATTATGAAACCCTAGGGCCCATTATGCCAAATACTACTAGTAATATTATTTATAGGCCACCTAATTAATTACCAAACCCATAAATAAAGTTATTAAATTAATACAATATGTAAGCCCAATAATTACATAAATAGTAAATGCCACATAAGGAATAAAATATTCTAACATTCTCCCACTTGGCCGAAATACTATTTATATACAAAACATAACGCTTACAATCATTAATTTGGCCAAGTATTAATTTAATGTCTACATCCTGTTCAAATAAAAAATACCAATGCGAATTAATACAATCTTTGTGTCACTATTAACACAAGATCCCTATTAGTTACACAATTAGTACTTTTATTAAAACAAAGATTAACATTAAGCATAACAGGTATGAATAGAGTTTACATAAGTGGTAATTGAATAAACTCATTCATATGGTCCAAAACATAACCGTACCGTTTGCTCACAAGATCTCAAGTGTGCACAATAAAGAGAATAGCAAACCATAAACATAAAGTGAAGTTCAAAACAACGAGCTCAAAATTGTTGTCTTACATCAAAATAACTTACTAATTAAGACTACCAGTTAAACCCATGCCGGCAACATGCTTTAAAAAGAGCTTGGGTGGTAAGCCTTTCGTAAGTGGATCCGCTAACATATCATGCGTATTAATATACTTAATAACAACGTTTTGATCTTCAAGTCTTTCCCTGACAAATAAGTACTTAGTGTCGAGGTATAGTCCAGCACCACTCGAAATGGTGATATTGGAAAAATTAACAGCAGAATTATTATCACAAAATACTTTCAATGGCCTTGAAATGGAATCTTCAACCTTAAGTCATGAAATAAGATTCCTTAATAATATGGCGTGGCAAGTAGCATGATAATAAGCCACATATTCTGTCATCATCGTGAAAGTGGTAGTTATCTCCTGCTTATGAGTTCTCCACGAAATAGGGCCTCTTGAAAACATAAAGATGTACCCTGGTGTAGATTTCTTTTCGGCTTTACACTTAACAAAATCAGAATCAGAATAACCAACAATTTCAAGGTTATCTGTTTTTTCTAAATGTAAGCATAATATCCTTAGTACCCTGTAAGTAGCGTACATAAGACTCCCAACTACAGAAGTATAGGGAATAAGATTCATTTAATCACGTTCAAGGTGATTCTTAGGACATTGATATGAGCCAAATTTGTCACCCTTAACAACAGGGGCGACAGTAAGGGAGCAATTTTGCATGTTGTATTTGTTAAGAACTTTATCAATATAAGCTCTTTGGGACAATCCTAATATCCCGCAAGACCTATCCGGATGAATTTCAATACCTATAACATAAGTGGTTTCACCGAGATCCTTCACATCAAAATTTCCAAAAAAAGAAACGTTTGGTCTCATGCAACATGTCTAAGTTATTAATTGCAAGTAATATATCATCAACATACAAAACAAGAATAACAAATTTACTCCCACTGACCTCAAGTATATGCATTGATCCAATATATTTTTCTTAAAATTAAAATTACTCATCACCTCATGAAACTTAAGATACCATTGTCGAGAAGCCTGTTTTAACCCATATATGGACTTCTTAAGTCTACATACCATATGTTCCTTGCCTTTAACCAAAAAACTTCTGGTTGTGCCATATAGACATTCTCATGCAAGTTACCATTAAGGAATGCAGTTTTAACATCCATCTGATGTAACTCTAAATCATAATGAGCTACTAAAGTCATGACTATTCTAAATGAATCTTTCCCAGATACTGGAGAGAAAGTTTCATTATAATCCACACCTTCCTTTTGAGTGAAAATCCTTAGCAACTAATCGAGCTTTATTCCTTTCAATGTTCCCTATAGGATCTAATTTGGTCTTATAGACCCACTTGCAACCAACAGGTTTTAAAACCTTTTGGTAATTCTTCAAGATCTCAAACGTTATTAAGCTCCGTTGATTTCAACTCATCATTAATGGCTTTAAGCCATTGAGTTGATTGAGCACTCGTAATGGCCTCTTTATGGGAGATAGGATCATTAATCTTACTTGAATCATAGTCAATCTCATTAAGATAGGTTATAAAATCATCAAAAATTAATAGGCTTTCTAGGTCTTTCGGACCTAGGTAAGTGTTGCACAATTTCAGGAATATGATTTCAATAATGTGAAGTTCAACATTAGGTGGTGGCTCAGGATTAGAAACATAAAACCTGTTTTTTTCAAGATCAATTTTTTTTAGGCTCACCACTCCCACTTAAATCACCATTCTCTAAAAACTCTGCATGCCTAGTCTCAACAATTCTAGTGGTATGCGAGGGACAGTAAAATTGAAAACCCTTATATCTCTCAGGATATCCAATGAAATGACAACTAATGGTTTTAGAGTCAAGTTTCTTTATTTGTGGATTAAAAATCTTAGCCTCGGCTGGACAACCCCACACCCGTAAGTATTTTAAACTAGGTTTTCTACCTGTCCAAATTTCATAAGGAGTGTTAGGAACAGATTTGCTAGGAACCCGGTTTAAAATATGAACAGCTGTCTTTAATGCCTCAGTCCACAAAAATACAGGTAAGCTAGAATTGCATAACATACTACGTACCATATCCATAAGGGTACGATTTCGCCTCTCAGCTACACCATTCTGCTGCGGTGTACCAGGCATTGTATACTGAGTGACGATTCCATTTTCTTGACAAAATAAGGCAAATGGGCCAGGACTATGACCTATATCGGAGTGTTTACCATAATACTCTCCGCCTTTATCTGATTCAGCTTTGAAAACTTCAGCTTCAGCTTTGAAAACTTTAAACATATTTAGTGATTCAAATTTTTTCATTAATCAGGTAGCCATAAGTATAATGAGAATAGTCATCAATGAACGTAATGAAAGATTTGTGTCCACCAATTCTTGGAGAAAATGGTCCACATATATCAGTGTGAATCACCTCAAGAAGTGCACTACTTCTAGTTGCTCCTTTCTTATTACCTTTCACAAATTTTCCTTTTATACATTCAATACAATGGTCAAGATTAGAAAAATCTAGTGAATGAAGAATTCCATCCTTTACAAGACATTGCATTCTGTCTTTTGAAATATGGCCTAAGCGTTTATGCCACAATTTTGAAGAATTTTCATTATCTAGTTTTCTCTTAGTTCCACTTTTAGAGGTATTTTCTGTCACATTCATTGTTAATAAGGATTCAGCAAAGACATTATCCAAATTTATCTTATAGATGTTTCCCTCTAAAGAGCTAGAACCAATAACATGAGAGTAATGATAAATAATTATTTTATTATTCCCAAACTTAAACGAAAATCCATCAACGTCAAGTTTAGATACAGAAATTAAATTCCGTGTCATACTGGGAACATAAAGAGTATCATATAAATACAAGGTGAAACCACTCTCCAAAACTAAAGGAAGAGTTCCCACAGCTTCAACTTGTATAGACTCTCCATTGCCAACTTTAATGGTTCTTTCCCCCTTTTGGAGTGTCTTCTTTGAAAGGAATCCCTGCAATGAATTAGTAATGTGAACCATAGCACCAGTGTCAAGCCACCATGTATTAGAAGGAACATCAATTAGAAAGGATTCATAAGTTACATAATTGAAGGACGATATACCTTTCTTTTCAAGCCATTCTCTTAATTTAGGACATTCTTTCTGAATATGTCCTTATTTTTTTTACAGAAGTGACATTTAGGACATGTCTAAGAGTTGCTACCTGAATAATTTACCTTATTTATTTTGATAGAAATTGGTTTATCCTTGTTCTTAAAACCTTTGCCATTTTTATAAGCATTCTTCTTATAGGACCCAGTGGTAGTCAAATGAGCAACATTAGGTTTTTCAACCTTAAGCCTTTCTTTATCTTGGACGCACATAGAGATTAACTTACTCATCTTCCACTTTTCTTTCTGCGTGTTATAAGTGATCTTAAATGAATTAAACTGTGTAGAAAGAGAAGTCATAATGAAGCGAATAAGAAAACTCTCAAAAATCGTCATGTCTATACACTTTAATTTAAAGGCCATGTCGTTCATCATCATAATGTGCTCGCGCACCCCACTAAACCCATCTTACATATTAGTAAGCATTTTCAAAATAAGGGTACTTGCATGAGTTTTAGAAGAACCCTTAAATTGTTACTCGACTGAAGTTAAGTACTCTTTAACATTCTCAAAGTCAGGAATGACTCTTCGAATGGCTGTCGTGATAGAGTTTTTCATAATCATAAGGGACATGCAGTTGAATCGCTCCCACTTTTCATAAATAACCTTTCGCTCAATTGAGCTAGTAGTTGTAAGTGGAGCAGGATGATCCACTCGTAATGCATAGTCCAAAACCATAATGCCGAGAATAATTTTCACTTACACTTTTCAAGCAGTAAAATTAGTTTCATTAAAGATTTCAATTCCAGAGAGATACCCAGAAATACTAGTTGGAGTCAATGTTGAAATACAATTAAGCTCATAAGCATGTTTACAAAAAACTAAAAGAAATCCACAATGTACAACAATAATTAATCATAATAAAAACCAACTGTAGGGCAAGTAGTTAGTTATATAAAATCTATTTACAACACCTAAAAATAGATTTTAATGACATGTTGGTGCATAATTATTAATTTTTCGTTGGTCCAATTAATAATATACTAATAACATCCCCATAAAATAATGCACAACACATTTATCCACGCATCACCGTTAGGCAGAAAACGAAATAAACATGTTACTTATGCAATAAAATTCCATTTAAAAAATTCTAATTCTAATTTTCCGTTGGGTAAAATTAAAATATTCATTTATTAAATGTAACATTATGTGACTTTTCTTAATCTTTAATTGTTTCAATTAATAACCCTCCGTTGGGTTGATTATTAATTTTAAAAATAAAAGAGTCACGCATACACGTAAATTATTATGATCAAACTCAATTTTCTTTAAACGTATTAATCAAGTTTGAAAATTAACATTATTTAAAATTTACATGTAACAACTTAAAAGCCCTAATATTTATCACACCATGTTCAAAATTTTAAATTTAAATTTAAAATATATAATTATGAACATGAATTGATTATAAAATAATCACGTAAATTTTAAACTAAATACATGATGAATTGATAATATTTTTATAATCAGAATCCATAAATTATGATCACGAGTATTCAATTGCAGTAGCATTAATGCATGAACCCTTTTCACAAATACCGCATATACATGAATTTGATAGAATGGAAAGCCCACTAACACCTTAGCACACATTGTTTTTTTTTTTCCAGAGGGTGGCTCACTGCATTATGATGAAGATGATTTTTTCTTAAAGTAGTACTGCATATATATATATATATATATATATATATATATATATATATATATATATATATAACGAGATTATGCGGAATTAAAATTCATAGCATAATAATATAAATAATTTATTCTATACAATAACGTAACCATAGCTCTGATACCAGATGTTAAATAAATTATACAGGAACGTGTTATTGCATAGAATAAAATAAAAATCAATAATCATAATAATAAGTACTTACATGAATTGAGAGAAGACCTCTTATGTGTATCACGCTACCGCTGCGTTTAAGGGTGAATGTCTTCAATTGCCTCTCTCAATCTTAGGATGGATATATAGGTGTGTATAAAGTTATTGAGACGACAACTGGGACCAAACCCTAACTGTTTTATTTATATAATAACTAAGGGTCAAAATTGTCCATCAAGATTATGAAACCCTAGGGCCCATTATGCCAAATACTATTAGTAATATTATTTATAGGCCACATAATTAATTACCAAACCCATAAATAAAATTATTAAATTAATACAATATGTAAGCCCAATAATTACATAAATAGTAAATGCCACATTATAAATAAAATATTCTGACACGCAAAGCATACCTTTTAAACCGTAACTTTGGAGGATTATATGGGATACATGGCTAGCTTTATCGCAACTAATTCCGGTCCAATTACTGCAAGGGCTGCTTCCAGCCCAAGACGACAACAATGATTGGCTTCGTTTGTCAAGGCTTGCTTTCCACGTCAAAAGAGCTGCTGCTTCGTCCTCTTTTAATGTCGCTGAAGAAGAAATGGGTAGAATCATGAGTATGAAAAACATTAAGGGTAACAAAGAAAAAATTTGGTCATAGTTTAGGTGTTTCATTGCTAATTTATGTTGCAACAAGTGATATTATGAAGGCAAACATGGGTTGCTGAAGGAATGAGCGAGTACTTTGAAGTGTATCGAACATGTATTTATTGCAAAAGATATATCTTGGAAAATTTGTAATTTTTATGAATGAAAAAATTATTTTATTTTAATTTAATTTGGAAATGGAGGAATTAATGTTTTGGGGTAGAATTATGAATGATTGAATTCTCAACCGCAAGAATAAATACACGATTTAATTAGAAGTGTGAATGATTGAATTATGTTGTGAAAAATCCAAATAACATGGCTTTTCCAGATCAATCAAATACTACTAGTATTTCTTTGGAATTAATGACTAAAATGTTTGTTATTTCATGGCGTTTATATATATATATATATATATATATATATATATATATATATATATATATATATATATGTTTTCTATTTTCTTTACTTCTTGTTGTTGATATATATTTTTTCTACTTTATTTATTTCTTTATGCTTATTAAACTATATTACTAAATATATCCCCTAATCCAGCTATCGTCAATATTGACATAATATACAAACTACGAATTATGGGAAAATACAGCTATTTTTTCTTTATTGGAAGTAATGACTCAACTAAAATTTCTTTATCGATTTGGGTATTAATCATTAAATGAATGAGGTTCCCGTTGAAAATTGGGTATGCATTTATTAAAAATTCGAAATTGGGTATGTACTTGTGGAAAATTTGCATGCATGCATAGCCACATCTTTTCCCATTGTTTTCAAGGAATAATTAAAATTAGAAAATAAGTATACACTTGTGGAAAAATCTGCACCCATAGCCCATAGCTATATACTCCCTCCATTACTAAATAAGTGACGTTTTAGAAGAAAAAATTTATTTTAAATTATCTGTCGTTTACAACTTTCTAGGAAAATAAATTATTTAATTTCCTATATCACCCTTACCTTCTCTCATTGTCCCAATAAATTCTCACCCTTAATATTAATAGTTTTCAACTTCCCATAAAGGGTAGTGATAGAATTTTACACATATTTTAACTATTAAATGATAGTAGTAAATGACTTTCTTAATTCATGTGTAAAAACCTTAACCGACACTTATTTAGGAATGGAGGGAGTATCTTTTCTCGTTGTTTTCAAGGAATAATCAATTGTAAAAAACCACCCAATGTCCCTATGGAGCAGGCAAGCAATTAATTTCATCATTATGATTACACATAGGATTGAGCAAAAAATAGGTATAACCGAATAACCGAACCAAACCGAAATAATTTAATCGAAATTTCTTAATAATTAGGGTATTTTTTACAATTCGATTATATCCGAATTTTTTTCCAGTTTACGGTTACGGGTTTGGGTTTCAGTTTTGTATTATTTGGTCTACCCGAATATCGAATAAGTTCTTAAATAAATTAAGCCTTTATCTTATCTCATTATCGAATAACTCTTCGCTCCTTAGTCCTTACTCCCTTCGTCTCTCGTCTTTATCTCTTATCTCAGGCTCTCAACTCAGATCTGATCTAGAACTCCCATGTCATCACTCTCAGTCTCAAATCTAGATCTCTCATCTCTCATATTCTCCATCCTCTTCGTTTAAAGAAAACATCTTCTCCTTCAATCAAATGGGTGCCATCATCTGTCCCAAAATAACGGCTCCTTTTCTCCCTCCATAATCATAAAATTACACCCCTCTCTGCTTCTGTTTGTACGTACAGGCAGGTGAAGGAACCCCAATCAGCCTCTGTCATACCCCCAATCAGGTGAAGAAACCCTAATCAGCCCTAATCAAATGGTGCCATCATCTGTCCCAAAATCCTCTATTCTACAAGTCGAAGACCCGAACTCCGGTGGAGCTCGTCGACCGAACCACCATGACTAGCCAAACCAAGCGCCTCAAAAAGGTAGGGTTATGTATTGTTAATTTTAGTTATGTATTATTATCATATTATGTATGAAGCCTTCTGCTGTTGTGTGTAATTGTGTTAACTCATGACTGAATCATATTTTCTTAATTTCGGTTATTATCCGAACAAACGAATAGTAAATTCGGTACTTCGGTAATTCGGTTAATGGATAATTCAGTTACTTGTTCGGATACCAAAAGTACACAAATTTTGGTTTTCGGTTAAAACCGAATAGTCTATTCGGTTCGGTTATAACCGAATTCTCAGTCCTAATTACATAGTGTCAAATTGAAGAACGGATAAGTATATGAGTTCATTAAATTAATTTTAATATATTCTTAATATCTATTTTAAGTGAATTAGAAATAAAGATTGAAAATCGATTAACTAGAATATGAAAACTATTATTGAGAAAGCAATCTAAGAATCTGAATCCATTAAATAATAAACATAACATATAATTCAATCTATTCTACTTTTATAACTCAACTATGATTTTGATCTCTTTAATTTAGTAATTTTACGATTTACGTGGGCAAGCATATACTATAAAAATTTAAGGATTAACTATAATACATCAAAACTTCTTTGAGTAAGCATTAATTATGAAAAGTTCATATCTTAAAAATAATGCGACGCCCCCAAAATAGGTATACATCACCCATTCTGAGTCGCCAAAAATATGGTACATAAACAACTATAACTTTATTATTATAATTGTCGTGTAAAATACGTCAACACATAAATTATGAGTTTAAATACAAATATTGTATTCTAAACAATATCTACACTTAAATAAGTCATCATTACAATTATTGATACACTTTTTTATAAAATAGTGAGGATTGCTTAAACAACTGTTAAGAAACATCACTCCACACCCCGACTAGTTCCTGTTATATTATCTCCTCCTGAGAAGAAAAATGGAACAAAAAGAAAAAGGGTGAGCTCAACTAGCCCAGTAAAGAATATTATGACTTAGATAATGAATAATAAATTATCGTTAGCCTTCAACAAATCAAATAAAATATAATGGACAACAAGTTTTAAATCAATATTTGCAGCGGAAATAATAATTCATTAGAAGGGTTAAGTAGATAATAAAATCTACTATTTTCTATGATTTAAAAGTTCATCCTCAATATTTTATCCCTGTAATAACAATCAATATACATCTTGAACCGAATATTCATCTTTGTACTACGGGCCAAAGATATTCATTTGTATCGCCAGTTGGTCATGTTCATCTCATCACTTGTTCATCTTTGCACTACGGGCCAAAGATATTCATTAGGTAATCATTCATCTTTGCACTACAGGCCAAAGATATTCAGTTATATCATCATTTAGGACTGAGGATGATGAAAAATATTTTAAAAAAACGAATCCAGTAAGATAAAAGGACAAAGATTAGGGATTCGTACTTTAGATAATGCAAGTTCAAAAATACTCCATAATAAACCATAGTGGAGTAAAATTTAAGAATGAAGATCAAAACATGGATACAATTAAAGATAGTAACCATAATAGACATCTTGGACAAAGAAAAGAAAAATTTATTTTTCTGTGAATACTGAATAGTGCCGTATTCGTGAATAGTGTCGTACACGTGAATAGTATCGTATACGTGAATAGTAACCCTGACACCAAAAAGGTAAAAATTCTACAAGAAAAATCATACTTCGTGAATAGTACCGTATTCGTGAATAGTGCCATATACGTGAATAGTACCGTATACGTGAAAAGGTAAAAATTTCATAATAAAATTCATATCAGTATTTCGACATAATGATATTGAACGAAATAACATCATTTACGAAGAAAATAACATCCTTTACCTCAAATACTACTACAAAACAGTAAATAGACAACGCTTAATAGACAACGTTTTTTATAAAAACGTTGTGGTATTTTTTTTTACAATATTTTAAAAAAAAACGTTGTAGATATATATGCATTTTTTTTGTTTTAATTAGATAACGTTTTTTTTTTTAAAAATGTTATCTTTGAAGAAAAACACGGAGCATGAACTGAACACTTAAAATTAAAACATACGCCTTTTTCTCTCCAAGGGCTCGTCAGTGCAGAGAGCTTCGATTTCCTTCGAACTTGCAGATCGAGCTTCGGTTTCCTTCGTGTAGATCTACTCTCTCTCTCTGCTCTCTTTCGCTCACAAAACCAAAACCCTAGTTATTCCTCCCCTTTGAAGTTCCTTTCTTTGCTCTCTTTCGGTCCGTTTGTCAGTACAAGTTCGGTCCTTACGCAATTAGGTCCTTTGAAGTTCCGTTTGCAATTAGGGCTTTCAGCTTGTGAAACTATGGGTTCTGCAACGACAAGTTAGGTCCCTATGTATGGGGATTATTTAGCTTTTTTCTGCCACTGCTAATTGTGGATCCTATTTATTCTTCAAAAGGTTCTTTTCGTCTCCACTTTTTTTCTATTATGTGAAATTAGATCATCAGTTGAAAATTTTTGAGGATCAGAAGCCACCGCCACCGCAGACGCAGGTGAGGAAAAGTCAGAGAGGTCCCAGGTCTCAAAGCTCACAGTATCGTGGCGTTACATTTTATCAGAGAACTGGTCGATGGGAATCACATATCTGGTATGAATTGGTTGTATATATTTTTCGATCGAGATTATATATCATAATGTTTGTATATACATAGGATTATGCTTATGATGGGATTTAGATTACATCTGTGCATACATCTAATAGATGTTGAATGGAATGCCCAAGTATATGATTGAATTTTAGATTAGGGTTTAATTTTGTAAATTTTGCTCAGATAATGTTCATTGATTTTTTTGTGTGTTTTTATGATTTGTGCAGGGATTGTGGGAAACAAGTTTATTTGGGTAAGCAGTTGATTTATTTGCTTGGTTTTCGTGCAATTAGTTTCCAAATTTATTGGTGAGGGATTATTTAGGAAGAATTATGTTGATTGTTGGTGTTCTGTTTGTAATTTTGTCTTGCTTTATTTTTCAGGTGGATTTGACACTGCTCATGCTGCAGCAAGGTGAGTTTTTATTTTTTGACCAGGAAAAACCTTGTTTTAGACTTCAATTTTTATTCAATTGTTTGAGTTTGCTTAAGTTTGACTATTGCAATTCAGAGCATATGATCGGGCTACAGTTAAGTTCCAGGGAGTTGATGCTGATATTAATTTTACTATAAGTGACTATGAAGATGATTTGAAACAGGTAAGAGTAACAGAGATCACTAGTTAATTAGGAGGATTAGTAGTTCTTTGTTTTGTCTTTCTCTAACCAGATATATATTAATCTTGATTTAATTTGATTTTAAGATGAAGGACTTGACAAAAGAAGAATTTGTCCATATACTTCGTCGCCAGAGCACTAGATTCTCTCGTGGGAGCTCAAAATACAGGGGAGTAACCCTACACAAATGTGGCCGATGGGAAGCTCGAATGGGTCAATTACTTGGAAAGAAGTGAGAAACACCTTTAACTGAAACTATTACTATTTGTTAAATGGTCTTATTGCTGTGTCTCTATATGATGGTGTATTATGTCATGAACTATAATATGGTTATTGAGAATGTGTTATGCATTCTGGATAGTATATCTTGAATGCCTCTTCTTCCAAGAAAAATGCTTGGGACCCCTTTTTTATTCACAAGATTACAATGCTTGATTGCATGTAAATGTATCTTGGATTATTCAACAGCGAAATAGAAGCTGCAAGGTCCTTGTGATCACAAATTCATAATACTTGAAACTGATGCCTCATCTTAATAATCTCAACATTTTATTGGGACTTCATCCAATGAATTTTGCATGTTCATTTTATGATCCAGGGCTTACGACAAAGCAGCTATTGAATGTAATGGACGGGAAGTAGTGACCAACTTTGAACCCAGTACTTATGAAGGGGAAGTCAATTTGGTTAACAATAATCAAGGTACTATTAGACTAGGAACTTCTGCTTTGTTGAATTATTTTTTTTTTATATCTCACGGGGGAAGAAATTCTTTGGTAACGGGGGGACTGATAGTGACTGATAATTTTTTTTGCTAGGCACTTTGAGGAACTGGCTGGTGATGGATTTGAGTCACAGAAAAGAGAAAAAAAGTTTCAAAAGAAACCCCAGAAGTTCTACCCCATTGATATGGTATGGACTTGTGCTTCTCCTTAAAAAAATGCTGCGGACAAAAACCAAGAGATCTATACTTATACCGTGGCTGATGAATTGTGAGCCATTGTATAATTAAAAGGGTGTGTTACATGTGTAGGATGCTGGGTATGATGTTAGATATGGGGGCCTTGGCCTTCGACAATTTGGGACTGCAGTTACGCAGTGTAAGCTCGATCCAAAGGCAATTGTATGCTCAGATGTTGCAGCTGAAGCTATTATATTTATTTGTCTTTTCACAGTTTGGGGATGCTATTGTATGCTCAGATGCTGCATCAGAAGCTAATAGGTACGAATTTACAGCAGTTGACAGACCAGAAGGATTCTTGTTATTGGTTTGGATTAGTTATGTTGGCCTTTCTCACAAGGTTCTCTATTAGGTTTTATATTTACAGATGTTAGTTGGATTTGGCAGTGGGATTTTGTAAGGACTAAGATCTGATTTTTGTTTGTTTAAGACACCATATATGTTATTTGATATTTTATCATCACTTAATATTTTACAAGAATTGTGTGTGGTTGGAATACTTGAAATCTTTGATAAATGATTGAAGTTGCAACTCTTTTAATCTTTCAGGCTACAATATGTTAATCTTTCAGGCATTAGCATATTGCATGCATGTGCATTGGTAATGTAGGTGAACCACAATCTTTTTTTTTTAATTTACAACATTTTTGAAACGTTGTGTAAATGTGTCTAAATGTTGTCTGATATACTAAACAACAACGTTTTTATCCAAAAAACGTTGTGAAATCATACCTTCTACAACGTTTTTAAGCATCTGCTAATTTTTAGAAAACAAATATACAACGTTTTTTTCCTAAAAAACGTTGTGTATTGTGCTTAACTACAACGTTTTAAAAACGTTGTGTAAGGGTGTCAAATAGACAACACCCTTAACTACGACGTTTTTCTGACTGAAATCACAACGTTTTTTCCGCGTTGTATATTTACTGTTTTGTAGTAGTGAAAAGAATAATACTTCTGGCTGAAATACCGGATATAACGCTGAAGGAAACTTGCACTGAATATCAACTCTCAAAGTATCTAAGTACTCACAAAATATGCTCGATATTATAGAGAGAGAAAACTTCTGATTCTGGTGTGACTTTCAATTCTAACTAAGCACCCTATTTATAAGAAAATACTTAGAATGCCAAAGTAGACTAAATTAATAAAATAACATTTTATAACAAAATTTTCACGCCCACCACAATTGATCAAATTTCAGCACACCACAGTGGGGACCACCAAAAATCAAATTTTTCCACAACAACCAAAGGTGGGGCCCACATATTTTTAATAAAAATATTTATTTTCGAAACTTCAATAATTTATAAAAAATAGCTCTTTTATCAAAAAAATTCGAATATCATGTCTATTCCATAGAAAATTTAATTCTCTACAACTTTGTAGAAGAAAGTTTTTCCAAATTCTAAACAAAAAATATTCGAAATCCACATACGGATGATTTTTAATACCTCCATTCCGACAAAATACTGATAAAATACCTCAACATTAATTCCTTTATTAATATCCACATAAAAATAAATATTTCCTTATCATATAAATTAATAATTAATTATTCACAAATAATTTTACAAAATCACAATATGACAACCAGACCGTTCCTAGAAAAGAGGGGGCTTTCCGATAAGAACTTCTCCTTACTAGCGCGCACTTAGGTGACCAAACTCCTTTCCTAGACAGAACTTTCTTAGACATTGCCAATAATACTATCTAATAATATTATTCAAATAATATGAATTATTAATCTGATAATAAAAAATATTATGCAGTGACAATTATTGAATCAACAATAATATAAAATATCAACATAACAATTATTGAATCAATAAAATAAAATATTGAACAGTAATTACTGTAACAATTATTGAGTAGTGCCTTCTTACGTAAGAATCAATAATTCAAAAATACTGTGCAATACCGTGTGCTACTGTGCAACCACGCGTATTACTGTATTTTAACCACCGGGTATTCCAGTAGTGTTAACGGTAACAACTACGCCGTTATTTGTAAAAACTCAAACTTATCGTTTTCTTCATCCGACCGTTTTCCGTTATGGGGCCCATAAATGGCTGCACCATCGTACGAATATTCCCCGACAACAAGAATATTCCACGACCAAACGAATATTCCCCGACAACAATGAATATTTTATAACCACTTGCTTATTTTGCAAAATTTGCACATTTCACCTATAACCAAAGCATTATATCAAATTAACACCTAATTATTCAAAATAATAATTAGAGAAAATTTAATTTTATTTATAAAAAGTTGGGGTTTTACAAATAATCTATCAAAATCTCCTAATTAATTTAAAATCACATAAGATTTATAAAACGAATGTATTTCAATAACGAAACATGAAAACGAAATCAATTAAACATAAAAGTATAAATAATAGAAGAGATGAAAAATATTATCATGAATAATTACTTTCATCTTCATCCTAGATTAAAAAAATTAGCTAGATATGAAAAATAAATAAACTAACTAAAATAAAGAAGTAGAAGATTAAAAATAAATAAAAACTCCATTTATCAATGATCCTCCAATAAGCGTACAATGAAGAAGTAATTCTTTTTTTCCTTTTTTCCATCTTTTTTTCCTTGACATGTGCAATGTCTCGTTTTTTTAGGTTTTTCAAAGGTACTCATGTAGCTAACGTTGGATCAATGACTCCAAAACAAATTGACTTTAGGGCACTAAGTGTAAAGACATCCTTAAGGGCTTAATTAATAACTCGAGTAACAAAGATCACAAAATTAGGCTAGTCAAGCTGCTTTTATCCATCACACTTTTCAGCATGAATATAGACGCTTCTTGAGGCTTAGATTCCAAGTTATTTCGTTCAACTGACATTGAAGCAGTTAGTTATTTCTTTTAACTTCTTTTTTTTCAATTTCTTTCTTTTTTTCTTGAAATTGTTCGAATCATAGTTTATACCCCACAACTAAGAGTTAATGGGAACGTGAAGTGCAAAAATTCATAGGAACTTTATTATACTCAAGATAGTGTTTCAAACTAAGTTTTTGTATCTTATCAAAGGTTCAAGAGTTCTAAATATTTCAATCTTACTTATGAGTTTTAACTCCATAGACACTTCAATTCATAAAAAAATCATACAATTTTTTTCATTTTTTCAAGTTTTCAATTTTTTTGTTTTGTTTTTCAAAAATAATAATTAATTAATTTCCTAAAAAGAATAAAAATAAATACATAAAAAATACAAAAATCTAATAATAAAAATACAAAACTCCCCTGATACCGAAATCATATCATGCATTATCTTCAATGTACGCAAATTGTTCTACAAGAAAATGTGGTGAGAAGGAAAACAAATGTACACACCTACGAATTTCATATATCCTAAAAAATATGTGACTATAAATCAATGATACAAATGAGTAAGTGAGTGTGGTCTTGTCATGATTTTCAGAAGGTCTAGGAAATTGAAAATAGTTAGAATTTTCATCAGAATTATTTCAAATGTATGTTCCCATTGTGTTGACTTATAGTGGATCTCAACATCTTATTGACCTTATCTAAATATTCAGATTCATCCAAATATTGGTCAAAGTGATTCATGAAAAAGTCAATTGGATCATCTTCAATCATGAGCCTATTTTCAATTATTTCTTGGGTCATAGACAACTCTTGGATCAAGTTTACTTTAATGTGTTGGTCTACAAAATCACTTGGTTGTTTTCTAGGAATAAATCTTTCAGGATATGGAGCTTTAGACTTATTTACTTTTTCAACCGACTCATTAAAGGTGACATGAACAATTTTAGGCATAGACTCATAATTGTTAGACTCCTCAAATTGGCTCTACTCAAATTATGTATAATTTAATATAGATTTTTTATTTTCCTCATCATTTCCACAACCATCATGATTTTCAAAATTAACTTCAGAGTCACTAGAAAATTCATCCACCTCTTGTTCATTTATTATGGTGGCTAATCGACTCATTTGAATTTCTAGACGAGATACAGCAAGATTCATGTTTTGCATGAAATTAAATTGAGTTTTCATTAAAACTTCCATAGTTTTTGCTAAGGTGTTGAGTCTTTCCTCGTCTTCATTTGAAAATTCTTATGGATATTAAGATTCTAGATCCGAATATGCATATGAATATAAACTTAGATAAGGATTTTCATAAGTTGGAAAAAATTAATTTACTTGATGTGCATTAAAATTATGATAAAGTTCTTGATGCCAATCAAAATTATTATTCCAACTATAATAAGATTTCATCTTTCCACCAATCACAAAACAAATATGCAATTTACCACGAAAGTCGCACACAAAAAATATAAAATAAAAAAATAAACATCTTAATTATACGGTTAACCTAAATAAAATCTAGATAACTCCTAGATGTTTCAAGTTACACCTTAATTAAGGTCCACAAAATTCAAAATTAATCACACTACTAGCTAGGTAAGTGTAAGTGTGACGACCCCAAAATCAGGACCAACTTAATCCAAATCAGGACTAATGTAAACCCGACCTTGTGCGTCAAAAACTACCTTGATTCAGCTTTATATCATATTAAGATGAAGTAATAGTTAAAAATGCGAAATAATTTAGAACTTTTCTTTCTGTCTTTCATGCGTTACCTGAATCGTAACCTTTACGATTACAAATATTGCGGAATCATTTTTATTCTATTATTCATTTTATCAAAGTTATGTATAAGAACTCAAGTCTTAATACTAAACACTTATTGCTCATATATTCCTTTATATACAAAACAACCATCACATTACATTCTTGTTTCATAATAAATATTGACTAAAAGATAATTTGCACCCCAAAGTTTGTAGCATTGTTGAGGTTTGCACCATAATATTTAAAATGTATCTAAGTGCACCATAAACTTCTTTTTTGCTAAACAAAATTCACCCTCCATACAATTAACCGGTCAAAATTAACCGATTGTGCCTGTAATCCAAATTTTGAAAAGGTAATTTCGGTAAAAACATATTTAAGAAATAAAAAAAAAATTAAAATATATCCCAACCTCCAAGTCACTGCATCTTCTCCTAATAACCCCAACCCTAAACCCAAACCTCGTCATGGAAACCATGTGTCTTATCCACCAATAGAACCCACCACCTTTGACCTGATCGCCGTCGGCACCGGCCTTCCTGAATTCATCATCGCCGTAGCAGCCTCCACCGCTGGGAAGACCGTCCTACACCTCGACCCCTCCACGACCTACTCTCTTTCCTCAAATCCAACTCCCAAAGCCTCGACCCTAATCCCCACTTTCCATCATCTAGCGGCTCAGATGATTCTTCCTCCTCCTTGTCCATTATCAATCTTACCACTCGCAACCCCTTATACTCCATCGTCGATTTCCCTTCTCTTTCCTCCAAACCTCTCAAAGAACAACACTCGAGAAAGTTCAATTTGGACTTGACTGGTCCTAGGGTTTTGTTCTGCGCTGACTCCTCTGTTGACTTAATGCTGAAATCAAATGCCAATCAGTACATAGAGTTCAAAAACATTGACGGTAACAGTGAAGTAGGCGGCGATAACCGCATCAACCATCACGTCAAACAGGTTGCGGTAACGGACTCTGGTGATGGAATCATCTCGAAAATTATACAGATGGTCTTGAAAAAGGGGGGAACCCAGTTGGGATTTGAGGGTTTACTATGTAGATCTTGTAAGGGTGGAGATTAATGAAGAAAGAGGAGTTATTTTCGGCTAAGAATCGGAGCAAGGATCTGATTGTTAGGTTGTTGATGGGTTCTTAAAACTCGGCAAATAGAGGTAAGGGGTTGCCGATGATGTCGATGAAGGAGAATGTGGTGGAGACGGAGATTTTGCGAATTCCCAGTGATTGGAGAGATGCCAAAAAAATTCGCATGACATGGAGGAGATTATCGGTGAGGTCGGCCAAAGAGGTGTTGAAGGAGTCGGAGCCTACGGAAATGGCGAAGATGTGGGCTCGAGGGTAAAAAGGAACGACGTTCGTGTAGAGACAAACGAGCGCGGCGGAGCGATTGGTGGCGAAGGAGGAAACCAGGTTGTTTGGGACCTCAAGCAGCAGAGAGATGTTGTAGTACGTGAATTCTCGGACAATTAGGGGGTCCGGTCGAGGGAGGCGCGCAGTGGTGATGCGATGAACCTGGAGTGTGGCAGCGATGTGCTCTAGTGGTGGAGTGTTTGTCACGGTGGGGATGTAAATGATTCCGATAATGGGGGTTGTACTTTCGGAGGCATTGGTGGTGGCTGTCGCGGCGGAGGCAGTGGTGAGGAAAGAGAAAACAAGGTCCTACTAGAAAAACATGAATACGTGACAGAAATTTGTGCCAGTTTTTAAAAACAATAACAAAAAATAGTAATTTGTGATGGACTTTTTAAGCAATCACAAAATAATAGTACATATGATGGCTCTTAGTGATGACTAATCTTGCCATCAATGTATTATAATTGTGATGGCCATGTCAATCATACCAATTTTTTCACGCAAAATAAATTTTCTTTTTGTGACGCACCAAGTCATCACTTATAGATATACCCTTTTCGTGATTGCATTTAAGCTATCACTAATATTTTAATGTAAGAAATAATCAAAATAATATTTTATGACGGCCGTGACAATCATTAAAATATATAAATTTTTGTGACTTTTATTTGCAATTACAAAAAGAAGGTATTTTGTGATAGAATTTTCAAGCCATTACAAAATAATAAAATATATGATGGCTCTTAGTGATAACTAATTTTACCATCATTATAGAGTATTTGTGACTGCCATTAATGCAATCACCAAATCTTATGTGGAAGTAATTTTGTTTAGTAAGTCAACTCACATTTGTTTCCTTTTATATTTTGTTTTAAAATTATAATCATGATCTGGGCTTTGGTGTAGTAGTAATACTCGTTATTTAGTTTGCAAATAGGGGGAGGGTCCTATAAGTATCATTTGATACAATTAATATAGACACAATTAATACAATGAAATAAATTATATGTAAATAGAGATTCACGTTCTTATATTTGATCACTAAAGTCTTATTTTTTTGTGATAACTTTGACAATCACAATAGATTATGTGTTAATGTGATTGTATTAATTATCACAAAAGCACTAAGCGTTTGCGTGATTGCCAAAACCATCACGTAAAACCTTTCATGATGGGCGTATACAAGACGGCCATTATGATGCTTAAAGCCATCACGTACACTTTTCATGATGGTTTTCCTACTTTTTGTGATGGATTTTGGCCATCACAAATGACCATTTTTTAGTAGTGAGGAGAGAGAAGGGAATGGGGATCATTATGTGTTTCTTGAGAGAGAGAAACACTGCTTAATTTACTGTAAAAATGGATTTTCTGTGAGGGAAAGTATTAGGAGATGTGGAAAAGAAGATACGGAAAAGACTTAAACACCCTTCCAGATCCACACGTGTACCTTATAACCAGCCACTCTTGACCAGTTAACTGAAGAAAATGTGTCTTTTGTTATGCATAACTGAAGTTTGGGGTGTACTTAGATAATTTTTTCAGTTTGGGGTGGAAACGTCAACATTTGTGTAAAGTTTGGGGTGCAAAGTGTCTTTTAGTCATAAATATTCCATATTCATTGAACATTTTAAACTGTACATACTTATCAGTTACACATATCAAGAATCATTAGCATGATCCAATACAATTTTCAAATAAAGAAAAAGTATTCTCTTCCACGTCTTCTTATCCTTATTGTTAGGGTTGAGCAAAAAATCGATAAAACCGAATAACCGAACCGAATTTTTTCGATTATTCAGTTATTTTTTATAATTCTGTTATATCCGATTTTATTTTCAATTTTTAGGTTTGGTTTTAGATTTTTTGTTATTCGGTTAACCGAATAACCGAAATAAAAAAATAATTTAAGTCTTAAATATCTTAGATAAACAAATAGATCTATTTCCATTCTCACGAACTTGACCCCTTCCTTCTCTTCCTCCCGCTTTCTCTCCCCACTAATATGTGCTTGTTGTCCTCCTCCTCCACCTGAACCTTAATATCCCCCAATTTCATACCAGGCATATCGATGATGAAGGCAGAAGGTGTATGAGTTGGGGTATTCCTTGACGTCAGCAGGTGTCACCGCCATGGCCTTGGTGTGACGCCCCCAAAATAGGTATACAACACCCATTCTGAGTCGTCAAAATACATGGTACAGAAACAACTACAACTTTATTAATACAACATAAAAACTGTGAGTTTAAATACAAATATTGTCTTCTAGACAATATCCACACTCAAATAAGTCCTCATTACAATTATTGATACATTAGTTTACAAAAATGGTGAGGACTACTAAACAACTTTCTGGAACCATCATTCCATACCCCGACTAGTACTCGCTACATTCTCGCCTCCTTAGAAGAAAAATGGAACAGAAAGGAAAAAGAGTAAGCTCAACTAGCCCAGTAAAGAACATTATCGTTAGTCCTCAACAGGGAAAAATTTAATAGAATACAATAGACAACAAATTTTAAATCAATATTCGCAGCGGAAATAATAATTCATTAGAAGAGTTAAGTAGAGTATGAAATCTACTATCATCTATGAATTTAAAAGTCCATCATCAATATTTTATCCCTGTAACATAAATCAATAAACATCTTGAATCAAATATTCATCTTTGCACTACAGGCCAAAGATATTCATCAGTTGGTCATATTCATCTCAACACATGTTCATCTTTGCACTACGGGCCAAAGATATTCATCATAAAATCATTAATCTTTGCACTACAGGCCAAAGATATTCAATTATATCATCATTTAGGACTGAGGATGATGAAAAATATTTTAAAGAAAACGAATCAAGTGAAACAAAATAATAAATATTAAGGATTCGTATTTCAGTTATTCCATGTCCAAAAATACCTCATAAATAATTATAGTGGAGTAAAATTCAAGAATGATCAAAACATAGATACAATTAAAGCTAGCATCCATAATAGATATTTTGGACAAAAAGAAGATTTAATTTTTCTGTAAATAGTGTCGTATTCGTGAATAGTGCCGTATACGTGAATAGTACCGTATACGTGAATAGTAACCCCGACACAAAAAGTTCTAAATTTGATAAAAATTCAGATCAATATTTCGGCATAATGATATTGGAAGAAATAATATCATTTATGTGACGCCCCCAAAATAGGTCCAATCCATCCAACCCATTCTGAGTCGCCAAATACATGGTACAGAAAATAACTACAACTTTATTATTATAATTATCGTGCAAAATACGACAACACATATACTGTGATTTTAAATACAAATATTGTCATCTAGACAATATTTATACTCAATTAAGTCCTCATTATACTTATTGATACACTATTTTACAAAATAGTGAGGACTACTAAAATAACTGTCTTGAACCATCATTCCATACCCCGACTAGTACTCGCTACATTCTCGCCTCCTGAGAAGAAAAATGGAACAACAAGGAAAAGGGTGAGCTCAACTAGCCCAGTAAAGAATATTATGACTAAGATAATATACAACAAATTATCGTTAGTCTTCAACAGGGAAAAATTTAATAGAATACAATAGACAACAAGTTTTAAATCAATATTCGCAGCATAAAATAATAATTCATAGAAGAGTTACGTAGAGAATGAAATCTACGATTATCTATGAATTTAAAAGTCCATCATCAACATTTTATCCCTGTAACATCAATCAATAAATATCTTGAATCAAATAGTCATCTTTGCACTACAGGCCAAAGATATTCATCAGTTGTTCATGTTCACCTCAACACCTGTTCATCTTTGCACTACGGGCCAAAGATATTCATCATAAAATCATCAATCTTTGCACTACAGGCCAAAGATATTCAGTAACATCATCATTTAGGACTGAGGATAATGAAAAATATGTTAGAGAAAACGAATCCAGTGAAACAAAAGAGTAAATATTAAGGATTCGTATTTCAGCTATTCCATGTCCAAAAATACCTCATAAACAATCATAGTGAAGTAAAATTCAAGAATGATCAAAACATGGATACAATCAAAGCTAGTATCCAGAATAGATATTTGGACGAAAAGAAGAAATTTTCATTTTTCGGTGAATAGTAACTCGTGAATAGTAACTCATGAATAGTAACCCCGACATGAAAAGTTCCAAATTTGATAAAAATTTAGATCAATACTTCGGCATAATGATATTGAAGAAAATAATATCATTTAAGAAGAAATAACATCCCTTACCTCGGAAAGACGGTACTTCTGACTGAAATACTAGATATAGTGCTGAAGGAAACTTGCACCGTATAGCAACACTCAAAGTATCAAATACTCACAAGAATACGCTCGATATAGAGAGAGAAATAGAGAGAAACTTGTGTTTCTGGTGTGATTTTTAATTCTAACCTAAGCACCCTATTTATAGGAAAATGCTTAGAACACCAAAGCAGAAAATTGAATATAATATTAATATAATTATACAAATTTTCCTTAGCCCACCTTTGGTCAAAAACACCAGCCACACATGTTAATGATGTCCAACAAAATACAAAAAACGTTTTTCTTCAAACTAATAAATAAAACTTCCAAAAATCAATTATTTCGAAACTTCAGAACTTCAATAATTCATAATAAATAGCCCCTTTATCAGAAAATTCGAATCTCGCGTGTTTTTATAGGAAATTTAATTCTCTACAACTTTGCAGAAGAAAGTGTTTCGAAATTCCAAATAGAAATTGACCGAAATTCACAAACGGACGATTTTACAGTCAATAATAAATTTTCGGTCAAGAATTGTGTCCACCAACACACAAAACATGTGTTAATCAATTAGTGCCACAAAAATACTCTTCCTCCTCATATACTCATATATTTCACATTCATTGTAAAAATATCACCATTAATATATTATTAAAATAATATATTTAAATGAATTATTTTATCAGAAAAAGATAAAATATTAATTTTTAACAATTGTCACATTAAAAATTTTCTCCATCTATATCCACATAAAATCAATATTTTCCTCATCATATAAATCAATAATTAATTATACACAAATAATATTACAGAATCACAGTACTAGCAACCAGGCCGTTCCCAGGAAAGAGGGGGCTTTCCAATAAGGATCTCTCCTTACTGACGCGCAATTAGATGACCAAACCTCTCCTTAGACAGAACTTTCTAGACATTGCCAATAATGTTATCTAATAATATTATTCAGATAATATGAATTATTGTTCCGATAATAGAAAATACTGTGTAGTGACAATTATTGAAACAACAGTAATATAAAATATTAACGCAGCAATTATTGAATCAATAAAACAAAATACTGAACAGTAATTACTGTAACCATTATTAAGTAGTGCCTTCTTACGTAAGAATCAATAATTGGTGCAATACCGTGTGCTACGCGTATTACCGTGTTTTAACCACCGGGTATTCCAACAGTATTAACGGTAACAACTATGCCGTTATTTATAAACAACTTATTTTTGTCATTTTCTTCATTCAATCGCTTTCCGTTATGGGGCCCACAAAAGACCGCGCCGTCATACGAATATTCCCCGACAGGAAGAATATTCCACGACCAAATGAATGTTCCCCGACAACAATGAATATTTTATAACCACCTGCTTATTTGAAATATTTGCGCATTTTACCCATAACTAACCACATTAATCAAATCAACCCTTACTATTTCAGAATAATAAATAAAGGAAATTAAATTTCATTTATTAATAATTTGGGGTCTTACAACCTCCCCTCCTTATGAAATTTCGTCCTCGAAATTGACATACGTACCTGGTGTTTCGAAAAGATGAGGATACCTCGCTTTCATTTCCGTTTTCAACTCCCAGGTCATTTTCTCAATAGCATGGTTTCTCCACAAAACTTTAACTTGTGGTATGACCTTCGTGCGTAGGACATGCTCCTTCCTATCCAAGATCTTGACAGGTACCTCCTCGTACGTTAAGTCTTCGGCTATCTCGTCTGGTTCTAAGTCAATAACGTGGTTTGGGTCTTTCACATATTTACGAAGCATAGATATGTGAAAAACGTTATGAACAAGAGACATGCTTGGAGGTAACGCGAGTCTATAGGCCACATTTCTTACTCGGTCAAGAATCTGAAATGGACCAATAAATCGTGGATTGAGCTTCCCTCTCTTCCCAAATCTTGTAACTCCCTTCCATGGAGTAACTCGCAACAATACATGATCCCCAATATCAAATTCCACGTCCTTTCGATGAAGATCCGCATAACTCTTTTGTCGATCCTGTGCCGTTTGTATACGTTGTCGAATCGTTTGGATCTTCTCTGTAGTCATTCGTACCAACTCTGGTCCCAACAACGTTGCTTCTTCCACCTCATCCCAACATACTGGAGAGCGACATTTTCTTCCATACAACGCCTCGAATGGAGCCACACCTATGCTCGCCTAATAACTGTTGTTGTAGGAGAATTCCACCAATGGTAGGTACTTATCCTAACTCCCTTTGAGATCTAGGACACAAAGTCTTAATAGATCTTCAAGAGTTTGAATAGTCCTCTCTGATTGCCCGTCCGTTTGAGGATGGTAAGCTGAACTAAATCGTAAATCCGTGCCTATAGCTTTTTGCAAGCTAACCCAAAATTTTGAAGTGAATCTTGGGTCACGATCCGAAACTATGGATACTGGCATGCCATGCAACCTCACAATCTCATTCACGTACATACTAGTAAGACGTTCAAGGGAATAAGTCTCCCGTATCGGAAAGAAATGAGCAGACTTGGTTAATCTATCAACTATAACCCAAATAGCATTTATGCCTTGAGAAACCGTGGGAAGACCCGTAACGAAATCCATTGTAATGTGTTCCCACTTCCATTTCGAAATCTCAAGTGGTTGCAATGGACCCTTTGGTACTTGATGCTCCGCCTTTACACGTTGACAAGTTAAACACCTCGAGATAAACTTTGTAATCTCTCTCTTCATATTGTTCCACCAAAATGTATATCGAATGTAAGACCCCAATTTTTATAAATAAAGATGAATTTTCTATAAATATCATTTTTGAATATTATAGAGTTAATTTAATATAATGTTATAGTTGTGGGTAATATTTATAAATTTTGCAAAGTAAGCAAGTTGTTATAAAATATTCGTTTGGTCGGAGAATATTCTTTTTGTCGGGGAATATTCGTACGACGGCACAATCATTGGTGGACCCCACAACGGAATTATTGTCGGATTGAGAAAACGACAGAATTATCTTTCTATAAAAATAACGGCTGAGGTGTTACCGTTAAAACCGTTAAAACTGTTGAACTACTCGGTAGTAAAAGTACAGTAATACGCGTGGTTGCATAGTAGCACACGGTATTGATTATTGATGCTTACGTGAGAAGTCACTCAGCTATACTCAATTATTGCTACAGTAATTGCTGCATCATATCTCTTAAATTATTGTCATAGTATCATCTGTATAATATGTTATATTATTGAGACGTTGTGGTAAGTTTGGTTATTTTATGGGGGGCCATATGTCATCATCTAAGAGTCTCTTCGTCAATAGTAATTACCGTCGTCAATAGTAATTACCTTCGTCAATAGTAATTACCGTCGTCAATAGTAATTACCTTCGTCAATAGTATTTACCTTGGTCAATAGTATTTACCTTGGTCAATAGTAATTACCTTCGTCAATAGTATTTACCTTGGTCAATAGTAATTACCTTCGTCAATAGTATTTACCTTGGTCAATAGTAATTACTTTCGTCAATAGTAGTTGTCCCTTCAATATTACCAAGAGTCATTTGACCCTTCGTTAAGACCAAGAGTCATTTGACCCTTCGTTAAGACCAAGAGCCACCCTCAGTTTTTCTATAAATAGAGGCCTAGGGCTTCATTATTTTTCACGAATTCATTCAAGCTATAGAGAGAGAAAGTATAGAGAGAATAAGAGAGAGAGAGACTAAAAGTATTCTGCTACATCACTTTTCCAATATCCAGTTCTTTTAAGGTAGGGAATATTATTTCTTTTATATTCATGAAGAGAACTTCTGTTATTCCATTTGTTATTATTCTGTTGGAATAACCAGTATACGCGGTCTACCCTATACTTGGTGACATTCTTCTATTATTCTGTTGGAACATCCTGTCTGTGTGTTTTACACCGGACCTGGTTCCGTTTATTATTCTGTTGGAACATCCTGTCTGTGTGTTTTACACCGGACCTGGTTCCGTTTTATTATTATTCTGTTGGAATATCCTGTCTGTGTGTTTTACACCGGACCTGGTTCCATTATTTATTATTCTGTCGAAATATCCTGTCTGTGCGTTTACGCCGGACCTGGTTCCATTATTTATTATTCTATTGGAATAACCTGTCTGTGCGGTCTATCGCATGCATGGTGATTTCTTTTGTTATTCCATTCTTTATTGTACTCAGTTGGTTAAGTTTTGACTTCTATACTCCATGAAATTTGTGGAATATCCTTGATAGTTGCGTTTCATCCAGTATCTTTTCAAGAAAATATTCTTCTAAGCGTTCTTGAATTTTACTCCACAATGCAGTATCATGTTGACAATTTGGACGTTGTTAATTCTTGGATAAATTAATTCTTGAACTTGTTTTATTGAATTCTTATATCATTGTCATCATCCTCATGTTTATATTCTGTTGAAAGTCATCTGTGGCCTGTAGTGCATAGATGGACTTGGTATGATTATGACCAGAGATTATTCGGTATAATCATGACCGTAATGTTACAAATGATGTGGTAAAAGTCCTCATTGGCCCGTAGTACATTGATGGACAGTTGTTGGCATGATCATGACCATTAATGAATACACGAATATCCTTGGCCGTAGTGCAGGGGTGATTCGATGATGTGGATTATTTTATTAAGCTGAGTCTCAGCGATTACAGTGTTGAAAAACTTTTTAAATCATAAAAGATAGTAGAGTTTATTTTCTACTTGACTCTTTTAATGGATGGCTTGTTCCGCTACAGTTAAACTTGATGTCTATTATATTTTATCAGTTTAACATCGTTGAAGGCTAATGATAATTTATTCTGCATTATCTTAGTCATAATATTTCTTACTGGGCTAGTTGAGCTCACCCTTTCTTTCACTGTTCTCTTCAGGAAATGAGAACGTAGCTGAGACAAGTCGGGGTACGGAGTGATGGTCCGAATGATAGTATTAGTTAGTAGTCCTCACTATTCTATGTAATGGTGTGTTAATAAATGTAATGAGGACTCCTTTTGAGTATGAATACTCTCTAGAAGATAATATTTGTATTCAAACTCACAGTTTATGTTTTGTCGTATTGTACACGACAGTTGTATTAATCAGTTGTATTTGTATTCTGTACTATGTATCTGACGACCCAAGATGGGTGATGTATACCTAATTTTGGGGGCGTCACATTTGGTATCAGAGCTTAGGGATATGATCCCTGGCTAAGATGTGAGAATAGAACTAGGAGGGGAGAGACGGGGAATTCCTTCGCTAGTATGGCATACCTAAGTTTATTTGCATGGTATTTAATTGGTCGGTTATAATATAAGGATAATATATGACATATCAATTAATTTTTATTTTGTGGCAGTATCTGAAAATGGCATCCGAGAATGTTGAGAATAGCAATGGAGCACAGACGACTGTTGATTCACCACACATCAATAATCATGATAATGTGCATCAGGAAGGTGTCAATCCTCATGCAAACAACAACACTGACCAAATGATGAATGATCAAATGTTCAGAGGCTTTATGCAATTCATGCAACAACAGGTGAAAGCGGCTCCTGTCCACAACGTAGGTGAAAATACTGGAAACTCTCAGGCGGTCACCGCTAAACAGTTTAAGGAGCTGGGACCACCGGAGTTTAAGGGAGAACCCAAGCCACTTGTAGCTGAAACATGGATAAAGCAGATCACCAAGATATTTGATGTCTTGGGTTGCTCCGAGGAGCAAAAGGTTCCCTTTGCCGCCTTTATGTTGCGAGGAGAGGCAGATTACTGGTGGGAATCGATAAAGCGTACTCAACCTGCCGCACTGAAGATGTCTTGGGAGAAGTTCCAAGATCTGTTTAACGACAAATACTTTCCCGAGAGTATTCGTCACATGAAGGAGGTGGAGTTCATCAAATTGGAGCAGAATAATATGACCGTGTCGCAGTACGAGGCAAAATTTGTGGAGTTATCCCGGTTTGCGTCCCACCTGGTGGATAATGAAGAAAGAATGACGCGGATGTTTTTAAGAGGTTTGAAGCCGGAGATACGTCAACATCTTGTTTCTCATAAACTGTGTTTGTATTCAGATGTTGTAAATAGGGCTCAGTTGGTGGAGCGCGATAACGAGATAACGCAACCAAAAGAGAGCAGCCGGCAAAATGATAATACCAGTGAGAGCAGTCATCGAAGCGGTGACAACAAGCGTGGAGGGAATCAACAGGCCAGAAATGGTAACCACTTCGGTGGTAATCAGGGCCAAAACAATAAGAATGGACATTTCAAGAAGAGGAGATTCAACAATGATGGAAAGACGTCAGCACCAGCACCTGTCGTTAAGGAAGGAGAACGACCACCTATCATATGTTTCAAATGCGGAGGGGAGGGGCACATCAGTCCAAACTGCGTGATGCCGTCCAAAGCATGTTATAATTGTGGAAGAGAAGGTCATTTAGCCCGATTTTGTCGTTTACCGAAGACAAATTCAGCTAGGATGGAGGCACCAAAAGCCGTCCCAGAAAAGTCAAAACCGGTTGTACAAGGGAGAGCGTTTGTTGTGAACTCCCAGAGAGAAAGGAACCCGAATGAGGTTATCACGGGTAAGCTTATTATAAACTCTAAAGAAGTTTATACTTTATTTGATACCGGTTCAACCCATTCTTTTATTTCTCCTACTTGCGCTCATCGATTAAATTTGATTCAGGAGAAATTAGACTTTGACTTATCTGTGGAAACTCCGTTGGGAGAAACCTTCATTACCTCCACTGTTTATAAGTCTTGTTTGGTTCAAGTTGGTACCCACACATTACCTATCGATCTGATTTCATTAAAAATACTTGCATTTGACGTGATTCTAGGGATTGATTGGTTAACTACTCATTATGCAAAAATTGATTGTTTTCGTAAGGTTGTTAGTTTTCATATTCCTAATCGACCTATTATGCGAATTCAAGCAACCAAACCATTAAAATCAATCGCTGTCATCTCAAGCCATAAAACTATTCGTTTATTGAAAAACGGATGTCAAGCTTTCTTAGCTCATGTCACAGATCTAAACAAAAATACGTTAGTTTTGAATGATATTTCTATTGTTAATAAATTCCCTGACGTATTCCCTGAAGAACTTCCTGGCCTACCCCCAGAGCGTGAAATTGAATTTTGTATCGATCTTGAACCCGGTACAAAGCCCATTTCCAAAGCCCCATATCGAATGGCTCCTATTGAACTTCAGGAGTTAAAGATCCAACTGCAGGAATTGTTAGACATTGGCTTTATTCGTCCTAGTACTTCTCCTTGGGGAGCTCCTGTTCTATTCGTGAAGAAGAAAGATGGAAGTATGCGACTTTGTATTGATTATCGGGAGTTGAATCATGTCACCATCAAAAACAGGTACCCATTGCCACGTATTGATGACCTGTTTGACCAGTTGCAAGGAGCACAATTCTTTTCAAAGATCGATCTTCGTTCTGGATATCATCAGCTGAAGGTTAGAACTGAGGATATTCCAAAGACGGCTTTTAGAACTCGGTACGGGCATTATGAATTCCTAGTCATGTCCTTTGGATTGACTAATGCTCCTGCTGCCTTCATGGTTATGATGAACCGGGTATTCAAGGAATATTTGGATCATTTTGTAGTCGTCTTTATTGATGACATCCTTATTTATTCCAAAAGCCGTGAAGATCATGAGCAACACTTGAGGCTGGTACTCCAAAAGCTTCGTGAATACAAGCTTTATGCCAAGTTGAAGAAATGCGAGTTCTGGCTGGAGGAGGTAGCATTCCTTGGGCACGTAGTATCAAGTCGTGGAATATCGGTTGACCCGGCAAAGATTGAAGCTATTCAAAGCTGGGAGCAACCTAAATCAGTGACCGAGGTACGTAGCTTTCTTGGTTTAGCTGGTTATTATCGGAGATTCGTGGAAGGATTTTCTCGAATCGCTACTCCATTAACTCAGCTGACTCGAAAAGATACAAAGTTTGGTTGGAGCGAAGAATGTGAGCAGAGTTTTCAAGAACTCAAGAGGAGACTCATTTCAGCACCTGTTCTAACAATACCATCTGGCTCGGAGGGATTTGTCATCTACAGTGATGCTTCGAGCAAAGGGTTGGGATGTGTTCTCATGCAACATGGAAAAGTCATAGCCTATGCATCAAGACAACTCAAGGAATATGAGAGGAATTATCCTACTCATGATCTAGAGTTGGCAGCTGTTGTCTTTGCACTTAAAATTTGGAGGCATTACTTGTATGGGGAGAAAGTGGAGATCTTTACGGATCATAAAAGCCTCAAATATTTCTTCACTCAAAAGGAACTCAACATGCGACAACGACGTTGGCTTGAACTGTTGAAAGATTATGATCATACCATTCAATACCATCCTGGAAAAGCGAACGTGGTAGCTGACGCATTGAGTAGAAGATCATATGCGGGTACAAGTGCAATATTAACAACGCAAAGGCCCATTTTGTGTGACTTGCAAAGGATGGAGATAGAGTTGAAGACTCCAGGGACCCATGTGATGATGGCGAATATACGAGTAGAACCGACTTTAATCGATAAAGTTAAAGCTGCTCAAGCTACAGACCTGGAGCTGATGCGTATGAAGAAGAAAGTGCAAGAAGGTGCTATATCGGAAGCAAGAATCGATGAAGAAGGAATACTTCGAGTCAACTCCAGACTTTGTGTTCCTAACAACCCTGATTTAAAGTATGAAATCATGATGGAGGCGCACAACACACCGTTTGCAATCCATCCTGGAAGTACCAAAATGTATCATGATCTTCGTCATACATTTTGGTGGAGCAATATGAAGAGAGAGATAGCGTTGTTTATTTCAAGGTGTCTAACTTGTCAACGAGTCAAAGCGGAGCATCAAGTACCAAAAGGTCCATTGCAACCACTTGAAATTCCAGAATGGAAGTGGGAGCACATTACCATGGATTTCGTTACCGGTCTTCCTAGGGTTTCTCAAGGTATTGATGCGATTTGGGTCATTGTTGATAGATTGACCAAGTCTGCTCATTTCTTACCGATACGAAAAACTTATACACTTGAACGTCTTGCTCGTATGTACATAAACGAGATTGTAAGACTGCATGGTATGCCAGTATCCATAGTTTCTGATCGAGACCCAAGATTCACTTCACGATTTTGGGTTAGTTTACAAAAAGCTATGGGCACGGAGTTACGATTTAGTTCAGCATATCATCCTCAGACGGACGGACAATCAGAGAGGACTATTCAAACTCTTGAAGATCTATTAAGACTCTGTGTCTTTGACTTCAAGGGAAGTTGGGACAAGTTCTTACCATTGGTGGAGTTTTCCTACAACAACAGTTATCAAGCAAGTATTGGCATGGCTCCATTCGAAGCATTGTATGGAAGAAAATGTCGTTCTCCAGTATGCTGGGATGAGGTGGGCGAAGCAACGTTGTTGGGACCGGAGTTGGTACGTATGACTACAGAAAAGATTCAAACGATCCGACAACGTATAAAAACCTCACAAGATCGACAAAAGAGTTATGCTGATCTTCATCGAAAGGACGTGGAATTTGATGTAGGAGATCATGTGTTCTTACGTGTTGCTCCATGGAAAGGTGTTACGAGATTTGGAAAGAGAGGAAAGCTAAATCCTCGATTCATCGGTCCATTTTTAATCCTCGATCGAGTAGGAACTGTGGCTTATAGACTCGCTTTACCGCCAAGTATGTCTCGTGTTCATAACGTTTTCCACATATCCATGTTACGCAAATATGTGGAAGACCCGAACCACATTATTGAGTTAGAACCGAACGAAATAGCGGAGATTTGACGTATGAAGAAGTTCCTGTTCAAATCTTGGATAAGAAGGAACATATTCTACGCTCCAAGGTTATACCTCAAGTCAAAGTTTTGTGGAGAAACCACGATGTTGAGGAAATGACTTGGGAGTTAGAATCAGAAATGAAATCAAGGTATCCTTACCTCTTCGACATACCAGGTACGTACCCTAATTTCGAGGGCGAAATTTCATAAGAAGGGGAGGTTGTAAGACCCCAATTTTTATAAATAAAGATGAATTTTCTATAAATATCATTTTTGAATATTATAGAGTTAATTTAATATAATGTTATAGTTGTGGGTAATATTTATAAATTTTGCAAAGTAAGCAAGTTGTTATAAAATATTCGTTTGGTCGGAGAATATTCTTTTTGTCGGGGAATATTCGTACGACGGCACAATCATTGGTGGACCCCACAACGGAATTATTGTCGGATTGAGAAAACGACAGAATTATCTTTCTATAAAAATAACGGCTGAGGTGTTACCGTTAAAACCGTTAAAACTGTTGAACTACTCGGTAGTAAAAGTACAGTAATACGCGTGGTTGCATAGTAGCACACGGTATTGATTATTGATGCTTACGTGAGAAGTCACTCAGCTATACTCAATTATTGCTACAGTAATTGCTGCATCATATCTCTTAAATTATTGTCATAGTATCATCTGTATAATATGTTATATTATTGAGACGTTGTGGTAAGTTTGGTTATTTTATGGGGGGCCATATGTCATCATCTAAGAGTCTCTTCGTCAATAGTAATTACCGTCGTCAATAGTAATTACCTTCGTCAATAGTAATTACCTTCGTCAATAGTATTTACCTTGGTCAATAGTATTTACCTTGGTCAATAGTAATTACCTTCGTCAATAGTATTTACCTTGGTCAATAGTAATTACCTTCGTCAATAGTATTTACCTTGGTCAATAGTAATTACTTTCGTCAATAGTAGTTGTCCCTTCAATATTACCAAGAGTCATTTGACCCTTCGTTAAGACCAAGAGTCATTTGACCCTTCGTTAAGACCAAGAGCCACCCTCAGTTTTTCTATAAATAGAGGCCTAGGGCTTCATTATTTTTCACGAATTCATTCAAGCTATAGAGAGAGAAAGTATAGAGAGAATAAGAGAGAGAGAGACTAAAAGTATTCTGCTACATCACTTTTCCAATATCCAGTTCTTTTAAGGTAGGGAATATTATTTCTTTTATATTCATGAAGAGAACTTCTGTTATTCCATTTGTTATTATTCTGTTGGAATAACCAGTATACGCGGTCTACCCTATACTTGGTGACATTCTTCTATTATTCTGTTGGAACATCCTGTCTGTGTGTTTTACACCGGACCTGGTTCCGTTTATTATTCTGTTGGAACATCCTGTCTGTGTGTTTTACACCGGACCTGGTTCCGTTTTATTATTATTCTGTTGGAATATCCTGTCTGTGTGTTTTACACCGGACCTGGTTCCATTATTTATTATTCTGTCGGAATATCCTGTCTGTGCGTTTACGCCGGACCTGGTTCCATTATTTATTATTCTATTGGAATAACCTGTCTGTGCGGTCTATCGCATGCATGGTGATTTCTTTTGTTATTCCATTCTTTATTGTACTCAGTTGGTTAAGTTTTGACTTCTATACTCCATGAAATTTGTGGAATATCCTTGATAGTTGCGTTTCATCCAGTATCTTTTCAAGAAAATATTCTTCTAAGCGTTCTTGAATTTTACTCCACAATGCAGTATCATGTTGACAATTTGGACGTTGTTAATTCTTGGATAAATTAATTCTTGAACTTGTTTTATTGAATTCTTATATCATTGTCATCATCCTCATGTTTATATTCTGTTGAAAGTCATCTGTGGCCTGTAGTGCATAGATGGACTTGGTATGATTATGACCAGGGATTATTCGGTATAATCATGACCGTAATGTTACAAATGATGTGGTAAAAGTCCTCATTGGCCCGTAGTGCATTGATGGACAGTTGTTGGCATGATCATGACCATTAATGAATACACGAATATCCTTGGCCGTAGTGCAGGGGTGATTCGATGATGTGGATTATTTTATTAAGCTGAGTCTCAGCGATTACAGTGTTGAAAAACTTTTTAAATCATAAAAGATAGTAGAGTTTATTTTCTACTTGACTCTTTTAATGGATGGCTTGTTCCGCTACAGTTAAACTTGATGTCTATTATATTTTATCAGTTTAACATCGTTGAAGGCTAATGATAATTTATTCTGCATTATCTTAGTCATAATATTTCTTACTGGGCTAGTTGAGCTCACCCTTTCTTTCACTGTTCTCTTCAGGAAATGAGAACGTAGCTGAGACAAGTCGGGGTACGGAGTGATGGTCCGAATGATAGTATTAGTTAGTAGTCCTCACTATTCTATGTAATGGTGTGTTAATAAATGTAATGAGGACTCCTTTTGAGTATGAATACTCTCTAGAAGATAATATTTGTATTCAAACTCACAGTTTATGTTTTGTCGTATTGTACACGACAGTTGTATTAATCAGTTGTATTTGTATTCTGTACTATGTATCTGACGACCCAAGATGGGTGATGTATACCTAATTTTGGGGGCGTCACATCGAAGATCACGATACATTTTAGTACTTCCAGGATGGATTGCAAATGGTGTATTATGTGCCTCCATCATGATCTTGTACTTCAAATCAGAATCGTTAGAAACACAAAGTCTGGAGTGGACTCGAAGTATTCCTTCTTCATCGATTCTTGCTTCCGGAATAGCACCTTCTTGTACTTTCTTCTTCATACGCATCAGCTCCCGGTCTGTGGCTTAAGCAACTTTAACTTTATCGATTAAAGTTGATTCTACGCGTATACTTGACATCATCGCACTCGTTCCTGCATATGATCTTCTACTCAATGCGTCAGCTACCGCGTTCACATTTTCAGGATGGTATTGGACGGTATGATCGAAATCTTTTAACAGCTCGAGCCAACGTCGGTGTCGCATGTTGAATTCTTGGAAGCTCTTCTCGCATTCCTCGGTCCATTCGAAGTTTGTATCTTTTCGAGTCAGCTGAGTTAACGGAGTAGCGATTCGAGAAATCCTTCCACGAATCTCTGATAGTAACCAGCTAAGCCTAGAAAGCTACGTATTTCGATTACTAACTTAGGTTTGCTCTCAACTGTGACTCATATCCCAATCTTGGATAGCACGTCACAATGACACCTATCAGTTTACTACCGCACGAATATAGCGTCCCCTTCGGAGAGTCTGGATTCAGTGCATTCCACAAAGGAAGTCACCAGATAAAGGCTCGGTTATCAACTTCTATAGTTGGGTTTTTAACTCCTGAAGTTCAATAGGAGCCATTCGATATGAGATTTTAGAAATGGGTTTTGTACCGGGATCAAAGTCGATATAAAATTCAATATCACGCTCTGGGAGTAAGCCAAGAAATTCTTCAGGAAATACGTCAGGGATTTACTAACAATAGAAATATCATTCAAATCTGACGTATTTTTGTTCAAGTCCATAACATAGCTAAGAAAGCTTGACATCCGTTTTTCAATAAACGAATGACTTTATGGCTTGATATGAAAGAGTTTGACTTCAATGGTTTGGTTGCTTGAATTTGAATAACAGGTTGCTTAGGAATATGAAAACTAACAACCTTACGAAAGCAATCAATTTTGGCATGATGAGTAGTTAACCAATCAATTCCTAAAATCACATCAAAAGCAAGTATCTTTAAAGAGATAAGATCAACAGGTAATGTGATGGTGCCAACTTGGATCAAACAAGATTTATAAACAGTGGATGTAACGAAAGTTTCTCCTAATGGAGTTTCAACAAATAAGTCAAAGTCTAATTTTCTCCGGAGTCAATTTTAAACGTTGAGTATAAGCAGGATAAATAAATGAATGGGTAGAATCGGTATCTAATAAGGTATAGACTTCGCAAAAATTTATAATTAACTAACCCGTGCTAACTTCGTTCGGGTTCCTCGCATTCTGACCAGTCACGAAAAACGCTCTTCCAGGAACCGTTGACTTTGACTTTTCTGGGACAACTTTTTGAGTCACCACCCCCGTTGGACTTGGTTTTGTTATAGTGCAATCTCGAGCGATATGTCCTTCCTTTCCACAGTTATAACATACCTTAAACTGTTGTGGGCAGTTTGGGCTGATATGTCCTTCTTTTTCGCACTTATAGCATATAATCGGTGGTCGTTCTCCTCCCTTGGAACCAGTTGCTGCTGGTGCTGACGTCTTCGCATTGTTATTGTTGAATCTTCTCTTTTTAAAATCTCCTCTCGACTCGCTTCTTCTATTCTCATAGCCATGATTACCACCAGAGTGGTTGCCGCTCTTGTCCGTATTCTTCTTTCTCCGCTGGTTATCATTGTTCTGATGACTGCTATCACCGGTATGATCCTGGTTGTGGTCCCTCGATTGACCGTACTCGTTATCTCGCTCTAATAATTGAGCCCTGTTGACAACATCTGAATAGAGAGAAAATTTATGAGAAATGAGATATTGACGTATGCCGGGTTTCAAACCTCTCAGAAACATCCGCGTCATACGTTCCTCATTCTCCACCAAATGAGGTGCAAACCTGGACAACTCTGCAAACTTCGCCTCGTACTGGGACACCGTCATGTTATTCTGCTCCAGTCTAATAAACTCTACCTCCTTCATATGACGAATACTTTCAGGAAAGTACTTGTCATTGAATAGTTTTTGAAATGTCTCCCAAGACATGCTGAGTGCGGCTGGATGGGTACGTTTCATAGACTCCCACCAGTAGTCTGCCTCGCCACGGAACATAAAGGTGGCGAATGGAACCTTATGTTCCTCCGTGCATCCCAAGACATCAAATATCTTGGTAATTTGCTTGACCCATGTCTCCGCCTTAATCGGATCCGGCTTTCCCCAGAATTCTGGTGGTCCCAACTCTGTGAACTGCTTGACTGAGACCAGCTGTGCGTTGCCATTGTTTCTTCCTATATTTTGAACAGGAATCTCCTTCGTCTGGTTTTGCATGAATCGCAAAAAGCTTCTAAACATCTCATCGTTCATCGTCTACTCAGTGGTGTTGTTCACAGGAGGAACATTGCCAGCCTGTTGTACGTTTTCCTCGTTGGTGAGTATAGGCATCTCCACCGTCTCATTTACTCCACTGTTAAAATTCTCAGTCGACATTCTCAAATACTGCCATAAAACAAGGGTTAATTTAACAAATTAACATTTCACATAATATCCCTATATTATGACCGACCAACAAATAAGCTTAGGTAGGACACACTAGCGAAGGATTTACTCGTCTCTCCCCTCCTAGTTCTATTCCCCGATCTCTGTCAGAGATCATATCCCTAAGCTCTGATACCAGCTGTGACGCCCCCAAAATAGGTCCAATCCATCCAACCCATTCTGAGTCGCCAAATACATGGTACAGAAAATAACTACAACTTTATTATTACAATTGTCGTGCAAAATACGACAACACATATACTGTGATTTTAAATACAAATATTGTCATCTAGACAGTATTCATACTCAATTAAGTCCTCATTATACTTATTGATACACTATTTTACAAAATAGTGAGGACTACTAAAATAACTGTCTTGAACCATCATTCTATACCCCGACTAGTACTCGCTACATTCTCGCCTCCTGAGAAGAAAAATGGAACAACAAGGAAAAGGGTGAGCTCAACTAGCCCAGTAAAGAATATTATGACTAAGATAATATACAACAAATTATCGTTAGTCTTCAACAGGGAAAAATTTAATAGAATACAATAGACAACAAGTTTTAAATCAATATTCGCAGCGGAAAATAATAATTCATAGAAGAGTTACGTAGAGAATGAAATCTACGATTATCTATGAATTTAAAAGTCCATCATCAACATTTTATCAATCAATAAATATCTTGAATCAAATAGTCATCTTTGCACTACAGGCCAAAGATATTCATCAGTTGTTCATGTTCACCTCAACACCTGTTCATCTTTGCACTACGGGCCAAAGATATTCATCATAAAATCATCAATCTTTGCACTACAGGCCAAAGATATTCAGTAACATCATCATTTAGGACTGAGGATGATGAAAAATATGTTAGAGAAAACGATTCCAGTGAAACAAAAGAGTAAATATTAAGGATTCGTATTTCAGCTATTCCATGTCCAAAAATACCTCATAAACAATCATAGTGAAGTAAAATTCAAGAATGATCAAAATATAGATACAATCAAAGCTAGTATCCAGAATAGATATTTGGACGAAAAGAAGAAATTTTCATTTTTCGGTGAATAGTAACTCGTGAATAGTAACTCATGAATAGTAACCCCGACATGAAAAGTTCCAAATTTGATAAAAATTCATATCAATACTTTGGCATAATGATATTGAAGAAAATTATATCATTTAAGAAGAAATAACATCCCTTACCTCGAAAAGACGGTACTTCTGACTGAAATACTAGATATAGTGCTGAAGGAAACTTGCACCGTATAACAACACTCAAAGTATCAAATACTCACAAGAATACGCTCGATATAGAGAGAGAAATAGAGAGAAACTTGTGTTTCTGGTGTGATTTTCAATTCTAACCTAAGCACCCTATTTATAGGAAAATGCTTAGAACACCAAAGCAGAAAATTGAATATAATATTAATATAATTATACAAATTTTCCTTAGCCTACCTTTGGTCAAAAACACCAGCCACACATGTTAATGATGTCCAACAAAATACAAAAAACGTTTTTCTTCAAACTAATAAATAAAACTTCCAAAAATCAATTATTTCGGAACTTCAGAACTTCAATAATTCATAATAAATAGTCCTTTTATCAGAAAATTCGAATCTCGCATGTTTTTATAGGAAATTCAATTCTCTACAACTTTGCAGAAGAAAGTTTTTCCAAATTCCAAACATAAATTGACCAAAATTCACAAACGGGAGATTTTACAGTCAATAATAAATTTTCGGTCAAGAATTGTGTCCACCAACACACAAAACATGTGTTAATCAATTAGTGCCACAAAAATACTCTTCCTCCTCATATACTCATATATTCCACATTCATTGTAAAAATATCACCATCAATATATTATTAAAATAATATATTTAAATGAATTATTTTATCAGAAAAAGATAAAATATTAATTTTTAACAATTGTCACATTAAAACTTTTCTCCATCTATATCCACATAAAATCAATATTTTCCTCATCATATAAATCAATAATTAATTATACACAAATAATATTACAGAATCACAGTACTAGCAACCAGGCCGTTCCCAGGAAAGAAGGGGCTTTCCAATAAGGATCTCTCCTTACTGACGCGCAATTAGATGACCAAACCTCTCCTTAGACAGAACTTTCTAGATATTACCAATAATGTTATCTAATAATATTATTCAGATAATATGAATTATTGTTCCGATAATAGAAAATACTGTGTAGTGACAATTATTGAAACAACAGTAATATAAAATATTAACGCAGCAATTATTGAATCAATAAAACAAAATACTGAACAGTAATTATTGTAACCATTATTAAGTAGTGACTTCTTACGTAAGAATCAATAATTGGTGCAATACCGTGTGCTACGCGTATTATCGTGTTTTAATCACCGGGTATTCCAACAGTATTAACGGTAACAACTACGCCGTTATTTATAAACAACTTATTTTTGTCATTTTTTTCATCCAATCGCTTTCCGTTATGGGGCCCACAAAAGACCGCGCCGTCGTACGAATATTCCCCGATAGGAAGAATATTCCACGACCAAATGAATATTCCCCGACAACAATGAATATTTTATAACCACCTGCTTATTTGAAATATTTGCGCATTTTACCCATAACTAACCACATTAATCAAATCAACCCTTACTATTTCAGAATAATAAATAAAGGAAATTAAATTTTATTTATTAATAATTTGGGGTCTTACAATTTATATAAAAAAAAATAATATCCCTTACCTCGAAAAGACAGTACTTCTAGCTGAAATACTGGATATAGTACTGAAGGGAACGTACACCGTATTACAACACTCAAAGTATCGAAATACTCATAAGAATACGCTCAATATATCGAGAGAGAAAGAGAGAGAAAACTTTAATTTCTGGTGTGATTTTTAATTCTAACATAAGCACCCTATTTATAGAAAAAGCTTAGAATACTAAAGCAGAAAATTTAATATAATATTATTATATATAAATTTTTGTCACGTCCACCTCTTGAATCTGAATTCAACACATTTTTATAACATGCAAGACCCACTCAACTCACCAAAAACGTTTTTCTTAAAAAAAATATTTAAAAGTTCAAAAATCAATTATTCTGGAACTTCGGAACTTCAATAATTCATAATAAATAGCCTTTTATCAGAAAAATTCAAACCACATGTCTTTTTCATAGGAAATTTCGTTATCTACAACTTTGCAGAAGAAAGTTTTTCTAAATTCCAAACAGAAATTGACCGAAATCCACAAACGGGCGATTCTACAGGCTATAATCAAATTTCAGTTAAGAAATGGGCCCACAGACATGTTTAACATGTTTTAAACAAATTTTGCAACAAAAATATTCTTCCTCCTCATATACTCATATATCCCACATTCATTGTAAAAATATCATCATTATTATATTATAATAATATAATAAAATATTATTTTATCAGAAAAGATAAAATATCGATTTTCAACAATTGTCACTTTTAAAAAAAATTTCTCCATCTATATCCACATAAAATGAATATTTTTTCCATCATATAAATCAATAATTAATTATTCACAATAATATTACCGAATCACAATACTGACAACCAGGCAGTTCTCAAGAAAGAGGGGGCTTTCCAATAAGAATTTCTCAATACTGGCGCGCAATTAGATGACCAAACCTCTCCTTAGACAGAATTTTCTAGACATTGCCAATAATGTTATCTAATAATATTATTCAAATAATATGAATTATTACTTCGATAATGGAAAATACTATGTAGTGATAATTATTAAAACAACAGTAATATAAAATATCAACGCAACAATTATTGAACTAATAAAATACTGAACAGTAATTACTGTAACAATTATTGAGTATTGTCTTCTTACGTAAGAATCAATAATTGGTGCAATACCGTGTGCTATTATGCAACAACGCGTATTACTGTGTTTTAACCACCGGGTATTCCAACAGTATTAACGGTAACAACTACGCCGTTATTTATAAATAACTTATACTTGTCGTTTTCTTCATCCAATCTATATCCATTATGGGGCCCATAAAAGACTGCGCCGTCGTACGAATATTTTCCGACAGGAAGAATATTCCACGACCAAACGAATATTCCCCGACAACAATGAATATTTTATAACCACTTGCTTATTTAAAATATTTACGCATTTTACCTATAACTAACCTCATTAATCAATTCAACCCTTACTATTTTAAAATAATAAATAGAGAAAATTAAATTTCATTTATTAATAATTTAGGGTCTTACAACCTCCTCTCCTTATAAAATTTCGTCCTCGAAATTGACGTACGTACCTGGTATTTCAAAAAGATGAGGATACCTCGCTTTCATTTCCGTTTCCAACTCCTAGGTCATTTCCTCAATAGCATGATTTATACACAAAACTTTAACTTGTGGTATGACCTTTGTGCGTAGGACATGCTCTTTCATATCCAAGATCTTGACAGGTACCTCCTCGTACGTTAAGTCTTTAGCTATCTCGTCCAGTTCTAACTCAATGACATGGTTTGGGTCTTTCACAAATTTACGAAGCACAGATATATGAAAAATATTATGAACACGAGACATACTTAGAGGTAACGCGAGTCTATAGGTCTCATTTTTTCACTCGGTCAAGAATCTGAAATGGACCAATAAATCGTGGATTGAGCTTTCCTCTCTTCCCAAATCTTGTAACTCCCTTCCATGGAGCCACACGCAACAATACATGATCCCCAATACTAAATTTCACGTCCTTTCGATGAAGATCCACATAACTCTTTTGTCGATCATGTGCCGTTTGTATACGTTGTCGAATCATTTGGATCTTTTTCGTAGTCATACGTACCAACTCGGATCCTAACAATGTTACTTCTCCCACCTCATCCCAACATATTGGAGAGCGACACTTTCGTCCATATAATGCTTCAAATGGAGCCACACCTATACTTGCCTGATAACTGTTGTTGTAAGAGAATTCCACAAATTATAGGTACTTATCCCAACTCCCTTTGAAATCTAGGACACAAAGTCTTAATAGATCTTCAAGAGTTTGAATAGTCCTCTCTGATTACCCGTCCGTTTGAGGATGGTATGCCGAACTGAATCGTAAATCCGTGCCCATAGCTTTTTGCAAGCTAATCCAAAATCGTGAAGTGAATCTTGGGTCACGATCCGAAACTATGGATACTGGCATGCCATGCAATCTCACAATCTCATCTACATACATACGAGCAAGACGTTCAAGAGAATAAGTCTCCCGTATCGGCAAGAAATGAGCAGACTTGGTTAATCTATCAACAATAACCCAAATAGCATTTATGCCTTGAGAAACCGTGGGAAGACTCGTAACAAAATCCATGGTAATGTGTTCCCACTTCCATTTTGGAATCTCAAGTGGTTGCAATGGGCCCTTAGGCACTTGATGCTCTGCCTTTACTCGTTGACAAGTTAAACACCTCGAGATAAACTTTGCAATCTCTCTCTTCATATTGTTCTACCAAAATATATGTCAAAGATCACGATACATTTTGGTACTTCTAGGATGAATTGCAAAAGGTGTATTATGTACCTCCATCATGATCTTGTACTTCAAATCAGAATAGTTAGGAACACAAAGTCTGGAGTGGACTCGAAGTATTCCTTCTTCATCGATTCTTGCTTTTGGAATAGCACCTTCTTGCACTTTCTTCTTCATACGCATCAGCTCCGGGTCTGTGGCTTGAGCAACTTTAACTTTTTCGATTAAAGGTGGTTCTATACGTATACTTGACATTATTGCATGTGTCCCCGGAGTCTTGAATTCTATCTTCATCTTTTGTAAATCACACCAAATGGGCCTTTGCGTTGACAACATCGCACTCATTCCTGCGTATGATCTTCTACTCAATGCGTCGGCTACCACGTTCACTTTTCCAAGATGGTATTGAATGGTATGGTCGTAGTCTTTCAACAGCTCGAGCCAACGTCGTTGCCGCATGTTGAGTTCTTTTTGAGTGAAGAAATATTTGAGGCTTTTATGGTCTGAATATATCTCCACTTTCTCCCCATATAGATAGTGCCTCTAGATCTTTAGCGCGAAAACGACTGCTGCCAACTCTAGATCATGAGTAGGATAATTCCTCTCATATTCTTTAAGTTGTCGTGAGGCATAGTCTATAACTTTCCCACGTTGCATGAGAACACATCCTTTGCCTGAAGCATTGCTGTAGATAAAAAATCCATTCGAACCAGATGGTATGGTCAAAACAGGTGCCGAAATGAGTCTCCTCTTAAGCTCTTGAAAACTCTTTTCGCATTCCTCGCTCCATACGAATTTGATATCTTTTCGAGTCAGCTGAGTTAATGGAGTAGCGATTCGAGAAAATCATTCCACGAATCTCCACTAATAACCAGCTAAGCCCAAAAAGCTACGTACTTCGGTCACCAACTTAGGTTGTTCCCAACTTTGTATTATTTCTGTACCATGTATTTGGCGACTCAGAATGGGTGATGTATACCTATTTTGGGGGCGTCACAGTTGGTATCAGAGCTTAGGAATATGGTCTCTGGCGGAGATCGAGGAACAGAACTAGGAGGGGAGAGACGAGTAAATCCTTCGCTAGTGTGTCCTACCTAAGCTTATTTGTTGGTTGGTCATAATATAGGGATATTATGTGATATGTTAATTTGTTTAATTAACCCTTATTTTATGACAGTATTTAGGAATGTCTGTTGAGAACGTTAACAATAGAGTGTATGAGACCGTAGAAACACCTTTAGTTACCAATCAGGAGAATGTGCAATAGGCTGGTAATATTCCTCCTGTAAACAACGTTACCGAGCAAACGATGAATGATGGAATGTTTAGGAGCTTTTTGCAGTTCATGCAAAATCAGACGAGGGAGACTCGTGTGCAGAATATGGGTGGAATGATAACAACGCGCGGTTTGTCACGGCCAAGCAGTTTAAAGAGTTGGGACCACCAGACTTTCAGGGAAAGTCGGATCCGATCGAGGCGAAAACGTGGGTCAAGCAAATTACCAAGATATTCGATATCTTGGGATGCACGGAGGAGCAGAAGGTTCCATTGCCACCTTTATGTTCCGCGGTGAGGCAGACTACTGGTGGGAGTCTGTGAAGCGTACCCAGCCTGACGCACTCAACATGTCCTAGGAAACGTTTCAGAAACTATTTGATGACAAGTACTTTCCTGAAAGTATTCGTCATATGAAGGAGGTAGAGTTTATTAGACTGGAACAAAATAACATGACGGTGTCCCAGTACGAGGCGAAGTTTGCAGAGTTATCCAGGTTTGCACCTCATTTGGTGGAGAATGAGGAACGAATGACAAGGATGTTTCTGAGAGGTTTAAAACCCGTGATTCGGCAATATCTTATCTCTCATAAATTTTATTTATATTTAGATGTTGTAAACAAGGCTCAATTATTAGAGCGAGATAATGAGTATGTTCAACCGAGGGACCACAACCAGGGACATACCGGTGGTGGCAGTCATCGGAGAAATAAAAACCAGCAGGGAGGAAAGCATTCAGACAAAAGCGGTAAACACTCTAGTGGTAATCATTGCCGTGATAATAGAAGGAGTGAGTCGGGAAGAGATTTCAAGAAGAGAAGGTACAATAATGATAACTTGAAGACGTCAGCACAAACATCAACTGTTTCTAGGGGAGGAGAACGACCACCGGTCGTATATTACAAATACGGGAAAGAGGGACATATCAGCCCAAACTGCCCACAACAATCCAAGGTGTAAGACCCTAACTTTTATAAATAAAGATGAATTTTCTATAAATATCATTTTTGAATATTATGGAGTTAATTTGATATAATGTTATAGTTGTGGGTAATATTATAAATTTTGCAAAGTACGCAAGTTGTTATACAATATTCGATTGGTCGGGGAATATTCGTTTTAACAGGGAATATTCGTACAACGGCACAATCATTGGTGGACCCCACAACGAAATTATTATCGGATTGAGAAAACGACAAAAATATTTTATTAAAAATAACGGTGGAAGTTTTACCATTGATACTGTTGAACTACTCGATAGTAAAAGTACAGTAATACGTGTGGTTGTATAGTAGCACACGGTATTGATTATTGATGCTTACGTGAGAAGTCACTCAGCTATACTCAATTATTGCTACAGTAATTGCTGCATCATATCTCTTAAATTATTGTCATAGTATCATCTGTATAATATGTTATATTATTGAGACGTTGTGGTAAGTTTGGTTATTTTATGGGGGGCCATATGTCATCATCTAAGAGTCTCTTCGTCAATAGTAATTACCGTCGTCAATAGTAATTACCGTCGTCAATAGTATTTATCTTGGTCAATAGTATTTACCTTGGTCAATAGTAATTACCTTCGTCAATAGTATTTACCTTGGTCAATAGTATTTACCTTGGTCAATAGTATTTACCTTGGTCAATAGTATTTACCTTGGTCAATAGTAATTACTTTCGTCAATAGTAGTTGTCCCTTCAATATTACCAAGAGTCATTTGACCCTTCGTTAAGACCAAGAGTCATTTGATCCTTCGTTAAGACCAAGAGCCACCCTCAGTTTTTCTATAAATAGAGGCCTAGGGCTTCATTATTTTTCACGAATTCATTCAACCTATAGAGAGAGAAAGTATAGAGAGAATAAGAGAGAGAGAATAAAAGTATTCTGCTACTTCACTTTTTCAATATCCAGTTCTTTTAAGGTAAGGGATATTATTCTTTTGTATTTAAGAAGAGAACTTCTGTTATTCCATTTCTTTATTATTCTGTTGGAATAACCTGTATATGCGGAATACCCTATACTTGGTGACATTCTTCTATTATTTTGTCTTTGTTATTCCGTTGGAACATCCTGTCTGTGCTATACGCCGGACCTGGTTCCGTCTTTATTATACTGTCTTTATTTTCAGTTGGAACATCCTGTCTGTGCTTTACGCCAGACCTGGTTCCGTCTTTATTATTATTCTGTTGGAATATCCTGTCTGTGTGTCTTACACCGGACCTGGTTCCATTATTTATTATTCTGTCGGAATATCCTGTCTGTGCGTTTACGCCGGACCTGGTTCCATTATTATTATTCTGTTAAGAATAACCTGTCTGTGCGGTCTATCGCACGCATGATGATTTCTTTTGTTATTCCATTCTTTATTATACTCAGTTGATTAAAACTTTGACTTCTATACTCCATGAAATTAGTGGAATATCCTTGATAATTACGCTTCATCTAGTATCTATTCATGAAAATATTCTCCTGATCAGTCTTGAAGTTTACTCCACAAAGCAGTATCATGTTGACAATTTGGACGTTATTAATTCCTGGATAAACTAATTCTTGAACTTGTTTTACTGAATTCTTATATCATTGTCATCATCCTCATGTTCATAAAATGTTGAAAGTCATCTGTGGCCTGTAGTGCATAGATGGACTTGGTATGATTATGACCAGGGATTATTCGGTATAATCATGACCGTAATGTTACAAATGATGTGGTAAAAGTCCTCATTGGCCAGTAGTGCATTGATGGACAGTTATTGGCATGATCATGACCATTAATGAAGACACGAATATCCTTGGCCGTAGTGCAGGGGTGATTCGATGATGTGGATTATTTTATTAAGCTGATTTCCAGCGATCACAGTGTTGAAAAACCTTTTAGATTATAAAAGATAGTAGAGTATATTTTCTACTTGACTCTTTTAATGGATTGCTTGTTCCGCTGCAGTTAAACTTGATGTCTATTATATTTTATCAGTTTAACATTGTTGAAGACTAATGATAATTTATTCTGCATTATCTTAGTCATAATATTTCTTACTGGGCTAGTTGAGCTCACCCTTTCTTTCACTGTTCTCTTCAGGAAATGAGAACGTAGCTGGGACAAGTCGGGGAACGGAGTGATGGTCCGAATGATAGTATTAGTTAGTAGTCCTCACTATTCTATGTAATGGTGTGTTAATAAATGTAATGAGGACTCCTTTTGAGTATGAATACTCTCTAGAAGATAATATTTGTATTCAAACTCACAGTTTATGTTTTGTCGTATTGTAAACGGCAGTTGTATTAGTAAGTTGTATTTGTATTCTGTACTATGTATCTGACGACCCAAGATGGGTGATGTATACCTAATTTTGTGGGCATCACAGTTGGTATCAAAGCTTAGGGATATGATCCCTGGCTAAGATGTGAGAATAGAACTAGGAGGGGAGAGACGGGGAATTCCTTCGCTAGTATGACATACCTAAGTTTATTTGCATGACATTTAATTGGTCGGTCAGAATATAAGGATAATATATGACATATCAATAACTTTTATTTTGTGGCAGTATCTGAAAATGGCATCTGAGAATGTTGAGAATAGCAATGGAGCACAAACGACTGTTGATTCACCACATATCAATAATCAGGATAATGTGCATCAGGAAGGTGACAATCCTCATGCAAACAACAACACTGACCAGATGATGAATGATGGAATGTTCAGAAACATTATGCAGTTCATGCAACAGCAGGCGAGAGCGGCTCCTGTCCAAAATATAGGTGGAAACACCGAAAACTCTCGGACGGTCACCGCTAAACAGTTCAAGGAGCTGGGACCACCAAACTTTAAGGGAGAGCCAAAACCACTTATAGCGGAAACATGGATAAAGCAGATTACCAAGATATTTGATGTCTTGAGATGCTCCGAGGAGCAAAAGTTTCCCTTTGCCGCCTTTATGTTGCGAGGAGAGGCATATTACTAGTGGGAATCGATTAAGCGTACTCAACCTGCAGCACTCAAGATGTCTTGGGAGAAGTTCCAAGAGATGTTTAATGACAAGTACTTTCCCGAAAGCATTCGTCATATGAAGGAGGTGGAATTTATCAAATTGGAGCAGAATAATATGACCGTGTCGCAGTATGAGGCTAAATTTGCTGAGTTGTCCCGGTTTGCGTCCCACTTGGTGGATAATGAAGAGCGAATGACGCAAATGTTTTTGCGAGGTTTAAAACCTGAGATACGTCAACATCTTATTTCTCATAAATTGTGTTTGTATTCAGATGTTGTGAATAGGGCTAAGTTAGTGGAGCGCGATAATGAGTCAATGCAACCAAAAGAGAGCAGTCGGTAAAATGATAATACCAGTGAGAGCAGTCATCGAAGCGGTGACAACAAGCGTGGAGGGAATCAACAGGCCAGAAATGGTAACCACTTCGGTGGTAATCAGGGCCAAAACAATAAGAATGGTCATTTCAAGAAGAGGAGATTCAACAATGATGGAAAGACGTCAGCACCAGCACCCGTTGTTAAGGAAGGAGAACGACCACCTATCATATGTTTCAAATGCGGAGGGGAGGGGCACATCAGTCCAAACTGCGTGATGCCGTCTAAAGCATGTTATAATTGTGGAAGAGAAGGTCATTTAGCTCGATTTTGTCGTTTACCAAAAACAAGTTCAACAAAGATGGAGACACCAAAGGCCGTCCCAGAAAAGTCAAACCCGGTAGTACAAGGGAGAGCGTTTGTTGTGACCTCCCAGAAAGCAAGGAACCCGAATGAGGTCATCACGGTAAGCTTATCATAAACTCTAACGAAGTCTATACTTTATTTGATACCGGTTCTACCCATTCTTTTATTTCTCCTACTTGCGCTCATCGATTAAATTTGACTCCGGAGAAATTAGACTTTGATTTATCTGTTGAAACTCCATTGGGAGAAACCTTCATTACATCCACGGTTTATAAGTTTTGTTTGGTTCAAGTTGGTACCCACACATTACCTGTCGATCTGATTTCATTAAAAATACTTGCATTTGACGTGATTCTAGGGATTGATTGGTTAACTACTCATCATGCAAAAATTGATTATTTTCGTAAGGTTGTTAGCTTTCATATTCCTAATCGACCTATTATGCGAATTCAAGCAACCAAACCATTAAATCAATCGCTGTCATCTCAAGCCATAAAGCTATTCGTTTATTGAAAAATGGATGTCAAGCTTTCTTAGCTCATGTCACGGATCTAAACAAAAATACGTCAGTTTTGAATGATATTTCTATTGTTAATAAATTCCCTGACGTATTCCCTGAAGAACTTCCTGGCCTATCCCCAGAGCGTGAAATTGAATTTTGTATCGACCTTGAACCCGGTACAAAACTCATTTCCAAAGCCCCATATCGAATGGCTCCTATTGAACTTCAGGAGTTAAAGATCCAACTGCAGGAATTGTTAGACATTGGCTTTATTCGTCCTAGTACTTCTCCTTGGGGTGCTTCTGTGCTATTCGTGAAGAAGAAAGATGGAAGTATGCGACTTTGTATTGATTATCGGGAGTTGAATCATGTCACCATCAAAAACAGGTACCCATTACCACGTATTGATGACCTGTTTGACCAGTTGCAAGGAGCACAATTCTTTTCAAAGATCGATCTTCGTTCTGGATATCATCAGCTGAAGGTTAGAACTGAGAATATTCCAAAGACGGCTTTTAGAACTCGGTACGGCATTATGAATTCCTAGTCATGTCCTTTGGATTGACTAATGCTCCTGCTGCCTTCATGGATATGATGAACCGGGTATTCAAGGAATATTTGGATCATTTTGTGGTCGTCTTTATTGATGACATCCTTATTTATTCCAAAAGCCGTGAAGATCATGAGCAACACTTGAGGCTGGTACTCCAAAAGCTTTGTGAATACAAGCTTTATGCCAAGTTGAAGAAATGCGAGTTCTGGTTGGAGGAGGTAGCATTCCTTGGGCACGTAGTATCAAGTCGTGGAATATCGGTTGACCCGGCAAAGATTCAAGCTATTCAAAGCTGGAGCAACCTAAATCAGTGACCGAAGTACGTAGCTTTCTTGGTTTAGCTGGTTATTATCGGAGATTCGTGGAAGGATTTTCTCGAATCGCTACTCCATTAACTCAGCTGACTCAGAAAGATACAAAGTTCGGTTGGAGCGAAGAATGTGAGCAGAGTTTTCAAGAACTCAAGAGGAGACTCATTTCAGCACCTGTTCAACAATACCATCTGGCTCGGAGGGATTTGTCATCTACAGTAATGCTTCGAGCAAAGGGTTGGGATGCGTTCTCATGCAACATGGAAAAGTCATAGCCTATGCATCAAGACAACTCAAGGAATATGAGAGGAATTATCCTACTCATGATCTAGAGTTGGCAGCTGTTGTCTTTGCACTTAAAATTTGGAGGCATTACTTGTACGGGGAGAAGGTGGAGATCTTTACGGATCATAAAAGCCTCAAATATTTCTTCACTCAAAAGGAACTCAACATGCGACAACGACGTTGGCTTGAACTGTTGAAAGATTATGATCATACCATTCAATACCATCCTGGAAAAGCGAACGTGGTAGCTGACGCATTGAGTAGAAGATCATATGCAAGTACGAGTGTAATATTGTCAACACAAAGGCCCATTTTGTGTGACTTGCAAAGGATGGAGATAGAGTTAAAGACTCCAGGGACCCATGTGATGATGGCGAATATACGAGTAGAACCAACTTTAATCGATAAAGTTAAAGCTGCTCAAGCTACAGACCTGGAGCTGATGCGTATAAGGAAGAAAGTGCAAAAAGGTGCTATGCCGGAAGCAAGAATCGATGAAGAAGGAATACTTCGAGTTAACTCCAGACTTTGTGTTCCTAACAACCCTGATTTAAAGTATGAAATCATGATGGAGGCGCACAACACACCGTTTGCAATCCATCCTGGAAGTACCAAAATGTATCATGATCTTCGTCATACATTTTGGTGGAGCAATATGAAGAGAGAGATAGCGTTGTTTATCTCAAGGTGTCTAACTTGTCAACGAGTCAAAGCGGAGCATCAAGTACCAAAAGGTTCATTACAACCACTTGAAATTCTAGAATGGAAGTGGGAGCACATTACCATGGATTTCGTTACCGGTCTTCCTAAGGTTTCTCAAGGTATAGATGCGATTTGGGTCATTGTTGATAGATTGACCAAGTCTGCTCATTTCTTACCGATACGAGAAACTTATACACTTGAACGTCTTGCTCGTATGTACATAAACGAGATTGTAAGACTGCATGGTATGCCAGTATCCATAGTTTCTGATCGAGACCCAAGATTCACTTCACGATTTTGGGTTAGTTTACAAAAAGCTATGGGCACAGATTTACGATTTAGTTCGGCATATCATCCTCAGACGGACGGACAATCAGAGAGGACTATTCAAACTCTAGAAGATTTATTAAGACTCTGTGTCTTTGACTTCAAGGGAAGTTGGGACAAGTTATTACCATTGGTGGAGTTTTTCTACAACAACATTTATCAAGCAAGTATTGGCATGGCTCCATTCGAAGCATTGTATGGAAGAAAATGTCGTTCTCTAGTATGCTGGGATGAGGTGGGTGAAGCAACGTTGTTGGGACTGGAGTTGGTACGTATGACTACAGAAAAGATTCAAACGATCCGACAACGTATAAAAACCTCACAAGATCGACAAAAGAATTATGTTGATCTTCATCGAAAGGATGTGGAATTTGATATAGGAGATTATGTGTTCTTACGTGTTGCTCCATGGAAAGGAGTTACGAGATTTGGAAAGAGAGGAAAGCTCAATCCTCGATTTATCGGTCCATTTTTAATCCTCGACCGAGTAGGAACTGTGGCTTATAGACTCGCTTTACGCCAAAATATGTCTCGTGTTCATAACATTTTTCACATATCCATGTTACGCAAATATGTGGAAGACCCGAACCACATTATTGAGTTAGAACCGGACGAAATAGGGAGGATATTTGACGTATGAAGAAGTTCCTGTTCAAATCTTGGATAAGAAGGAGCATATTCTACGCTCCAAGGTTATACCTCAAGTCAAAGTTTTGTGGAGAAACCACGATGTTGAGGAAATGACTTGGGAGTTAGAATCTGAAATGAAATCAACGTATCCTTACCTCTTCGACATACCAGGTACGTACCCTAAATTCGAGGGCGAAATTTCATAAGAAGGGGAGGTTGTAAGACCCCAACTTTTGTAAATAAAGATGAATTTTCTATAAATATCATTTTTGAATATTATGGAGTTAATTTGATATAATGTTATAGTTTGTGGGTAATATTTATAAATTTTGCCAAAGTACGCAAGTTGTTATACAATATTCGATTGGTCGGAGAATATTCATTTTAACAGGGAATATTCGTACAACGGCACAATCATTAGTGGAACCCACCACAAAAATTATTGTCGGATTGAGAAAGCGACAAAAAATATTTTATTAAAAATAACGACGGAAGTTTTACCATTGATACTGTTGAACTACTCGGTAGTAAAAGTACAATAATAACGTGTGATTGCATAGTAGCACACGGTATTGATTATTGATGCTTACGTGAGAAGTCACTCAGCTATACTCAATTATTGCTACAGTAATTGCTGCATCATATCTCTTAAATTATTGTCATAGTATCATCTGTATAATATGTTATATTATTAAATCAATAATTGAGACGTTGTGGTAAATTTGGTTATTTTTATGGGGGGCCATATGTCATCATCTAAGAGTCTCTTCATCAATAGTAATTACCGTCGTCAATAGTATTTACCTTGGTCAATAGTATTTACCTTGGTCAATAGTAATTACCTTCGTCAATAGTATTTACCTTGGTCAATAGTATTTACCTTGGTCAATAGTAATTACCTTCGTCAATAGTATTTACCTTGGTCAATAGTAATTACTTTCGTCAATAGTAGTTGTCCCTCAATATTACCAAGAGTCATTTGACTCTTCGTTAAGACCAAGAGTCATTTGACCCTTCGTTAAGACCAAGAGCCACCCTCAGTTTTTCTATAAATAGAGGCCTAGGGCTTCATTATTTTTCACGAATTCATTCAAGCTATAGAGAGAGAAAGTATAGAGAGAATAAGAGAGAGAGAATAAAAGTATTCTGCTACTTTACTTTTTCAATATCTAGTTTTTTAAGGTAAGGGATATTATTCTTTTGTATTCAAGAAGAGAACTTCTGTTATTTCCATTTCTTTATTATTCTGTTGGAATAACCTGTATATGCGGAATACCCTATACTTGGTGACATTCTTCTATTATTCTGTTGGAACATCCTGTCTGTGCTATACGCCGAACCTGGTTCCGTCTTTATTATACTGTCTTTATTTTCAGTTGGAACATCCTGTCTGTGCTTTACGCCAGACCTGGTTCCGTCTTTATTATTATTCTGTCGGAATATCCTGTCTGTATGTCTTACACCGGACCTGGTTCCATTATTTATTATTCTGTCGGAATATCATGTCTGTGCGTTTACGCCGGACCTGGTTCCATTATTATTATTCTGTTAAGAATAACCTGTCTGTGCGGTCTATCGCATGCATGGTGATTTCTTTTGTTATTCCATTCTTTATTATACTCAGTTGATTAAAAACTTTGACTTTTATACTCCATGAAATTAGTGGAATATCCTTGATAATTAAGATTCATCTAGTATCTATTCATGAAAATATTCTCCTGATCAGTCTTGAAGTTTACTCCACAAAGTAGTATCATGTTGACAATTTAGACGTTATTAATTCTGGATAAACTAATTCTTGAACTTGTTTTATTGAATTCTTATATCATTGTCATCATCCTATGTTCATAAAATATTGAAAGTCATCTGTGGCCTATAGTGCATAGATGGACTTGGTATGATTATGACCAGGATTATTCGGTATAATCATGACCTTAATGTTACAAATGATGTGGTAAAAGTCCTCATTGGCCAGTAGTGCATTGATGGACAGTTGTTGGCATGATCATGACCATTAATGAAGACACGAATATCCTTGGCCGTAGTGTAGGGGTGATTCGATGATGTGGATATTTTATTAAGCTAATTTCCAGCGATCACAGTGTTGAAAAAACCTTTTAAATCATAAAAGATAGTAGAGTTTATTTTCTACTTGACTCTTTTAATGGATTGCTTGTTCCGCTGCAGTTAAACTTGATGTCTATTATATTTTATCAGTTTAACATTGTTGAAGACTAATGATAATTTATTCTGCATTATCTTAGTTATAATATTTCTTACTGGGCTAGTTGAACTCACCTTTCTTTCACTGTTCTCTTCAGGAAATGAGAACGTAGCTGGGGCAAGTCGTGGGAACGGAGTGATGGTCCGAATGATAGTATTAGTTAGTAGTCCTCACTATTCTATGTAATGGTGTGTTTATAAATGTAATGAGGACTCCTTTTGAGTATGAATACTCTCTAGAAGATAATATTTGTATTCAAACTCACAGTTTATGTTTTGTCGTATTGTACATGACAGTTGTATTAGTAAGTTGTATTTGTATTCTGTACTATGTATCTGACGACCCAAGATGGGTGATGTATACCTAATTTTGGGGGCGTCACACAAGGTATGTCAGGGGGGATAGTGACTCCAAAAGCTGTCCCGAATAAGTCGAAATCAGCGGTTCCTGGAAGAGCATTTGTCGTGACTGGCCAAAACGCGAGAAACCCGAACGAGGTGATCACGGGTAAGCTAATCTTGAATTCTTGTGAAGTTTATACTTTACTAGATACCGGTTCTACTCATTTTTTTTATCTCTCCTGATTGTGCTCAACGTTTAAACTTGACTCCGGAGAAATTAAACTTTGACCTATGTGGAGACTCCGTTAGGAGAAACTTTCATTAATCTACAGTTTATAAATCTTGCTTAATCCAAGTTGGCACAATCACATTACCTGTTGACCTTATCTCTTTAAAGATAGGAATTGATTGGTTAACTACTCATCATGCCAAAATTGATTATTTTGCGAATTCAAGCAACCAAACCATTAAAATCAATCGCTGTCATATCAAGCCATAAAGCCATTCGTTTATTAAAAAATGGATGTCAAGCTTTCTTAGCCCATGTTATGGACTTGAACAAAAACACGTCAGATTTGAATAATATTTCTGTTGTTAGTGAATTTCCTGACGTATTTCCTAAAGAACTTCCTGGTCTACCCCCAGAACGTGAAGTTGAATTCTTTATTGACCTTGAACCCGGTACAAAGCCCATTTCTAAAACCCCATATCGAATGGCTTCTATTGAACTTCAGGAGTTAAAAGTCCAATTACAGGAATTATTAGACATCGGTTTCATTCGTCCTAGTACGTCTCCTTGGGTGCTCCTGTTTTATTCGTAAAGAAGAAAAGACGGAGTATGCGACTTTGTATCGACTATCGAGAATTAAAACATGTTACCATCAGAATAGGTATCCGTTACCCTGCATTGAGGAATGTTCGAACCAGTTGCAAGGAGCACAATTCTTTTTAAAGATCGATCTTCGTTCTGGATATCATCAGCTGAAGATTAAAACTGAGGATATTCCAAAGACTACTTTCAGAACTCGGTACGGGCATTATGAATTCTTAGTAATGTCGTTTAGATTGACTGATGCTCCTGCTGCCTTCATGAATATGATGACCGTGTATTCAAAAGAATATTTGGATCAGTTCGTTGTTGTCTTTATTGATGACATCCTCATCTATTCCAAAAGCAGTGAAGATCATGAGCACCATTTGAAGTGGTACTGCAAAGGCTTCGTGAAAACAAGCTCAATGCCAAGCTAAAGAAATGTGAGTTCTGGCTTGAGGAAGTAGCATTTCTTGGGCACGTGGTGTCAAAACATGGAGTATTTGTTTGACCGGCGAAGATTGAAGCAATACAAAGTTGGGAGCAACCGAAGTCAGTGACCGAAGTACGTAGCTTTCTGGGCTTAGCTGGATATTATCGAAGATTCGTGGAAGGATTTTCTAGAATCCACTACTCCGTTAACTCAGCTGACTCGGAAGGATACAAAAATTCGGTTGGAGCGAGGATTGTGAGAAGAGTTTTCAAGAACTCAAGAGGAGACTCATTTTGGCACCTGTGTTCTGACAATACCATCTGGTTCGGATGGATTTGTTATCTACAGCGATGCTTCAGGCAAAGGGTTAGGATGTGTTCTAATGCAACATGGGAAAGTCATAGCCTATGCATCGCGACAAACTCAAAGAATATGAGAGGAATTATCCTACTCATGATTTGGAGTTGGCAGCAGTCATTTTCGCGTTGAAGATCTGGAGACACTACCTGTATGGGGAGAAAGTGGAGATCTATATAGATCATAAAAGCTCAAATATTTCTTTACCCAAAAGGAACTCAACATGCGGCAACGACGTTGGCTTAAGCTATTGAAAGATTATGATCATACTATCCAATATCATCCTAGAAAGCGAACGTAGTAGCTTATGCATTAAGTAAAAGATCATATACGGGTACGAGTGCAATGTTGTTAACGCAAAGGCCCATTTTATATGATTTGGTAAAGAATGGAGATAGAGATGAAGGCTCCAAGTACCCACATGATGATATCAAATATACGAGTAGAACCGACTTTAATCGATAAAGTTAAAGCTGCTCAAGCTACGGACATAGAGCTGATGCGTATGAAGAAGAAAGTGCAAGAAGGTGATATTACAGAAGCAAGAATTGATGAAGAAGGAATACTTCGAGTCAACTCCAGACTTTATGTTCCTAACCGATTTTAACTTGAAGCATAGAATCATGATGGAGGCACACAACACACCGTTTGCAACTCATCCCGGAGTACCAAAATGTATCATGATCTTTGACATACATTTGGTGGAAGCAATATGAAAAGAGAGATCGCGGAGTTTTATCTCGAGGTGTTTAACTTGTCAACGTGGTAAAAGCGAAGCATCAAGTACCAAAGGGTCCATTTCAACCACATGAGATTTTGAAATGGAAGTGGGAAACATTACTATGGATTTCGTTACGGTCTCCCAAGGTTTCTCAAGGCTTAGATGCGATTTGGGTTATTGTTGATAATTAACCAAGTCTGCCCCATTTCTTGCCTATACGAGACTTATTCCCTTGAACATCTTTTGCTAGTATGTACGTGAATGAGATTGTGAGATTTCATGTCATGCCAGTATCCATAGTTTAAGATCGTGACCCAAGATTCACTTCACGATTTTGGGTTAGCTTGCAGAAAGCTATGGGCACGGATTTATGATTCAGTTCAGCATACCATCCTCAAACAGACGGACAATCAGAGAGGACTATTCAAACTAGGAAGATCTATTAAGACTCTATGTTCTAGATTTCAAAGGAAGTTGGGATGGGATAAGTACTTGCCACTGGTAGAATTCTCCTACAGCAACAGTTATCAGCAAGTATAGGTATGGCTCCATTTGAAGCCTTGTATGGACGAAAGTGTCATTCTCCAGTATGCTGGACGAGGTGGGTGAAGCAAATTGTTGGGACCAGAGTTGGTACACATAACTACAGAAAAGATCCAAACGATTCGACAACGTATACAAACGCACAGGATCGACAAAAGAGTTTTGCAGATCTCATCGAAAGGACGTGAAAATGAAATTTAATATTGGGGATCATGCATTGTTACGTGTTGCACCATGGAAGGGAGTTACAGGATTTGGGAAGGAGAGGAAAGCTAAATCCACGATATATATTGGTCCATTTGAGATTCTTGACCGAATAGGAAATGTGGCTATAGACTCGCATTACCTCCAAGTATGTCTCGTGTTTCATAATATTTTTCACATATCTTACTTCGTAAATATGTTAAAGACCCGAACCACATTATTGAGTTAGAACCAAACGAGATAGCTGAAGATTTAACTTACGAGGAGGTACCTGTTAAGATCTTGGATAGAAAGAGCATGTTCTACGCACGAATGTTATACCACAAGTTAAGATTTTGTGGAGAAACCATGCTATTGAAGAAATGACCTAGGAGTTGGAATCGGAAATAAAAGTGAGGTACCCCTCACCTTTTCGAAACACCAGGTACGTACGTCAATTTCGAGGACGAAATTTCATAAGGAGGGGAGGTTGTAAAGACCCCATCTTATTATTAATAAAATCGAATTTCCTCTAATTATTATTTTGAATAATAAGGTGTTAATTTGATATAATACTGTAGTTATGCGTGAAATGTGCAA